>OY755038.1:80378352-80893352 GCA_963576565.1 Aspidapion aeneum | reverse complement strand
TGTCTGTCTGTCTGTCTGTCTGTCTGTCTGTCTGTCTGTCTGTCTGTCTGTCTGTCTGTCTGTCTGTCTGTCTGTCTGTCTGTCTGTCTGTCTGTCTGTCTGTCTGTCTGTCTGTCTGTCTGTCTGTCTGTCTGTCTGTCTGTCTGTCTGTCTGTCTGTCTGTCTGTCTGTCTGTCTGTCTGTCTGTCTGTCTGTCTGTCTGTCTGTCTGTCTGTCTGTCTGTCTGTCTGTCTGTCTGTCTGTCTGTCTGTCTGTCTGTCTGTCTGTCTGTCTGTCTCTCTGTCTGTCTGTCTGTCTCATAACTCAAAAACCGCTTGGCCGATTTTAATGAAATTTGGTACCTAGGCTGGGTCTTGGGTCGAGATGGTCCCATTTAAAAATGAACAAAATCCACCGAACACAAACCAAATAAAAGGGTGGGGGTTGAATAAAAAAATTAGAGTTTATGTGAAAATATGGCGTGTGTGATATCAAACGAAAGGTAATTCAGTCTGGAGTTAAACAAAATACATTTTAATTTATTTTAAAAAAAGGGTGGGGGTATTTTTAAAAAAATAGAGTTTAAGTGAAAATATGGCGTGTGTGTTATCAAACGAAAGGTAATTGGGTCCGGAGTTTAACGAAATACATTATAGTTTTTGTTTGTTTTTTTTAAGGGTGGGGGTAGATTTCAAAAATTTGAGTTTAAGTCAAAACATGGCTTGTGTGGTGTCAAACAAAAGGAAATTTAGTCTGGAGTTAAATAAAATATATTTCAGTTTTTAGTTATATTAGCTCACACGTACACTATAACCGACAATAACTATAGTACCTAGTGTGAGCTTAGGGGCCCATATATTGGCAGAGTATTTTTATAGTTTATAACCTCACGTACCTAACTTCTTCAATATGCATTTTTTGATCTGTGTTTCTACCTTTTTTTTAAAACAAGTTTTTGAATCAGCAAAAATTGTTGTAAACGGAACGTGTCAGATTTTAAACTATTATGTTTTACCAAAAGCTAGTAAGATATAATTATGTGAGTAGCGTTTTTTATAAGGAGTTTTTGTTGAAATGGTAATTTTTTTGCCTCTTTTGTAACACGGTAGTTTTTGCCATATTACTTAACCAAAATCTATTAAATATGTTAAAATTTGCATGAAATAAAATAGCTAGTGAGAAACTGAGTAAAAAACATACAAAATATTTCTTAAAAACTTATTTTGATTAGATATTCCTAGAATTTTTTTCCTCATGAATGCCTCATAACTTAAGTTGTATATAAGTTAAGTTCCAATAATTCACAGACGGCTTTTTAAAAACTATATATATATATATATTTATCGGTTTCACAACGTTCTACGTCTTCCGATACCCAATCTCCACTCGTTTCTGTTTGCCCATAATTCATCATCTAGGCCTCTTATTCTTATTTCACTGTCTATTCCTTCTCTCCAGCTTCTCCTTGGCCGTCCTCGTTTTCTTCGGCCAGTTGGTTTCCATTGTAGTATTTGTTTAGGTAGTCTTTCGTCATTCATTCTTTGTACATGTCCGTACCACACCAGTTGTTTTGTTCTTATATCATCCACTAAAGTACGTTCACCTACTGTCATAATTTCTCTTATTCTTTGATTTGTAACTCTTTCTCTTTTTGATTTCCCTGCTGCTCTTCTCCAATAGTCCATCTCCGTAGCGGAAAGCATTTTTTCTGTTCTATCCTTGATTGGCCATACTTCTGAGCCGTATGTAATAATACTTTTTATAATGGTGTTATATATATTTTTAAAAACTAATTTTCTTTATTTAGTAAAACTTATTACTACTACTATGCTACTACTGCTATAGCTAGAACTTGAATGAATCATCTGATTATGAAATGTGCTTTTATATGCTGACCTTTCACTTAAATGATAACATAATGATATAATGGTAAAAACAACTTATTAAGATATTAAACTAATGATGTACATAATGATATTTGGTTCTTAATTATAATGTTAAAAACAACTTATTAAGATATTAAACTAATGATGTTTGCATTCCAAAGTTTAAAAGCAATTAACTTATCAATAACAATTTCATAATTGTTATTGATTTTCTTAATGTTCTTTTAAATACTAATTATTATTTTTTTTAACACAGAATAAGGTGGATGTATAGAAGTACATTAATCCTCATTCCTTAAAAAGAATCGTGTCCTCACGATTTCTCTTGTAATTCTATATCTTCATCTAATTGTTTATCTTCTTCTAACCATCTTTTAATACTATTTCTAGATATTACCTTATTTCTAAAATATTTTTGAAAAATATAAACTATAGTAACGATAATCAAAAGGAGAATAAAAAACAATAAATAATTATGCCCATTTTTCTGAAAACTGTAGGTTTCTAATTCTAATGGTTGAAAAAGATTTTCATTAATTTTTCTGGCTGCAATATATGATTTAAATTCAAATTTATTTTTGAAGTGCTTCTAAAAGATTTTAGTTCAAGATGATAATGTTCAATAGTATTAATTTTTGTTTCATATCTGTTTTGATTAAGAACTACTGTACAATTTGATTTAACAATGTTACAGTTTTTCACGTCTTTACGTACTATCTTTTGACACACTCTAAGATAGGGTTAGTTTTTGAAGTGCAATAAATAATTTGTTTATTCTCCGTTTTTGTATGACATAATTATAGGAATTAGAAATTTCATGTTGAGTAATATTAAAGTTATTAATTTGATTATAGCAATACCATTTATGATTATTATTTTTACACGTTTTAAACCAATCTGAATTACAGACATAACTTGAAGGTATTGTCATTAATAAATTATCATAAGGAATCGGATAAACAATTGACATTTTACAAGTGTAATCCCTAAAAATTGGAATTCTTATAACTAAAACTAATACATTATCTTTGATAAGAATTGCGGTTTTACATAATTGTACTAACTCTAAAGGCTGTCCTAATGGCCATAAAAATGATTTAGGATAGTGTGTTCGTAAGTATTCCCAAAGTAATTTAATTTCAGTCGGATCCAAAATTTCTAAATTTAGTGTTTCGGTCTGGGAAAATGATATTGTTCTTTCTAACATTTCTAGGTAGTTTTTAATTCTTTGTACTTGTAAATTAATACTCAAAATATTCCATGTTTTATCAGTTTCATTATATCTTTCGGTAAGAACTCTTTGTAGTTCGCCTGAATGAAAATTGATATTATTTATAAGATCATTGTATTTGTTTGAAATGTGTTCGGCTAATGAACTATAATCATTTAATCGAGATGTTAATTTATTTTGATTTCGTGTCAATATGTCGAAGTGTTTATTTATTTCTTGTAGATCTTGCTCGTCAAGATTTCCTGTTACGAATTTTATTCCTGTACCCAAGAAGTTTGCTAAGCCGCGTTTTTCACGATTAGGGATTAATTTATGATATGTAGCAAAACAATTTGATATTAATTCGTTTGTTGCAAAAATCGTTTGTTTTACATAAAAGTTTTTTGATCTATTTATAATACTAAATGATTGATTTAAAATTTGCAATGTTTCAAAAGTTTGGAATAAGTTAAAATTTACATAGGTAGAAAGAAGGTGGTCTTGTATGTAGGTTTGGTTAGATAGCGTTTCTAAGTATGTAGTTGCGTTAATTGGTGTTATTTCCAGAGTTTGAACAGTCTGAAGAAGTAGGAATCTGAAAAGAAAGATTCTTTCTTAATCTCTTTATATGTCTTATATGTGTATTAGTATTTTTATTTTGTTTGGTTCCTACTGTTTGGTCCTTTTTGTCCTTTTATGGTTTGCTTTTTGTAAAGTGGTTTGTTCTTAGTATTAATTTGTTTGTCGCGTATAAAAACTATCTGGTTATTTGAAGTGGATGGCATTGAATCGGGTGATACAGGATTTTGGTTTTGTGTCCTTTTTTGTTGATTTTGTAATGTTTTTTGATAAATTTGTTCATAAAAAGGTAAAATCTCATTTTTGCGTTTTTGATTATATTCTTCGTAAACTGTCATTTCACTAATTTCTGGTTCAAAGAAACAAGGTGAGTTTATGAGAGCAAATGGTGGATAACCAGTTGTGGAGTGAATGCTATAATTATAATTTAAGATTACAGTAATCATAAGTTGAGCTAAGGATTCATTAGGGGTATTTTGATTTTGAATCCTTAATTTTTCTGTTAATGTGGAGTGTAGCCTTTCTACGATACTATTTGAGGTAGAATTACAAGGGGTAGTAAAATGAGTGTCTATGTTAAAAAGAGAACAGAATTCTTTCATTATATTATTGTTAAATTCTTTTCCATTGTCAAAGACTACTTTTCTTGGGTAACCATGTTCAGAAAAGAAATGACGAAGTTTATTTAAGATTGTTATGGCATTTTTATCTGATATGGCATAAGCTTGTGCAAATTTAGAAAATGAGTCTATGATAGTGATAAATAGTTGATTACTAAATTTATAAAGATCGATATACAGCGTTTCAAATGGTTTAGGGGCTATTAAAGGTCCTTGAAAATTTAATTTGTAAGGATTTCGGTCGTATTTATTTATTAAACATAATTCGCATTTATTTATGTAATCTTGGATGGACTCTCTTAATTGGGGCCAATAATATTTTGTTTTAAGATGATTATAGGTTTCGATTATACCATTATGATTTTGTGAATGATACTGTGAAATAATTTCTTTTTGTTGCGTTTTGAGAACAATGTCAGGTAATAATATTGTTGAAAATTTTATGCGTATTTTGCTATTGCCATTTTCCTGTAAAAATTTAATAAACTCAGTTTTTAGAGTTTCATCACGGATAAATAAACAAAAGGTTTTATTGTCAGTTAAATGTTCCGTTAGGATTCTCATAAAGTGTGCATTTAAAGAATCTTTGTTAACTGTTATTACTTTATGGTTCTTTTCGAAAGGGTGGCTAGAGAAAACGTGATAATTTTGACCAATTTTAATGACTATACGTTGGTTACTGTAATTAATAGGCAATTCCGAAATAGACAGATTGACATTTAATGCACCACTGTCACTATGTACGGTATCATTTTCAAAGTCTTCGATGTTTGCTGTGTCATTTATGTCATTATTAGCAATATTTGATTCAGTTTCTAATGCGTTAATTTGAATTCGTGATAGTGCATCGGCAACTTTATTTTCTTTGCCTGTCTTATACCTAATATCGAAATTAAATTCTTCAAGTTTGAGTTTCCATCTGGTTAATCTTGAATTGGGTTCTTTAAAAGATGTGTACCATACAAGAGGATTGTGATCAGTTTCAATTAGAAATTTTTGTCCGTATAGGTAGGGTCTAAAGTGCTTAGTTGCTTCTACGATAGAAATAAATTCTTTTTCAATGGTAGAGTAATTTCGTTCGGCTGAATTAAGAGTTCGAGAACAAAAAGCTATAGGGTGATCATTTTGAGATAAGACGGATCATATGGCTACATTAGAAGCATCTGTGGTAAGGTTAAATGGCTTTGAAAAATCCGGGTAAGCTAGAACTGGCGAGTTTGTCATTAGTTCTTTACATTTCTCGAAAGCGTTAACATAATCTGGATCTGTGGGATTTAATTTAGTGTTTTTACGTAGGCATTTGGTTAAGGGTTGAACAATTTTCGCAAAATTTTTAATGAATTTTCAATAATATCCAACGAGACTGCGAATATTTCGAGGAATGCTTTTATTTCTTTTTGAGTTTTTGGAATAGGATATTTTTTAATGCACTCTATTTTAGATGGATTTGGTTTTATACCTTCTGGGGTTATTACATGGCCCAAAAATGGAACTTCTTTACACAAAAATTCGGTTTTATCTAATTGGACTTTTAGATTGACTTCCTTTAATTTTTGAAAGATGGTTCTAATATAAAGGATATGATCGTGAGATGATTTAGAAAAAATAATAACATCGTCCATGTAAACAAAGCAGAATTTAAAAAGATATTTTCTTAAAATTTCATTCATTATCCTTTGGAATGTGGCGGGGGCATTTTTGAGACCAAACGGCATTCTTAGATATTCATAATGACCGTTGTTAACAGTGAAAGCTGTTTTCTCAATAGATTTGGGGTCCATTTCAATTTGATGAAAACCTTGGGCTAAATCTAAGACAGTGAAATATTGACATTTTCTCAGGTTATCCAGAATTTCTTCTGTAATCGATTACCATTCTAATTTTTTTTTTCCGGAGGCATCTAGTTTTTTCGGAACTATCCAGACTGGTGCGGAAAAAGGAGAGATAGAAGGTCTTATAATTTTATTATCAAGAAGTTTTTGAATTTGTTTATTTATCTCTGGTAACATAGATGGAGGGTGTCGAAATGATTTTACATAGATTGGTTTGTCATCTTTGGTACGGATATGATGCTTGACATGGCTAGTGAAAGACAAGTCAGATTTATCAGTGTACATGATTGGTGAAAATTCTTTACAAGTTTTGATGACTGCCTCTTTTTCTTCAGAATTCAGGTGGCTTAATCTAAGATATTCAATTACATGGGGATTCTTAATATTTGTAAAATTTGTTTGAATATTAAAACATTCTGAAGGGATTACATTATACCTTGCTTTGAATTCTGTGACAATCGGTTCGTCAAAGGGATTAGGTATCTCGCAATATCCATTTTCTATGTGGACTAAACAATCTGGAAATGTGTAATTATGTAATTCAAATGAAGGTAGAAGTCCAGTTCCAGAATTCTGATTGACAGGAATTTTTAATTTATCAGATGAATGGGTTATTTTAGGTGGTGGTTTGGTCATAGCAATATGAAATGGAATTAACTTATTTTTCAGGCGTAGTTTATTTGTAGAATAATCAATAGAACCTTGCATTTGTTGAAATATGTCACTGCCTATAAGAGCATCGTAATGTTCGTGCCAGTTAATGACGTGAAAGTCTATAATATTTGTAATACCTAATTCACTTAAGAGGGGGTATCTAAAATTATATTTTTCTATAATTTCTCTGTTGCAAGAAATTACTGAAAAGGGCTGTTCATATATGCAATCTGGAAGTAAGTTAGCAAAACGAGGTGAAATGATTGAATGTGAGGCACCAGTGTCTATGAGAATTTTAATGTTTAATTTTTGAAGATATAAGTAAGGGAGGGATGAAAGACGACCAATGTGATTTAAGTCGATTCTAGATGTCTCGAAACTTCCTGAAAATTTGAATTATTTTCAGTTTCATCTTCCCAGGTGAGTTCTGGTTGGATAGGCAAATATTGGTTTGATTCTGTATCAAAATAGCATGGAATTGGTGCAAAATCTAAAGTTTCCGACTCAGAGTTTTCGGAAACCTTGGAATTTTCTTGATGTGTTTCTAAATTAGTTCTTCGAAATGTTGTTTAAATGGTGCAGTTTGTCTAAAGAAATTGGGATTACGTTGCTGATATGCTTGTTGAAAAGGTGTTTGTTGAGATGTTGATGGTAATGGTTTAAATACTGCGGTGGATACTCCTGACATAGGTGTTGGTTTCGAATTAGGTGTGGGATGTTTAAACATTGGCGGTTTTCTGAATGCAGGAATATTTGAGGGGAATTTTTGATTTATTGGTTTTGATTGAATATTAATTGGACCTTGTGGAAATGATTGTTGTCTAAAGTTTGGAGGAGGAAAAAAAGGTTGTCTTTGTGTGTTTTGATTTTTTATTTGAGGTTGTGAAAAATTTTTAGGTTGATATATGTTAAACATTTGATTTGTTATAATGTTATAATTAGATATTTTGTTTTGTAAGTCTGTCATGGTTTTTGGTAGTTCTTGAATAAAGACAGGTCGTAGGTCATCTGGTGAATTGGAAACTACCGTTAAAATCGCTGTTGACTCTGCTTGGTCCAAATGAAAAATTTTTAAGTTTACGTCAGAAATTTCACAGTTAATTTTAGTGTTGATTTCATTTAGGAATTTTTTAATTCGATCAAAAAATTGTTGTATATTTTCATTTTATCAGTTTTCAAATTTTGCAAAGATTGTAGTAATGATCTTAAATCAATGGCGTTTCCAAACTCTTTCTGTAAGGATGCTTTTACTTCATCCCAAGTTTTAAATTGCGGGTTACGGAAAATATATAGTTGCGCTTCCTTTCTTAATTTAGATTTTACAGCATTTAGCGCAAAATTTAATTTTGTTGGAGTTGTTCCATATGTTTTAAGAAATTCATCACAAGCGAGAATAAAATTTTCTAAATATTCGATTTGTCCGTCAAAAGTTGGTAAAAAGTCGCAGGCTAGTTTGAATGTTTCGTCAGGCATGTTTCTTTGCGTGTATGTGTTAATATGTGGTATTTGCGGTTGAATAGGAGGATTAGTAGAGTTTCCTTGAGAGTTATATATCGCTAAATTACTTAAACTATGTTCTAACCTATCTAAATCTAAATTTTCAGTTTCTAAGGAAATTTTGGAATATAATTGAATGTCTTATTTGGAAGTTGGATTTTCTTGGTTTTCTAAAGTTTTGAAGGAAGTAAGGTCTTTATTGGACGTGCTGCCTTCTTTTAGTTTTTGCAGAAATTTAGTTTTTATGTTGTCAGTGGTTTTGTCTTTAGCAAACATTTAAAAATTTACTTACAGAAAAAACATCTCTATGGTAGGTAATCTTCAGTTGCCGTAATAGACTTGTCCAAAGGCCGTTTGTGCGAAATGGAGAGGTAGTCTTTGGTCCCAAGTCGTGGTTGTTTTTCTGTAGTTGAACCAAGTTGACTATGGATACAATACGAAGGTTCTCCCGGAACGCGTTCTTTTTGGTAGCTGGAGGCAATATGTCGTTTCTTATGCAATATAATACCGTCAGGATAATGCCAAACAGCTATCCTGTTCGCAGCGCCAGTTAAGTTCCAATAATTCACAGACGGCTTTTTAAAAACTAATTTTCTTTATTTAGTAAAACTTATTACTACTACTATGCTACTACTGCTATAGCTAGAACTTGAATGAATCATCTGATTATGAAATGTGCTTTTATATGCTGACCTTTCACTTAAATGATAACATAATGATATAATGTTAAAAACAACTTATTAAGATATTAAACTAATGATGTACATAATGATATTTGGTTCTTAATTATAATGTTAAAAACAACTTATTAAGATATTAAACTAATGATGTTTGCATTCCAAAGTTTAAAAGCAATTTACTTATCAATAACAATTTCATAATTGTTATTGATTTTCTTAATGTTCTTTTAAATACTAATTATTATTTTTTTTAACACAGAATAAGGTGGATGTATAGAAGTACATTACTTATATATACAACACCTGAAAAAAAATTGGTTTAAAATAATACTGAAAATTTGACAAAAATATCAGTTATTTTAGTTGTTACAAAAATGATATCAACATTATAGAAGGGACAAAAATTGAAAAGAACAAAATTTATGGCACAAAACAAAATTACAAAGATACTGGTCAAAAGTATCAAGGCAGAATATAAATACAACTACAGTCGAACCTCTCTAACTCGAACCTCTATAACTCGAACCTCTCTATAACTCGAACCTTTTAAGTGGTCCGTGCATTTTTTTATTTCTTTTTTAACCTCTTTAGGTGCTAAATTATGTTATAAAAAAGATAATCACTTTACTGAAAGGAAAACTTTATTTGCCTCAAATTTATAAATTTTTATTTGTCAAGGACAAAGCGAAATGTTAGCAATATATTAAATTAAACCTAACGTTACCACGTGGAATTTTGTTTAGGTAAAAATTGACTGTTACTGCCGTGGGATAGATTTCTTGTAACAAGTTGTTTTATTTTTTATTTCATTTTCTATGGATACTATATATCAAAACCTATATGTTTACAAATTTACAAGCTTCAAATTTTTATAAAAGTATCGTTTAGTTATTATCTCCTTTACTTTGAAGGCCATATTTTTTTTAAACTTGACAAACCTCTAGTGACAAGTTACCGAAGGCGACTTTAAGAAGTGTCATCACTAAAGTAAACCGTATTCTTTCTTTATAACAAAATTTAAAAAGCTTAGGTAAGCCTCCAATAAATTTTGTTTTTGGCATGTGAAAATATAGGAACTTTTTTTTGTTAATTTAAGTAGGTAGTACTATTTGCCCCAGAAATATTTTACCCCATTATATGTTTGGCATGGACCCGGCTTCAAATCGGGCTTACTGGTAATGACGCTTTCAAGAACAAATGGATACATGACGGATCTGGTACCTTCTTAGCTTGTCCATTACAACACTTCAACTGAACTCCATGATATATCGTCACCGTTGAAAGCAGTTTTTTGTAAATATCTCAGAAACGAAAGCTCCTACGAAGTTTTTGGTTATAACACAAATTATTGGGAAAAACCTGGTCTACCATATTCCGAAAATTGCATATTGATGCAATACGGAGTATTAGTATATATAGCGAAGCAACAATGTAAATCCGCATAAGACGAGGTGTCACAATATCCCCTAAACTATTGAAGCAGGCCCTAGAAAATGTTTTAAAAAACTTAGATTGGGAAGAAATAGGCATCAAAGTAAACGGACAATGCCTGAACCACCTAAGATATGCTGATGATGTTGCCTTGATAACAGATAAGAAAGAAGAACTGATAAAAATGCTGGAGGAACTGGAAACAGCAGCTAAAATATGTATGAGCTGCACCAAAACTAAAGCCATAACAAACACAGATGAGGATATCACGATCAGAATAAACCAAGAGAAAATAGAACAAGCAAAAGAATATATATACCTGGGACGAAATTATTAAACTAAAAAAGAAAAACCAAACGGCTGAAATCAAAAGACAAGTAGGATTGGCCTGGGCAGCTTTCGGTAAATTGAGCTACGTAGTAAAAAAAAATATCCTCAGTACCTCACAACTAATGTGTATAATCAATGAATCCTTTCTCTACTTACCTATGGATCCCAGACCTGGACACTTCACACAAAATCAAACATGGATAAGGTAACAATAGCCCAAAGATCAATGGAAAGGCAAATGTTACATGTTAAGCATGTTACAGATAGAAAAAGGAATGAATGGATACGAAATAAAATAAAACTAAGGGATGTCAGAGGAGAAGTAGCAAAATTAAAATTAAAATTTGCCGATCATAATATCAGACAGAAAGACGATCGATGGAAACAGTGTATTGTAAACTGGAGACCTTGGAAAAATAAAAGAAATAGAGGAAGACCTCAAATGAGATGAGCGGACGATTTGGAGAGACATGCAGGAGCTAGATGGATGAACACGAGGACAGACAGAAAATAATGGAAGATATTGGGGGAGGCCTAAATCTAAAGATGGATCGCAGAAAGCTAGGTAGATAGTCGTAAATAAATAAATTTTTTAATTTTTTTAAAATTATCCTTAGCATTAATCGATTTTGACCAAAATCTAATCAGCTGATTACAGTGTCAAACAATATTGTTCGTGAAAATGTCATATAAGTCGGTTTAGCGGTTTAGAAGCTATCATGTTACGGATAAACATACATACACACATAGACAGACGTCACAACTTTATTGCTAAAATAGGTTAAAATACACAAAAATAAATCACTTTAGGCGTTATCGCAAAAAAAAATTTTCGTTGGGAACAATACCCCCTCTAGCCATTGCTGTGCGGGCTAGGAAGCAAAACAATAAGTTTTCAGGTGGAGCCTTTTTTAGATCATGGTCTCATTAAACAACCGAACCACAAAATTTAAAAAGTCGTGATTGTACTACTCACGAAAAAACTATAAAACATTTATTACCATCGCACAAATTAAAATACTTTTTCTTGTTTTAAGTAGGTACTTCATTTTTTGTTTACACTTATTTGACTAAACTGAATGAAAAATAATGCTATTAAGCAAATTCTATATAAATTCCATTTAAATTCTACGTTATGCTCTGGTAAATGCAATTCTAACAAGGAATGTTTGCTTTTTAAATCATGGTTTACTATAATCCCATAACACTGCGCACTTTAATTAAAGACAAATAACGAATTCTTTTATGAAAAAAGTGCAACACTGATTCGCCACTAGTGGAATTTTCGTATTCTCTTGGAAAAACTAGTTAAATTTTTTGTGTTCTTTTGAGCCACTGACAAGCCCAGTGGTGCACGAGTGCACTTTTGTATTCTGTTGAAACTGCACTAGGGCAATTTTTTGAAAGCATCAAAACTAGGGATGCCATATGTCCGTTTTTTCAATGGGCAGTCCGTTATTTTAATGCCTCTGTTATACCAGCCCGGTCGTTATTTTTTTGATTTTGTATAAAGGTGGTAATCCATAGGACATATCTCTCTAAAATGCGGTTTTTACCTTTAAGTTCTCTTGAAATTTGAGCGTCTCAAGTAGAGGTCAGATTTTTCTATTTTCCCCATAAACACCTAGAACCCTTCAAAAACATAGAATTTGAGACACCCTTTATATTGAAATAAATCTTCAGATAACAAGGCTTCTTCCAGTCTCATCAATTCTGGATAATCTGCGTCGAAAAATAAATTTACAATAGTTAAGCGTCTATTATCCAAAATTCAATTTTATAACCCTTTTTAGGAGTATAGTTTTTGTGCCATTAAGTGTATTCCTGTTTTCTTTTTATTTCGGATTTAGATTCAGCATCGAAAAGAACAGAAGTACTATTCTGCCGTCCTTAGTAAGACCCACCTATCCACGTTTTCACTTATTTTGAGAAAAGCGAGTTTAACGTTTAAATGCTTGCTAAGAGTACATAGTAATATTTTTATTTGTTTTTCAAAATAAAATACTTCCGAACAAAAATGTTGGTATTTTTCTTAAAAAACAGATGAAAGTAATCTATTTGAAGCCATTTTCGGTCCTAACTCATTTTTTATTTTTTTGCAGATAGGTGGGTCTTACTAAGGACGGCAGTATTGTCGAGCATCTATCATCCAAAACTCGATTTTCAACTTTTTCGGGGTATTTTTTGGCCTTGGGAAAAATTTCAGACCTCTAGGATCCAGAATTTAGTGTAGTTTGTTTATAAATACATAGGAAAAATTATTGTTTGAGGCTTAAAATGTCCATTAATTTTTACCTTTCTAGCCCGCGCAGCAATGGCAGAGAGGGTATTGTTTGTGTGAATTTTTTTTTTAACCATCTTAGCAATATTGTTGTGATGTCTGTCTGTCTGTCTGTGTTTGTGTATGTCTGTTCGTAACACGATAGCTCCTAATTCGCTGAACCGATTTTCATGAAATCTTTAGGTAAAATAGCGTACGATACTGTTAAAAGCTGATTAGATTTTTTGAAAATAAGTTTAATTCTTCTAAAAACTTTGCAGCAGCTTTTGTTTCTAACATATTTACAAAAGCTGTTTTCAGCTGATATAGCATGGAGTTTATTTGGAGTGTGCTAATGGGCTATAGAAAGCTCCATCATGGATCCATTTATTTTAAAATCATATGGCAACCCCAAAAAAACAGTGTCAGAGAAGCACAAGTAGCGCACTTACTTTCTTAAAAGAATTCGCTATAATAAATTAACTGGATCCATGATGGATCTGATACCTTCTTAGCCCATTACCACACTCCAAGTAAACTCCATGCTATGAAAAAAGTTTTTTGATTATCTTAGAAACGAAAGATTTTATAAAGTTTTTGGTTATAAGAGAAATTATTGAAAAAAATGTGTTCTACTATATTGCGCACACTCTATATTGATGCAATATTCCGTTAAAAACTTAACATATTTTCAATGTTTTAACTGTTAAAAAACTGTCAGTTGCATTCATGGATTTTGACCCAAATCTAACCAGCGCGTAATAGTTTAGAACACTATTTTACCTAAAGATTTCATGAAAATCGGTTAAGTGGTTTAGGAGCTATCGTGTTACGGACAGACATACACACACGGTAAGTGCAATATCATTTAAATTGTCCCCATGTCTCTGAAACTACTCATAGGATGGAATTGGACCCATGACAACTATGTAAGACGAACAATATGTTAAAATTTTATCGATATTAGTTGTGCACTAGAAGCTCATTACAGGTTTGCAGACTTTGTGGATATCCCTCGTATAGGAAAATAACTATTTTTGCTAGAAATATGCTAATATGTAGACCAGTGGCGTATATAGAAAAAAGTTTCGGGGTGGGCCCGAGGCAGTTTGGGGGGCCCGAGACCCCATGAGGCCGTATGTTATGCTATTTTATGTTTGTATTCAGGAAATTTGTGGAAAATATCTAAAAAAATCTTAGCTTTGGGGGGGTCCGGCCCCCCCCCCCCCCTTATATACGCCACTGATGTAGACGCTTTTAAGATTCATGCAAAAAAAACTTTTAAAAATCAAACCACAACATTTTTACCTAGTCATATAGGATGGAATTGGGCCCATGACAACAGCGGCGTAGCGTGGGGGGGGGGGGGGGGGGCGGGGGGTTCGTCGCCCCCCCCGCCCCGAGGGTAGTGGCGCCCCATTGGTGGCCGAAGCGCCCTCAGCTTTATTAAGTCGGGCTGGCAACGGCCAATTGAGTGGGCGCCAGAGGAAACTAACGGCATGAGGACCTTTTGTTTTTTTTTTTGGTCGCAAGATGTTTGAGAGGCACTCTTTTGACCTGTCGGCCGCCCCCTCACATGGAACGACCTTTTTTTTTTTTGTTTTTTTTTTTTTGGTCGCAAGATTTGTGAGAGGCGCCCTTTTGACCTGTCGGTCGCCCCCTCACACATGATGACCTTTTTTTTTTTAACAAAAGATATTTTTTCAGTTTTCAGAGGCGCCCTTTTGAGCTGTCGCCCCCCCCCCCCCCCCCGCCCTTTCGGGCACGCTACGCCGCTGCATGACAACACTATTGATCGTGAGACGAACTACATACCAAAATTTTATCGATATTAGCCGTGCACTAGAAACCCACTACACGTGTGCAGAATCCTTTAGGTTTTGAATCAAACTGTCTTCAAAAAAAGCATTTTTGAAAAGCTTGTCTTTAAAAAACGCACAGTGACCCAAACGGAGTATGATACACAACCAGAATAATACCTTAAATTTTGTTTGTTTCTAAAAGTGATTAATTTAATTAATAATTTTCACTTTTATCAACAAGCAGAATTTTAAAGTGTTATTCTGGTTCGGTTCGGTTCGGTTCGGTTTCATTCAAGTAATAGTTGTCGACCCAAACAATTGTTTCAGGTTGTTACCTTTGGCAACACACTACAAGAATCGTGCGTATTGCGGTCTCTTATTAATATATAATATACTCTATCTGTTTTGTGTCCTCTTATAGAGACTAACACCCTACATGTGGACTTGTTTACGCGGTATGATAAAAAATCATAATTCTTGCTAACAGCGATGTAGACCTTTATTAATTAATGAATTAAGAATATTTTTCAACGCGCTCTGCTATGCTACCTATGTCGCTAATAATAATATTTTTTATTTTGGATCTTGGATATCAAATATTAAACGAGAGAAAACCACGCATTTGGGCCATTGGGTCACCAAGCCCGACATTTATTGTATCGCCTTCAACCATATAAAATGCCTTTTGAATGCACTCACGATGATGACAGTCTATTTAGCATAAATTTTGGCTTTAAATCGTTGCCGAATAGATATTCAAGACATGTATGCCGCATGCTCTGATTGTGTTTAAAACATTGTTCTGATTTTTATCAAAAATTTCGCATTTTTGTGTTAAATAACTAGCCTAACAAACCCAAACGGTTCTCCTATAAAAATAGGGGAGAAATAAAAAGTGGGGAGGCCGTGAGAATTTGGTAACTTATTTTCTTAGTCAGCAAACATCGATAAAACTGTTCCTTGATCAATTCTAAGCAAAATTTGTTATAGAAATAGGAGGGGGGGTTTCCGATGGGTTTAGACGCAAAATACAAAAAAGTTATAAATTCTAGGAACGTTTTTTCTTAGTAATGCATATATGTTTATTAGTAAAAGCTATACTTAAACTAAGTATAAAAAATAGTATGACTAATATAAATATAGGAAATATCTCTGGCAAAACTGTTAAAAAATTAAATATTCATATTTAGAGATAAGTCATACTATTTTTACCTTCCTAGCACGCACAGCAATGGCTAAAGAAGGTATTGTTTTCGACGAAAATTTTTTTTTTTGATATAACACCGAAAATGTGTTATTTGGGTGTATCTTGACCTATCCTAGCAATATCGTTTTGATATCTGTCTGTGTGTGTGTATGTATGTGTGTATTTTTTTTCTGTCCGTAACACGATAGCTCCTAAACCGCTGAATCAATTTTCATAAAATTTTCAGGTAAAAAATTAAAAAAATGTTAACTTTTTAACGGAGCATCGCATCAATACGCGGTTTTCGGAATATAGTAGACCACATTTTGCTCAATAATTTATATACCAAAAACTTCATAGGAGATTTAGTTTCTGAGTTATTTACATAAAATTGGTTTTAAGGCTGATTATCATAGCTTCACTTGAAGTGTGCTAATAGGCTAGCTAGGAAGGTATCAGGTCCGTCATGGATCCATTTATTTATACTTAACTTAAGAATAGCTTGCACTAATAAATATATATGCATTACTAAGAAAAAAAGTTCCTAGAATTCATTCATATCTTCTTTTACATTTTGCGACTGAACTCATCGGAAAATAGGAAGGGTTTATATAGACATTTTTTATTAGAATTGCTCACTGAACAATTCTGTTAATGTTTGCTGAGTAAGAAAATAAGTTCCAAAAAGATCCCTTGGGACATTATGTTTTATAGACAGAGAGGGATAAGCGTAATCCGCAATGGGCGTCAGTCGGCTCTGACAGGGAAGACAGCATGAGAAACGCGCGTCTGGGTTGACATTGCGAAAAATAGAAAGAAAGGATGACATGTATCTGGAATTCGGCAGTACATAGAATCTGCGCCCTGGTTGTAAAGCGACGCGAATTACTGATGGCCTGTTTTTAACAAGAATTAAGCTTGAGCGTGCAGTACGAGGGACAATCTAAACGATTCTGTCAATGAAGAATAATAGAACATATTTGATTATTTTGAATACCTATATAGAAAATAATACTTTCGATAATAGATTATTAAATTGAATAATTGGTTATTACAGACATTTATTCTGGAGAAGCCACCACGGGTATTATACCAGTTGGCGTACGTAGAAGCATAACCACAGATCAAGAAAACTTATGCAAATTAGTCCGAATGTCAACCCTTTTTATTCTAAGTGTGTGTGTTAATCATTCTAATTCTACTTTTTTAAATAGTTTGTATTTAATTTTTATATTTTAAATTTGAAATTCCCTTTTAGTGTTCTGTTTTGGAAAAAACATTAAAATAAAATGTGTGTTTAAAAGAGTGTATTTTTTAGCAAACTATGGTAATTGCTAGGTCAATTACAAATGCTATAATAAAATTATAAGTGGATACGCTTTAACTATGACTTTAAACTCCGTTTTCAATTCGCTCTAATACGCATCATATCCCATTTACGTAACGTACATTACGTTTAAGCAAGGCCGTGGCTTCTATTCCCTAATATCCCTTTCTTCCACCTATGCGTGCCCACCCTGATGAAAAAAACGCATCACGTGACGGGACATGGATTTGCACCGGTTTTAAATGCAGCGTCACCTGATAGGTTTTTTGAATCAGGGTGGGCGCGCGTAGGTGGAAAGCGGTTATTACTGATAAAACAAGAATCTTTAAATAAATATATTTTACAAGTTCAGGTAAATTCATTAATCATAATACTATTGGTTAAATAATTAAAAAAACTAATGTGTTAAAATTGTTTGTACTCATAATATAAGAAAAACGAAAATAAAGGTTTTTAACAAGTGATTTTTTAGTTTGGTATTTTGTTTTCAAATAAAAATTCAACATTGTGTACTTATCATAAAAAATAATAAAGCGTATTTTAAAAAAATATACACAAAAATTAAAACAAAATGCAAAAACATATATAATTGGAGTTAAAATTATAGGTTGACGTGACAATTTTAACAACCTATTAAAAAAATCACATCTACAAAATTGTATACACATTCAGGGATACTTTTCATTTAATTGTTAAAGAAAATTACAGAATGTTATGTAAAAATTTAATATTTTTAACTATTTTTACATAAAATTGTATGAAATATATGCATTTTGGCGTAACTAAAATTATTTATTGTAAAATATATAATATATTATATTAATAAATTATATTTTTTGTGGTAAAAATAATAATTTGACTGAAAATATAACACCACAATGTACAAAAAAATACGCACATCTTTTAAAATTTAACTACATAATTGTGCATTTATATTGCACAAAACATAATTAGAAAATTACACAATATTTTGTAAAAATGTTTTCATACTTAAATATTTTTTTATAAAATTGTACAAAATTTTTTCACAAAATTGTACAAAATTTTTGCACAAAATTATCAACAAATTGTGCAAAAATATATGACATTTTTCTATACAGGCCTGTACAATAACATCGTGCACAGCAACTGCAAAAAAAAACAGTTGCACAATTGTTTAAAATTTTACGATAAATTCCATTGCACAAATTGGTTTTAACCCATTTTGGAAACAAATTGTGCACAAAAATTTACAATTATTTAATAAAAATACACACATTTTTCTCTGTGTACGTTTAAGCAAGGCCGTGGCTTCTATTTCCTAATATCCCTTTCTTCCACCTATGCGTGCCCACCCTGATAAAAAAAACGCATCACGTGACGGGACATGGATTTGCACCGGTTTTAAATGCAGCGTCACCTGATGCGTTTTTCAGGGTGGGCACGCGTAGGTGGAAACCGGTTATTACATCAAAGATTTATTATAAGGCAAATTCGGCAAAAATCTACGATATTTCTTCCTAAATGTGTTTTTTTTAGAGCAAGTTCGTTTAAGTGTGATAATAAAAAGTTCTTTTATAAAATGTGCTTTCAAAGTGTTTATAGTTTTTCACCTCTAGAATAGGTAGATGCTTGTGTAGGTTAGTTGTTTTTTTTCTCTACAGGCTAGGTTCTAGTTTGTATTTTTGTTGTAACTTTAAATGTAGTTACCATTGGTGTTTGTATAGTGATCCAATAAATAAAAAATAATAAAAATAAATAAAATAAAAAAGAACTAAAAATAGTGTAATTTTCGTCTTCTTTTTTGTGAAAACTAGTCGCAACTGACAAACTTAGTTTTGCACTCGGTACACATTTTTCTGTCCTGTTGAATTGGATTAAAATGGCGCTGGGGCAATTTTTTGTTAGCATCAGATTAGTGTCAGTGAAAAAAAGTTATATTCAAATAAAAGTTTATGAACATAGCCAGTTCACGCAATTCTCTTTTTATAAACAGGATTGGTTTAATAGTCACATATATAAAAGTACATTACCTATTTTTACGGTTGATAATGAACATAAAGAAACCTTTTTTGCCTTCTTTAAAAAACGCTTATTTCTTACATTTAATAAATTAAAGCTGCTTTTTAAAAACAGAATGAAAAAATTAATACCCAAAAAAAAGTCCTTACCCTTAGTTTCAAAAATTCGTGTAAAAAAAAGTTAACGACCAAAAAAATCTCACCTTAAATTTTCCTAAAAGTTTCCTATCTCGGACTTGACTTTTTACCACTCAGAAGCACGGAACTGTAACATAAACTGGAATGCTAATGACGTAGAAAGAAAATGACCGCTACATGTACTTGACAGTTGGGATGTTAAATGGGTTGGTATTGCCAAAATATCCCCAAATCGGCACCACCCTTTAGAAATTCCCCAAAAACTTTGAGGCTAAAAATTAAAAAAAGCTATGAAAGAAACATGGGACTGTTCAAACATTATGTAAGAAAGATAGTCGGATTGAGGTTGGTAAATGTGAGTAATCATTCATACAAAAATGTGCCCCTAACTGAATAACAAAATGGCAAACCTGGGAGGTGATATCGTGTTGGCTGTTTCTTAGCACTTTTGAAGCTAACTTTAGTAACTAGTATCCACTGTTCATTTTTCGGTTGAACTGGGTAATACACTTTTGATTGGCTTACTTTTTTTATAAAGACTGTGTACCGATTGTGAGATAGTTTTTAGGAGTAACATTCACAATATTAAATTATATTTTATCGAATATCAAAATATCGAACTCTTTATAAGTCGAATATCTAAAATATAGATTTTTAAAATATCATAAATCAAAATCTTGAACAATAAAAATATTAAAAATGTTATTATTGAAAATTGATGTTATAATAGGGTTAGGCAAAGCTGCCAAAATCTGCAAAAAAACTTGAATAAAGTTTGTTAGTTAAGTCTCCTCATAAATATAAACGGTTCTATCCTAATATAATAATTTCCCTCCCCACCGCTTCTTTAAAGTACCCCAATTTTTTAAACTGCAGATTTGGATTCAGCGGATCCTCTTCTTTATATTAAACCTGATAACTATCACTATATATATATATATATATATATATATATATATATATATATATATATATATATATATATATATATGTCTGGCCGGTGGAGGGGTCACAAGCCAGTGACACTCTCTGCTGCTACAGGTAACGACGTAAGACCTGTACAGCCAGCTTCGCCTGCAGGGGGGGCCGTAGGCCTTCGGGATTGGCATCCCCGCAGACCCCAGCAAACCAACTGGCGGGTTAGCACCCCGCGGGTTGAGAATTACCTGCTCTCGTTGAACCAAACGAAGCCTCGGAACCCGCCCCAGACGTCGGGAGTGCGTCTGTGGGAAGATCGTTACAGTCCCTAGCACAAGAAGGCGGAGCGAGTGGCGCCTCTGTGCGAAACGGAACCACAAGGCCAAGCACCCCCAATCACGACACCCGGAGAAACAGCTTGGATCTGCAGGACGCAAGTCCACCGCAGGATCCCGCTGCCAGGGGCTTGAAGAAAAAATCTCTGCCTTCCGGCGGGAGATTGGTGTATTACACTCGTATCTTACGACCGATCAACCCAAAAAGAAGCTAGAGAAGAAAGTTTTAAGCTATGCAAAGAGCGCAAAAATAAAGAAAAATGATGCGCAGTATCGGGAAAAACTACTCCTTAGGGTCGAGGTGTTAAAGCAAAAGATAGCAGCACTGGGAAACAGGATAAAAAGGTATCATAAGAGAACGCTTAGGCGGAAACAAAATGACCTTTTCATCAATAACCAGAAATTGTTCTGCAGAAATCTTAACGAGGAGAACCAAGGCCAAAATACAAACACAATACCCTCTAAGGAAGAAATGACTGAATTCTGGTCGAGCATCTGGTCCCAGAGAGTTGAGCATGACTTCCAGGCACAATGGATCGCTGCTGAAAAAGAAAGCGCGGCAAATTACACAGAGATGCCAGAGGTTACTGTCTGTTAAGGAGACAGTAAAGCGACTCAAAAACTGGACAGCGCCTGGACTTGACGGAATACACAATTATTGGTGGAAGGGATTCTCACACACACACACAAGATCTTAGCGAACCTGATTCAAAACGCATTAAGGAATCCACGCGAAATCCCCACATATCTCACGCTTGGGCAGACACACATGCTGCCTAAGAAAGGAAATTTACAACAGGCCAAAAACTATAGACCAATAACGTGTCTTCCGGCGGCTTACAAGATACTGACTTCCATCTTAGGGCACAAGCTTAATGGTCACCTTAAAGTGAACAAAATCCTAGCATGGGAACAGAACGGATGTAAGCAAAAAGCTAGAGGATGCAAGGAACTTTTGGTGATCGACAACGTCATAACCAAACAGGCAAAAAGACGCCAAAAAATGTTTCCATGGCATGGATCGATTACCAAAAGGCGTATGACTCGGTATCACACTCATGGCTGATAGAAGTCCTTAAAATTTACAAGGTTGACCAAAATCTGATAGGTTTACTACAGCATTTAATGTCGACATGGAGGACGACTCTGACAGTCAGGGGGGGGGACCAACTCATACAGCACAGAAGAGATATCTGTTCGCCGAGGAACATTCCAAGGCGACAGTTTTAGCCCAGTGTGGTTTTGCCTAGCCCTTAACCCACTAAGCAACATGCTTAACAGAAGTTCATACGCATACACAATCGACGACCGTGCAAAAATATCGCACGTCTTTTATAGGGACGATAAGATAAGAAAAGTGTTGCACGGGAGGTTCTACACAAGTCTGCATCAACCTGAAGTAGATATTGCCGCATCTATCTCCTACCTAACAACAGGGTACCTTTTCCCAGAGACCGAAGGAGCTCTCCTCGCGATCCAAGATCAGTTCGTTAAAACGAGAACATATACCCGACATATCCTCAAGCAGGAGGTAGAAACAACCAAGTGCAGACTTTGTAATATAGCTGAGGAAACCGTACAACACTTGGCATCGGGTTGCTCTGGCATTGCTAACACCAAATATCTGGAAAGACACAATAACATGGGTAAAGTGGTTCATCAGATGGTCAGTCTAAGTAAGGGTTTGCTGGAGAAATTCACTCCTCACCATATGTACAGTCCACAGCCACTGCTTGAAAATAAGACCACGAAGATCTACTGGGACGTTACCGTAGAAACAGATAGAGCAGTGGAGCACAACCGACCGGATATGGTTGTGTGGAACAAAACGGGAAAAACGGCAATTATAATTGATTTTATTGTTCCGCAAGATTATAACTTGGCTAAAGCCTATGAAGAAAAAATAACGAAATATCAAGCATTGGCTCAGGAAGTAAAAACCATCTGGAACTTACAAAAGGTGACAATAATGCCAATAGTCATCAGCGCCAACGGCTTGGTACACAGAAAAACCATGCAACATATAACAGAGCTTAGCCGATGTACTTGGGACCGTTGGAATTATTCGACGGACTGTCTCGCCGTATTGACACTAGCAGTGTCCTTGGCGACAATGAGCGCCCGGACACTGTTAGCCAGAACCACGTATGTGTGAATGGAAAAAAAAAAAATATATATATATATATATATATATATATATATATATATATATATGTATATCCTAGTAGCAGACCAAGAGTGAAGGCTAGTGGGCCATGCTCCCTTTCTTCCAAAGAATTTCAAATAATATTACACACTGGAAAAAAAATTGATTTTTTCTAACCACTTGTTTTAAACATCTAAACTGCCCTAATTTATTTTTGAAAGTCTGGGACCAGTCCTGTATACCCTTGATAAAAATCCTGACTGACAGAGAGAGATTTATTAAAATTTAATTAGAAAAATACAAAACTTGTGTAAACTAAAACTGATTTACCTTGCAACTTATTACTGATTTACCCAGCAACATAAAGCATAATGGATACATTTGGTGCTTAGTGCATGTTACCATCCCAATCAGGAAGCAATAAGACAATCATTTGCAAGAATTAGGTTTGTCCATTGTGCAATACGTTGGGTACAATAGCCCTTAATGCACTAAGCACAACAGGGATTTTGCATAAACCCAGCCTAAAAAACAACGCAACTTACCGGTGCAAGGAAAACAACTGCAAATCGTTGCGACTGTAGCAACCCACAACAAAACAGATAATCATGTGCAAAAGGCACTTGTATTTGCTTTAAAAAAAATAACGCACTATTTAACAAATTAAACGAACTCGACCCGGTAGAACTTCGCAAAAATAATCTGGGAATTTTTTGGTTTGTTTTCATTTCTGTCAATCTGTGTGCGGCTAGTAAAAAACCAAGTAAGAAATTTTACTTATATACATGCTGATTTTAAACCAATATCAAAAGTTTAGAACTTTAATTTTTTTACATAAAATAGCAAATATTAAAAAATGTTATACTATGGCAAACATGAAAGTAATAAATATTATTGTTGATGCAAGAATTATTTGCCAGCTTTTGGCTACTTTTATATTTTAATATTATTTTTCATTTCAAATTTCGCGCGCATATGACTTATCCCCGCACCGAGACACGCGCGAGAAACTGACAAGAAGCACAAGAAAACGCCGTGAAAAATATTGGGTATTTCTCGAATGACTCAACTTACGTTTGCACCCTCAATTATGAAAGACATATAATTTGCGGGTTATACAGACAATACTTAAAATTTTTAAAAAAAGTTGTTGATTTGATTAACGTGACTACGTTCTTTTAACATCTCAACTATCACCTACATCTAGCGGTCATATTTAAATGATTTTCCGGGGCCAATTAGCATTCCAGTTTATGTTACAGTTCCGTGCTCAGAATCTGATTTTTAAAAAAGCTTCAATAACAGGTTTCAAAAAGCAATTAACAAAAAAGTAACTTATGTCGTGCATTTGTGAGGTTGACAACTGTCTATAGATAAAATAAGGAAAATTTCTATAAAGTTTACGATATTGCGACGTTGTACAGGCTTGGAATTCAGACTATTTAAAAAACTAATGGATTCATAATGGATCTGATACCTTTCTAGCTTATTAGCACACTCCAACTGAATTCCACAATATATCAGTCTTGAAAAGAGTTTTTGTAAATACCTCGGAAACAGAAACTCCTACATTATTTTTAATAATATAATAAATTATTGATTATGTGTTCTACCATATTCCCAAAAACCGTATATTGATGCGAAGCATGCTTAGAAATTAGCTTAAATCAAATCAAATCAAATCAACCTTTATTGTCTTAAAGTATAAAACTTTGTAGACCTTGCAAATAAATAACTAATAATAATAATAATAATAATAATAATAGAAAAAATCATTTCAAAACTATAAAATATATAAATCCATCCAATAAGTGGTTTAATTATGTTGTTTGATTATTATATCTATATATATATATATATATATATATATATATATATATATATATATATATATATATATATATATATATATTTACTTTACTTGTTTTTTTTTATAATAAGTGAGAATTTTAAGTTTAAAATTATTCCTTAATTGTAACTCTGTTAGTTATTATTGAGTTTTATATTGTTTTTTTAAATAAAAATGAATGTAGTATAGGTAATGTAAGATTATTAACTTGTCTCGTTGAATAAGTATTTTGGTTTATTTCAAAGTAATTTAGATGTTTACTAAACAAGGAAGAGTCAAAATATTATTTTTGATGAACAAATCTTTGCAGTGATATCAAGAATTTACATTGCATAAATACCTAATTGCTCTTTTTTGAAGAATAAACACTGATCTAAATAAATAATTGAAGAAAGGAATGCCATATCGTAAGTTTGATTCAATTAAAGAAAAGTATACATTTCTATTGATTTACCTAATTCAATTGTAATAATTTTTTTATACCACTGTCTTGTAAAAGGGGGTTTTGCGTACGGAGAACACGATCTGAAAATGGCATTTTGCGCACGCTGTGTGCAAAACGTTTTGCACACACTTATGTCATTTTTGCGCACGCCTATGTCATTTCTGCATACGGGTCACCCGTCATTGTGATTTTTGTTGTTGTCACCCATCAATATAAGTTGGCTTAGTTCCGTAGCAACCGTCACTGCTTGTATGTTTTGTTGACTAGATACGTAAAAAATTGTTGAATTTTTAAAGTTTTGTTGTAAAATGTCGGAAATAAAAACATGTTAAATTAAAATTTGATTTTTCTTTTTTTATTAGCAGTCGTATAAAAAATATTGTAAAAAACTCGTTTGAAAACCTCTTTGCACACTCCCTCCACTTGTAGACCTCGCCTTCGGCTCGGTCTACCAAACTGTCTCGATCGTGTGCAAAGAGTCGTTTTCAAACCTTGTTGTTTAAATAACTATTACACAATAACAACCTGAACTTAATCTTTTATTTAAATTATGAATATGGTTTTGAAATTTTAAATTTTCGTCATTGTCCTAAAAATTTAATATTATCTGTAGTATTAATTTTATTATTTATATTTATAATTTGTTGAGATATTTCTTTAAAACCAATTACATATGTTTTTGAAAAATTTAGGTATAGTTGGTTAGATTCAAACCAAGTTTTTATACAAATAATATCATTTTTTATAAATTATATTTTTTTGTGGTAAATTTTAAAAAGAACATCTATTTTCAATTATTTTCACACACACGGGCAAAGGTCACGAACGCGATAATATTGGTAAGAGGACAAAATACACCCAAATAACACATTTTCGGCGTTATCTCAAAAACATTTTTTTTGTTGAAAACAATACCATTGCTGCGGAGGTTAGGGAGGTAAAAATTATTCGTCCTTTTGGGGAGTGAAATCGGTGTTAACCTAATCAAACTTGGTCAACTGCAAACAATTTACAAAGGTTAGAGCTCATAACCAAAATCGTTTTTTGAATAAATATTGTTTGACAAAAGAAAAATAATTTGAAAAAATAAAATTTTTAAAAAGGGTTTTTTTTTAAATAATTGCCGACCCCTCAGTTTTAAGGGTATAATAATCAGGGTGATACCAAAGTTTACACAAATTTGTGTAAACTTTGGTGATACTAACCTGGGGAGATTAACTTAAAATCCTAAAATTAAAAATTTATCAGTCTAAAACAGTTTTGTATTAGGTAGTTTGTATTGCATTTTTTGGTAAAAAATCAAAAATTTTTGTTTTTTACCCAACTGCAGCACGGCGAAAGGAAGGGTAATATTTTTCGATTGTTGTATGTAAGTAAATATGTATGTTTGTGTTACGCTAGAGGCTAAACGGCTGAACCGATTTTGACAAAAAATATGTCGTTGAATTGCTACTGATTCCGAAGGTTATATTTTTTTAAACAGGATTCAACATGGCGGTCTTCAGACGCCATTTTGTCACATGATTTTATTGAAATTCCTTTGATTACCCATTGCAAATGTCCTCTAATTTGCTGTAGTTTTTTTATAGTCCCCCCTGCTCCCACCCATCCCCCCCACCCTATTCAAAAACCATTTTCGCATAATTTTATCAAATATAGAGCGATTTTAAAATTGCTTTCTTTTTTTTCAACACCATTTTACTAGTCACCCCCTCCCCCACTCTGATTCTCCACCCCTTCATCCTTATTAGTAATAGTTATAGCTATACCTTTCACAAATATAAACCGATTTCAAAAGTTCTTTCTGAACACGCTTGAAGACTTTTTTCCAACATCATTTTACTAGTTTCCCCCTCACTCTCATTTCCGCTCCCTTGTTTTTAGTAATAGTTGTAATAGTTTTCACAAATATAGAGCGATTTCAAAAATTCTTTTTGCACACGCTTGAAGACTTTTTTCCAACATCATTTTACTAGTTTCCCCCTTGCTCTCCCTCTCTTCTCCCACCCTCCTTATTAGCAATAGTTTTAGCCATACCTTTCACAAATTTAGAGCGATTTGAAAAAAAAATTCGGGACACGCTTTAAGATTTTTTCGACACCATTTTACTAGTTCCCTCCTTTCTCTCTCCTCTCCCACCTTCACGCAATGGAAGGTAACACTCTTCGCGTCCATAGAAAATCTACATGTACTTTTTGGGTAAAGCTAAGTGAATTGTAAATGCAGTGTTTTTTATAAGGCTGAATTCTTATTCACCGAACCAAACCTAAAAGTTGGACATAAAACTTTTTTTTATAAAAAAAACACCCAACTGCTAAATTTACTTGTAACCACTAGTCGCAGTTGGGTACAAAATTAACCATTAACCTGGTTCATAAATATACAAATCTGTATAATTTCATAAGTGCGCTTTGGGCATCAAAACTAAAAGTTGAAGCATGTCGTACATTATAGGTATACCTATCAATTTTGTACTCAACTGCGACTAGTAGTAAGTAAATTTAGCAGTCGGGTGTTTTTAAAAAAAAAATTTTTATTATTATTTACAAATTAAATTTATCGATTTATATGAGACGAAATGAGAAGGTACCAGGTGGGCCAAAAAAACCGGACAATCCTTTTTCAATATAAATTTCGAACTATACCATCGATTTTAATGGGACAAACTGCACTTGGCAGAGAATTAATCAGAGTTTTGAATAAATAAAATTTTTTGTCCGCCATTTCAAAATCCAAGATGCCGGACGAAATAAAATTGTACCCTTCAAAGATGCTCGTTTATTCTTATGTTGCGAACATATTTTAATATTTTTTTTTAATTACTAAAAAAGCAGCAAACAAGGTATGAATCAGCAAGATCGGTTTGGTGGTTCTAAAGAAAAATATTTTTGTTTTAACCATTGTTTTGAATATTATACGATTGCCTTGCCAATCATGTCTGCATTTATTTCTTTATAAATTCATTACTACTGAACCGATTTTGATGAAATAAAAAATATCCTGGTGAGAATTGATTGCTTTTTAAAGATCATCATCAAAATTTATTTACATCTTAAAATTTAAGATGGTGGACAGAATCATATTTGATTTGTTTAGTCCTATTTTCTGAAAATATTTTAGTTTTTTTTAATTTATAGCAAAGCACTACTTTTTGCCCCGCACACCAAGGTATAAATTAGTAAAATCGGTTCGGTAGTTCTCCAAAAATCTATTTTGGTTTCAGCCATTGTTTTACAGATTATACAATTGCATTGCCAATCCTGTCTGCATTCATTTCTTTATAAAATCATTATTACTGAACCGACCTTAGTAAAATCTAAATAATCATGGTCAGAATTGATTGTTCTTTAAAGTTTATAATCGAAATTTGCCGCCATCTTAGAAGTTAGGATACCGAAAATAATCATATTTGACCCTTCAAAGAGGCATGTTTATTCTTATTTTCAAAAAATGTTTTTTTTTTTAATTTATAGAAAAGCACTTAATTAATTTTTATCTCTTTATGCGGAAGAAAAATAATATTTTTCTATAAATTAAAGAAAAACTTAAACATTTTCGGAAAATAAGAATAAGCACGCCATTTTGAAGAATCAAGTATGATTCTGTCCGACATCTTAAATTCTAAGATGGCGGCAAATTTCGAATATAATTTTTACAGAGCCATCAATAATCAACATGATTTTTTTTATTTCCCTAAAATTGGTTTAGTAATAACGAATTTATAAGGAAATGAATGCAGACAGTGATAAGGTCTGTGGATCTTAGACTGCTTAAAAGATTGAGCACAGGAACATTTCAGAAAATCGTTTATAATTTAGCAACTAAAAATTCAATACTTTTTACAATTCAAAGTCTTATTGAAGTTATCATACTTGACGAATTGCCAAAACAAATATTCATTTATGTGACACCTTAATATGCCCCCTCAATTTAAATCTTTGAATATTTAAATTGAACAATAAAAAAAAATCTTAAGAAAATTATTTCATCAATTTCTTAATCTAACGAATTTGTCTTTTGCTAAAGATTTAGTAAATATATCAGCACAGTTTTCAGTTGGGCAAACATATTGAACGGTAAAAATCTTTTGCAAAAATAAATCTTTTATAAAATGCTATTTTATATCAATGTGTTTGCTACGTTTTGAATTTTCAAAGTTCTTTATAGTTGCGATGGCACTTAAGTTATCACACTTTAAAATAACTTGTTGGTTTAATTCAAACTCTCCAAGAAGTCCTCTTAGATTGACGAGTTCTTGAACTGCTGTAGCTGCTGCTACATACTCAGCTTCCATCGAGCTCTGTGCTACACATATCGGATTTTCATTGTGAAAAGCAATAAAACCACTTACGCTTTTTCTTGTTTGCTTATCACCTCCCCAATCTGCATCACACATAGCAGTTAGGCAACTTTGACCACATGTAAACTTTAAACCATAGTCTTTGGTCACATTCAAGTATCTAAGTATACGTTTTGCGGCATTCTATGCTTGTGATGTTGGTTTATCTAAATATCTTGCTAATAACGACACACTTTGGGAAATGTCAGGTCTTGTAGTTATAGCTATTTACATGAGACTGCACACAAGCCTTCGGTATGGTACATTTTCAATAATTTTTTCATTATTTTGGATTCCAAAACCTACTTCCATTGGTGTTGCAATGGCTTTTGTTCGAACCATATCAAATTCTTTGATTAATCTAGAAATCATCTTATTTTGATGTATTTTTAACCCATTTTCAAATTTCTCTATTTCCATACCAAGAAAATTTTGAACTTCAGGCATGCATTTTACCTTTAGTTTGCTATAGAGTTCTTCGATTAGTTCATTTATTAGTGCTTTATCGCCAACAATTAACTACTACTAGATAACAATCTCTCTTTAAATATAAGCAATAATCATAATTGGATCTTTTAAAATTAAGTTTTGTCATTATCTCATTGAACTTTATATTCCAACATTTGGGAGAGTTGCGTAATCCATACAGTGCTCTATTTAGTTTAAATATTTTTGTGTTTGAGTCTAAACCATCTGGTTTCTTTATGTATACCTCATTATCCAGATAACCATCATAGGTAAGCTTCTTTAAAAGATTTCGGTTCAGTCGAAGTAAGTAAGCAATATGCCACGTATGTGTCATATTCTTTAAGGTAATCTGGCCTTTTTGTTGTTCTTCCTACTCTAGTTTTTGTTTGTTCGCTAACTATTTCATCACTTTCAAAATTATTAGTTTCTCATTCTCCTTCATTTCTTTCTTGATCATTTTCTGTCTTTTCGTCATTAATTTCTTGTCCATCGATTTCAGAAACTTCTTCAAGTTTATTTTTTAGTGGTATTTCAACTTGTTGTTTCAATCTAATTTCTTGGTTTTTATTTTGCTTTGCTTTATACTCCATAATACTTTCGTCAAATCTTACATCTCTTGATTTAACAGTTTTCCCTTCTTCGGGTAACCATAATTTCCAACCACCACCACAGTAACCAATCATAATAGCTTTCCTTGCTCTTGGGCTTAGCTTTTTGCCTTTAGGTAAAATAGTGTACCATGCGCGACAGCCAAAAATTTTTAATTTACTTAAATCATTACTTCCGTGCCATAATTCAGATGGTGTAAGACCTCTTTGTAAAGTAATAGTAGGGGTTCGGTTAAGTTCATAGACTGAACATTTTAAAGCTTCACCCCATAGGTCTTTGGGTATTTCTGAATCTATGATTTTTGTCCTTGCCTTATTTACTAGTGTTCTATTGAGTCTTTCGGCTTTTCCATTCTCCTGAGGTGTGTACGGCATAGTATACTCTAATGTTATACCTTTTTCTCTGCATGCATTTTTAAATGCCTTGGAAGTAAATTCTCCTCCATTATCCATTCTAATCGCTTTGATTTTTATCTCATGTGTTCTTTCCGTTTCTACGACATAATCTCTTAAGTTTTGCTCTGCTTCATCTTTGCTTTTTAATAACTTAACAACAGTAAAATGTGAATAATCATCCAAAATTGTTTGGAAATATCTTTTTCCATTGGTTGTTGCTGGTAATATCGGTCCACATATGTCGGTGTGAATCAATTCTCCAATTTTAGTAGTTTCTCTTTGCGATTTTTGAAATGGTTGTCTCGTAGCTTTTCCTTCATTGCAAGTTGAGCAGATACCTTTAGGTACTGGTAAATTTAACTGTCTTAGTGAATCTGAACTTACATGTCCTAAGCGTCTGTGCCATAAATCATCATCAACTGTTAAGTTAACAACTTTCTTCCTTGTCTTTATCTTTTAAGATATTTCCGACCACTAAAATGTATAAACCATTTTGATTTTTGCATGTTAATGTAAACTTGTTATTCTGTATAGTTGTCCTTTGTATTTCTAATATTAACTTAAAACCTTTTGAGGTTAATTTTGAAGCCGACATTAAGTTATGTTTCATATTTGGAACAATTAATGCTTCTATAGATACTCGCTGGCCTTGGCATAATGCTTTTAAGCATCCTATTTTGTTTGATTTTAAAGTTTCTCCGTTTGCAATGTGGATTATTACTGTTTTTTCTAGTTCTCTAATATTAATCATATGTTTCGCTGGTTCTTCTTTTACAAAATGATTGCTTGCTCCAGAATCGAGTACGAATGAGATTTTTCCATGTTCTCTTTCTAAACATACATTTGCAGCATACATTTGTGTTTCTTCTTCTTTATTTTCTTCAACGCTATTTGCTACTTGTTTTTGATAACCTTGTCTATATCTATATTGTCAATTTGCTCTGCCTCTTGAGTTTCTTCTACATCTGTAGCTACTGCCTCTACCTCTGACCTTATTAGGACAATTTGATTGCTAATGCAAATTACTGCCACATTTAAAACAACCTCTAGAAGCTTTGAAACTACTGGAATCTATTTCTTGTTTATCTTTTTCAAGAAGTTTTAACTCTTCGTCTAATAGCCAAGATTTAACAAAATCTAGTTTCACTATTTCTATGGTCTCTAGTGCTGTCACCACAGAATCAAACTTTTCAGGTAAAGAAAGCATCAAATGGCATATTTTATCACTCTCATCCAACGTTGTGCCATGTTCTTTTAAATCTCTGACAATTGTGTCGAACTTTAGAAATAAATCTTCTAATTTTTCTATACGTTCTGCTGCTGCTAATTTAGTCAATGACGTCGATCTTATAAATACTCCCTTTAGGGCTTCTAGCTGGCTTTTTGCAGTTGTGCTGTCTTCTATTATATCTAAATGCTTATCTAATACTCCAGCTACTATAATTGTTTGCGCTTTAAGATCTGCTTTTTTAAAATCTAATTTTTCTTTTGCACTTGAGCTATCTTCTGGTGGGTTACCATCAATGGCATCTATGCAGCCTTCTTTATTGCATATTGTTTTGACTCTGAATAGCCAGTTGTTAAAGTTGCTTGCCTCTAGTATAGGTATAGCTAATGAACTGCTCATTCTAATGATTCTATTTCTACAGCTTACCTTACTTTTATATTAAAAATTATTTTGCAATTCTGCTCTTTTCCAATACTTGCTTCTGATCTAATTTTGGTGTAACGAGCCCATAACCTGACAAGGTCTGTGGATCTTAGACTGCTTAAAAGACTGAGCACAGGAAAATTTTAGAAAATCGTTTATAATTTAGCAACTAAAAATTCAATACTTTTTACAATTCAAAGTCTTATTGAAGTTATCATACTTGACAAATTGCCAAAACAAATATTCATTTATGTGACACCTTAATAGACAGGATTGGCAAAGCAATCGTATAATCAGTAAAACAATTGCTGAAACAAAAATAGATTTTTTGAGAACCACCCCACCGATTTTACTAATTTATACCTCGTTGTGTGGGGGAAAAGTAGTGCTTTTCTATAAATTAAAAAAAAACTAAAACATTTGCGAAAACTAAGAATAAACACGCCATTTTGAAGAATCAAGTATGATTCTGTCCCCCATCTTAAATTTTAAGATGGTGATAAACTTTGATCATGTTCTCTAAAAAGCAATTCTCATATTTTTTATTTCATTAAAATCGGCTCAGTAATAACGAATTTATAAAGAAAAAAATGGTAGATTAGCAAGGCAATCGCATAATATCGTCGGCGACACCGCAAAACCAAGTAACTGACAAAAATTCAACAATTACATTTTGGCGGCAATCGGTTCATTGTAGTAGTAACTAAAACTCTTAACTGACAAAAAGTTCTAAATATTTTAAAATCAAAACATTCAAAACCACTCATCTGTTTTAAATCCATTTCAATAACTCAAAATTGTGAGGTTTTTAGTGCCTCCCAAAAATTTTGATTTTTGCAGTTACTTGGGTTTGCGGTTTCGCCGACGATATGCAAAACAATGGTTGAAACAAAAATATTTTTTTTAGAACCCCTGAACCGATATTGCTAATTCGTACCTTGTTGTGGGTGGCAAGAATGCAGCTGTTTTACCAATTTAAAAAAATATTGAAGACATGTTCGCAACACCAGAATAAATGAGCATCTTTGAAGGGTACATTTTAATTTCATCCGCCATTTTGGATTTTGAGATGGTGGACAAAAAATACATTCAGTCAAAACTCTGATTAATTATCTGCCAAGTGCAGTTTGTCCCATTAAAATGGAGTATATAGTTATAAAGTTATAATGCAAAAGAAATTGTTCGGTTTTTTTTGGGCCCACCCGGTTATTTGTCCTTTTTGTTTTATATTTCTGCAAAGCCTCCTTATGCCGCGGTAAGATTTGTGAGGCAAAGTAGTTATTATTATTATTATTTATACTATTATTTCACTTTGTGTGAATCATGTTTTTTTTTTACTTTCTCCTTTTTTGATTGTCACCGATTTGCATTGCTCACCAAGAAAGTATTTTATAAAATTGCAAAAAAATTTATCGTTTCTTTTGACCCGAATTTAAGCAAATGAAGTGGCAAAAACTGAATGTTTACTTTTATTTGATTTTCTTCGCTTCACTTAACCCAGAAACATGAGATTCAGATTAAGTCAAAGAAAGTGAAGTTTACTCTCCAAAACCGCAGGTTCATGCGCCACACCGCGCCATGTTGAATAAATGCCTTTTGTTGGCTTTCTTGTCGAATTGAACCGCTTAATTAAGCTCTTGAATAACAAAAGCGAAACTAAAATAGGCAAGAAAATTTAATGCCTAGTGTTCTTAAAATAGTACATGCATTTTAGCAAAATGTACACTTAAGGACTTTAAACCCCTTGGGATTGTTGGGTTGGCTCCAGTAGTATTTTAAATAAAAAAATATGTTTGGTAGAAATATAGTTTTTATTTTATTGTTACCTTTCTTTTTCTTCTTTCAGCTTCGGATGTAGTTACACTACTTTGTTTACCTTGTTTCAGCTGATCATGAGTCTCTTTAGACTCGAAACATGTCATAAATGTAACCCGACTTTACTCTTTAGTGAAGTTGCAAACTACACTTTGAGAAATGGATTATTTTTTCTATTCAAACCTCTATAATGATATGTTAAATTTTATGCCTGTATTTTAGTTTTGCTTTACAATAAAAGTTTCTGTATAGGTAAGGGATCTTGTAAAAAAGTGGCTTCCACTGGGTGATTTGTTCAAATTTACTACATACATATTGAGATTCAATGTTATTGTGTAGGTTTGGGTCTGTCACCAGCCTTGTTTTTTATCTGTTTTAAAAAATAATAAGATATTATATACCAAGGGATAAAAAGACACTTTTTGTCACTAGGCTATTTTCCTAGTTTTTCTCCATTTCTTTGGTGCCTTTATCCAAATCATGTTATTTTGTATCCCGATTTTTTATTTATTTGACACTTTTCATCCCAGAAAAGAAGTGACCCTTTATCTTCAAAAATCGGGATAAAAGGTGAACTTTATATGCCAAATGTGTGAAAAATATAGTAAAGTAAAAAGGAACCGTAATGGTACAGTTTACATTATTTGATTGATATTCGGTAGTAATTTTGACATTTTAACTATCAACCGTTTGTTTCTGGGGTACGTTCATGCTTAACGCCGTGTGCACAACGGACGCGCGCGGCTTTACTTTTTGCTCTTTCGATTCACTTGATTCGGTTGCGGGCCTTGGTGGGCACACCGAGAAGGCGGAAAGACGTTCACGATTAACACACGGCGAACAACAATTATTTATCTACCTCTGTCAGTTGGGTAAAATTTAAATTGTCGCGCATGCGCATATCGAAGATGAATCATATGAGAGCAACTCTAACCCAACTTTACTCTTTTTTTTTGGCAAAGTTATTTTTTTAAAATTCCACCAGTGTTTGGGCACGCAGGATTCCCATTTCAACACACACATAATGTGGTATATAATGAGCATGGAACCCCATTATTAGATGACGAGAAAAATATGTTGTGGTTTCAAGGGTGGAAGGTAAGTGAAAAGGTATTGTTTAACGCATAATGCTTCAGTTATCCATGGAATTTAGTGTTAATTTTGTATGTCTCTCTGTGTTTTTACTAATATATAAAATTAACTCTAATTTTGTGCTTAAAAGATGGGTACTTAAATGTCTTTTGTGTTCTCTTCTTGAAGGGCCTAATAAAAGTTTTACACAACCTCTAAGTATTCTTTCTTGTAAAAGTGACACGATAAAAAAATACAATATTTGCAAATGACAGAAGACGCCCGGTCAATGCCCGGCGCGGCTTGGTAAAATTCACATGGTAAATTTTAAACCGAATCACGAACGCAGTCCAAAACGGTTTACATATAGCGTCGATTGATTTGTTTGAATGATGGGCCATCCTTGGTATGCAAAACTCCACTGAAGATGTTTAACGACACAGAAACGTACGTCTGGGGATGCTGCCTAGAAAAGGATAGAAATTCAACTAAAATAACCTGTTCGTTCTCTTTTTAGCACTCACTTCAGTCAGGCAAACATACTTCTTTTAAATTACAGTTTCTAGAATAATCACTAAAACAACTGTAATTGATTGGCTGCTAATATTTAAAAAAGACTTTAAATTATCAGTAGGTATCCTTAGAGTCCCAGTATGTTGACATGTTTGGATATTATCCAAATATGTCAACCTACAGGGACTCTAGGTATCCTAAACCCAGGTTCAATATTAAATATGCAAGGAATCCTTTGAAGTTTTTCCCATTCCAAAAGATCACTGCTAACCCATAAAATAGCAAGTGCATTAAGCTTTTTTATTGCATAAGTGCCATAAGGGTGCTTTCTCCAGTTGCGTTGCAGAAGACTATTCTTTCAGGGCCGCTTGAGATGAGCAATACACTTGCAGTTGCAAGCAAGATTAGGGTCCCTGACATGACACATATTTGTTTGTTTATACAATAGATGTCATGTCATTATGTTTAATGTTGGGTCTCTCTCTCTCTGTCTCTCTCTCTCTCAGCCGACAGTCACTTTCACTCTAACAGCCGGGGCTTGAAGTCCTAAGTCCGCCACTGCTGAGGAGGAATTTTTGTCTATAGATATTGCTTAAAGGCACGGTATATGTAGGAAATATCAACACCATTACGGTTAAACTGATTATAACACTTATCCCTTGTTGCTAGCTTATTTTAATACTAGTGGTGTTTTTTTTCACCGTTAGCGGTCCATAAGGTCCAGGCCTCCGGGATCGTCCCGTTTTCCCACATGACCCATCGAGTTCTGATGGTCTCACATATTTATTCCGGTTCATATAGTAAACAAGGCCCGTATGTTGAAAGATCACAGCTGATCTTACAATGTAAAGGTGTCAAAATAGTCCCTGGCAAAAATATAGCCTGGTTTTGTTCCAATAATTCTCTAGTATGCCTCATGTACCCCCTATCCCTTTATTTTGATAAGGAGTAAAAAGGAGAAACATACAAAATTAACACTAAATTTGTGCGTAATTGATGGGCAAATGAGGCATAGGTATATATTGTTCTCTATACTATTTGGCATGAGTGTAGAAAGTGTCAGAAGTTTACCTATATAGCAAAAGGGGGACTTCGTAGTGAGATTTTTATTGAAAACAATCACAAAAACATGTCAATAATATCAAATTTATGTCAGATGTTTGATTTCAACCAGTCGTAACCGTGGATTGATGCCGTGAACATTCACTCCCGGGAGTACCGGAAGATATTTTACAGAATAACAGCAGCCGAACCGGTATTTATAATAAATTTATTTACCGAGTGCTCCCTATTCCTTCGTAGCCAGCTCTTAGGCTATGAATGAAGATCTTCATGTTAGCAATGAGCATATGACCCATATAGAGTGAAATCCCGCAAGCCTTGCAACATTGAGGGGCAGATGGCGCTGAAATAAATTCGTCTGATACGCAATATTTAGGGACTACTAGTACGATTTAGTTGCATGTGCGAGTTCCGAGGTTCATGCCATGGTTCAAATGCCATTAGATCATAGTAGTTGTCTGAATATTGCGTACTAGACGAATTTATTTCAGCGCCATCTGCCCCTCATTGTTGCAAGGCTCGCCGGTTGCCACTCTTTATGGCTTTATGGGTCATATACTCATTGATGTTAGACAAGACTTTTATTTCTCTTTTCTCTTTCTTTATATGAATGTCATCAATAAAAGAATTTAAAAACACTATAATGGCAGGTGGCAAGCGTTACCTGCTAAATCACAGTCATTTATTTGTCTGAAATTTAAATTTGCTATTACTTTCAAACAATATTATTACCATAGGTAACATTCCAAGTGTACAGTAAAGAAGCCGGACAAAATATATGAGAACATCATCTGACTTCATAAAATTTTAGTATGATATATAGTAATAGCCAGTTAAAAAAATTGTAACTTGAGATATTAGGTAGCTCTCAAAATGTAAATAAATGGATCTATTATGAATCTGATACCTTCCTAGCTAGCCTATTAGAATACCCGAATTCCATAATATATCAGCCTTGAAAACAGTTTTTTGTAAATATCTCAGAAACTAAAGCTCCTATCAAGTTTTCAGTTAAAATTATTGAGAGAAATATGGTCTACAATATTCCAAAAACCTCATACTGATGCGATGCTCCATTAAAAAGTAAGCAATATTTTTGCCAAAATCTAATCAGCTCGTTGGAGTATCGAACAATATTTCGAACTATCGTGTTACGGACAGACATACACACACCATTATTTTCGTCGAAAATAATACCTTCTCTGGCCTTTGCTGCGCGGGCTAGAAAGGTAAAAATCACGTTACATGGGTAGATTTCCCAACGAAAAAAATATATTTGTTACGCAAAATAGCATGAAGCTGAGACGAAGTCGTGTTGATTTGACTCGTATCTATCCAAAGTAATTGACATTTCCGACATCGTAATAGATTTTATACGGAGTCTAGTAAAAAATTTATGATTTTTTTCGAATTTTGCTGAAAACTAAGACCAAGTCGAAATACTTCTCTTTTGCATCTGTTCAAGACGCCAAAAAATTGGTTTATTTTATTTGTCTTATTTAAAAAACAATTTTTTTTTCAATGCTTGCTTCAATCAAAAACTATATTTAAATATCTTAGCACCCCTACCCCACCCCTTCTATGGAAAAATGTGTTTTTGACACACTTCCCGTTATCCGATTTGAATGAAAGTTGGTATACATATAGTGATCCGATGACAATACAATATTAGGAAAAAAATATCCTCCCACTCCTACCCCCACCCCCTTTCATAGAAAAATGCGTTTTTGACATACTTCCCATTATCCGATTTGGATGAAATTTGGTATTCACATAGTGGTCCGATGACAATATAACATTAATAGAAAATGCGTTTTTGACACCCTTCCCATTATCCGATTTGGATGAAATTTCGTATACATATAGTGGTCCGATGACAATATAACATTGAAAAAAATATCCTCCCACGCCTACCCCCTTCCATAAAAAAATGCGTTTTTGAGACACTTCATTTCAAATGACTTTTATAAAATTTGGTATATGCATAAAGGTCCGATGGCAATACAGCCCAAACAAAAAATATATTTCTACCTCTACCCAAAATTTCCATCAGTCGGCCATCGCTTTTATTATTATGATAATATCAGAATGTTGGAAAATTATTTTTTAATTTTTAGTGCATTTTATAAAAGCTTGTGACTTAAAAAAAAATTTTTACCAATTGATATGTTCTATTTTTTTAAAATAAATGATTAGTGATGATGTCGGCAGCTAAAATTTAAAAATTCGGGTCATTAATTAATTTAATCATTCATCATTAAAACTGCACAAATAGAATAGAATAGAATAGATGTTTATTTGTATCCAAAAAAAAAAAAATAATACATGACCTAATACAATTTAATCAAAACAAATAAACATAAAAAAGCACTATTTAAGTGATATATATATATATATATATATATATATATATATATATATATATATATATATATATATATATATATATATATATATATCACTTAAAGTGCTAGAGTCATTTATAGGTAAGTACACAGTTTAAATTTTGATTTACTGTCAGGATCGGGTTACTTAGTCCAATCCGGGTTTTATTGTCAATAGTAAAATGCACTTCACTTCATTAAAACATTATTTTCTTAATTTAACTTAACTGAATGTCCCTTATATTCAAAAATTATATCTACTACATTATGGTTTTTTGGGTTACAAAAAGTGATATGCTGTGTCTACTTTCCCCCTGTAAAAACTCTTTTACCGCTTTTTTAAATTTATTTTCTGTTTCATGTTTTGCGGCAAAAAATTCAAAATTCTAGGCATAAGATATTTTGAATTTCTTTTTCCTATATTTAAATTTGACCTTTTTGTAACTAAATTATTAGTACTTCTGGTGCAATGAGTAGTTTCACGTTTTTCCAATAGATGTTTTATATGCCTTTAATGCAAGTTTCTGAAAACAAATTGTTTTTAACAGATGAAAGATGCATTTTCAATTTTTAGTTTTCAAACAGCCTCAAAGAAAAGTTCCAAAAAAATCATAAATTTTGACTAGCCCCCGTCAAGATTTTGGGAACGACAGCTACCTGGGATATCTAAATCGAGTCTGGTAAAGACAACTCATGCTATTTTAGTTAATAAGTATGTATTTTGTTGGCAAAACTACCCATGTAACGCTAAGGTCACTAGATCACGAAGGTATCGACATAGATTTTACGTTTAAAAAAACGTCGTATACTTTTGGTTACCCATTGGCTTTGGGGCAAAGGAAAGAATTTGTAAGAATATTGTATTGTCAACAACATGACTATGTCGGTACTTTTAAAAGGAACTTCGTGATCTAGTGACCTTACGACGATTTTTTCAGCTAATATATTAAAAACTAGGCATATAAACTTAATTTATAGAAAAAAATGTTTTGTTTGTGGATTAACTTTAAAACCTTAGGGCTTGATTTCTTCTGTTTGAATCCTTGTTTTGAGTGCCAAAGTCATGGCGGACAATGCCCGACAAAGTTCTGGCAACCAAGCATATACATAATATTACGTATATGCAGCCAAGGGCACCAGAGCGACGATCCAAGAAGGAAAATTAAGCCCTTAACTTGCAAAAGTTGTCTCAAAATGAACTGACTGGACCATGTAAGCCATGTATGATTGTTGATTGTTTTAGATTTATTTCCCCTATACTATACGTTTTTTTCGGCATGCGTTTGATAAAATAATGTGAATATGCCCAAACGTGGCCGCCTAACTAAAAAAACAATTTTTTTACCTCATTTTATGTAAGTTTTTTACGGGTTTTATTATTTTAGGTTATAACTTTACCTTTTTCTAAATTTTACAAACAAAAAATCTGATTATGCCGAACTCTTGTCCCTTTTTTTCAGCATTTTTATCGCAAATTTGATCTTAAAAGTGTATACCGAGGCCAATCGATGTTGTCAAAAGATGCTATATTACTTATAAAGAAAAAAATAAAATTAACAATAGGGCCTCAATACTTCGCTTAAAAGTTAAAAGTTAAAATCAAAAACCGAAACAGGGGCGCAACCAGCCGGGTCATGACGGGATGGCTTAAGCTCTGGACTATTATTAATACCTAGATAAAGGGAGGGCAGAGAAATAGCTTAACACACCTCAAGAAGAACGAACAAATTGCAGTATAAAACTAGGCAAAATTGTTTGAAAAATTAGATATGTTTTTAGAAAAAACGGCGCCGTCAGCGAAAAATGTTTTTTTGCAAAAACGGAAAATAATAATGCCGCAAGTGAAAATTACAGATAAATTATATAATTTAACGCACGACAAAACATTTGTGAAAAAATTATAGTTATTAAATTTTAAAGTTTTCGTTAGTTTCAAAAGTAAGCGACGCGCCGAAGGCAATAGAAAATTTTTACGGCCTTGGTTCACGCTTTTACACCCCTTCCCAAAAGGTGGTCCTGCTACATGTTAGACTTGCATCTATTCAACATCGCTATCGTCCCAGCAGAACTTGGTTATAGGCGATAGATTTCTTTCATTTTCAGCGCAACAGTCGCGGTCGTCGTGAGTTGACTTTTAAGAGAATTTTGCTGACGCCTTCGTGGTTTCACCTGTAGCAGGCTCCTGGGTTATTAATCCGGTTGTTGGCTTTTGAACTACACCTGCTTATATTCTTGATGCAGGGCGACGTGACTTTTTTTTTCTTTTTACGTCGTTGTTTGAGACGCGAACCTGGTACCTTCTGCATGTGAAGCCGACGACCATACCACTGGACTACCCTGCCGCTTTTCTCCTAGTAGATATTCTCGATTATTTTTATTCTGCATAAAATAATCGCAAAAGGCACTTCAAAAAGTAGTTAACTACTTTTGGAAATTTAACCACTTTTGCGGAATTTGATTACTTTTAAAAATATATAACTACTAGTAGTTAGTTAAAAGTAATGAAATTCCTCAAAAATAGTTAAATTACCAAAAGTAGTTTAATAGCAAAAAGTACTTTAAAAAGTAGTTAAGTACATGTTTATAAAAATAGGGCAGGCAGCGTTCCATTTAAATTTGCTACCTACATATGGCTTGTAATCAAAAAAGTAGTTACATTTTTAACTACTAACTTCTAGTTAGTAACTACTTTTTTGATGAAGTAGTTAGTAGTTATACTGCACTACTTTTTCTTTCAAGTAATTTGCCCAACTCTGGTATAGCTTTCGCCATTCAAATAGTTTTAAAATTAAAGCTCTGCTATTTGAATAATAATTAATTATGGAATGTATTTTGATCTATATATCTAGAAAAGTGGCCATCCATAAATTACGTTATTACGTAACATAAGAACCCACTAAATTCACTTTGAGGTAATTCTTACATTCTCTAATAATATTACACAGCCGGAAAACCACTGCGCGTGATCGCCGAACACCGCGTCGTTGGTTCATGACAAGCAGTGACTTGACACGATCACAGACGACACGAGTCAAAGGACCGCCGACCGCAGGCTCATCGTCTTGCGCACCCTTGGATCCAAATTTATTTTGCTGCAAAATGTATTTTAGTAAACGCTAAAAACTTATATTTAATATTTTTTTGGTTGGACGTTACCTATCAAATACTTTTTTAGATTTTGGACGTTTTATAAAATGTCTTATAATTATAATTTTAAATTTAAATAAATTCAAATAATATACCAAACTTTTGAAGCCTGTACAAACAGATGGACAGGCAGGCCTCGTGACGTTATTGTAACATTGTAATAAAATTTTATAAAATTTGGTAGTTAATTGTTACCGACTACGGTCAAACGAATCAAATAAACGAATTTTAGCTCACACATATACTATACTATAGTAGTGTGAGCTATGGTGATCCTAATTTTTTCGAGAAAAAAAAAGTTGCTCCGATTTCAAAATTTTTTATATATCTTTGCGTTTCAGATGATTTTTAAACTTTTTTGTTGCGCCGTCTGTCTGTCTGTCTGTCTGTCTGTATGTCTGTCTGTCTGTCTGTCTGTCTGTCTGTCTGTGTGTCTGTGTGTCTGTATGTCTGTCTGTAACGACCAACGCGCATAACTCAAAAACCGCTTGGCCGATTTTAATGAAATTTGGTTCCTAGGCTGAGTCTTGGGTCGAGATGGTCCCATTTAAAAATGAACAAAATCCACCGAACACAAACCAAATAAAAGGGTGGGGGTAGATTTCAAAAATTAGAGTTTATGTGAAAATATGGCGTGTGTGATATTAAACGAAAGGTAATTGAGTCTGCAGTTAAACAAAATACATTTTAATTTATTTAAAAAAAAAGGGTGGGGGTATATTTTAAAAATTAGAGTTTAAGTGAAAATATGGCGTGTGTGATATCAAACGAAAGGTAATTGAGTCCGGACTTTAACAAATACATTTTAGTTTTTGTTTTTTTTGTAAGGGTGGGGGTAGATTTCAAAAATTTGAGTTTAATTCAAAACATAACTTGTGTGGTATCAAACAAAAGGTAATTTAGTCTGGAGTTGAATAAAATATATTTCAGTTTTTAGTTATATTAGCTCACACGTACACTATAACTATAGTACCTAGTGTGAGCTTAGGGGCCCATATATTGGCAGAGTATTTTCTAGACTTTCTAGTTTTTATGGCCACCATATTTGCCTGATACGTCGTTAAATACAGATTAAAAAGAGCTCTTTAAACACGTATACTTAACACAACTTAACTTTCTCTTTGGATCATGGAGAATTTTAATTTATTAAAAAAACACTTTTTCACTCAGTTGCCTCTGAAACAAATGCAGAAATTTTGTTTGTTGTTTACCTACGTTTCCTACGTTAAAGTTTCTCAATTAATTGGGATATGTTTATTGTGTTACACTGCCAATTAAATTTAGTATGGAAAGGTCTGCAATTTGGAAAAAATAGGATATGTGTGAGTAATTTATTTTGTGCTTTAAGAACACTAAAGGAGCTCTAGATAGTTATGTACTAACTAACAGGACGATATTTTAATTTTTCGAAAACAAAAATTTTTAGTTTTTGCTCGGTGTGTTACAAAAAACTGCAGATATTTTTAATATTAATACCTATAGCATTGGAATAGCCCAACTTTTTTTTATTTAAACAAAATTGTATATTTTACCGTTTCCGAAATCGCCATGATGGTGTTTACTTTGATCTGGAACATAGAATATACTTATACTTTTTTTTATTATAAAAGCGTGCACTTTGGCTGCAGAAAAACAGCTATCTAGCTGCCTTTACGAAAAACATAAAAGCCACATGCTGGATTCTCACAAGCACATATTTTTCTTTTGCAAAATTTGTCGCTTCAGCTAGGTTTTCAGTTTCCATGGCCTTAACCTAGTTCGAAATATTCGACGCAAATGGAAACGTAATATATGTTTGATCCTTTTCTTTACGTGTAGGCGAAGTATATGTAGAGGTTGTCCCAAATTTAAACTTTTTGGGGGGTGGGTGCTTTAGGGTAATTCTCTTAGAGAGATAAAAAAACTAGAGAAGCTATTTGTGAAACCCGCATCTTCATAAGGCAAGCGGTTTTTATGGGATGTTTTTGAAAAAACTGCATTTCGAGAGGGTTCCACGACTTTTTTATAGTAATTTCTACCTTCCTAGCTCGCACAGCAATGGCTAGAGAAGATATTATTTTCGACAAAAATGTGTTAAACAACAAGTGAAATTAAAGAAAGAAAAATAAGAAAAAACTTTTTCTGTCTTCGGCCGGGACTCGAACCCGGAACCTCTGATCTCTTAAATTCTTCTTTCTCACTGTCAAAGGTATGATAACTCAAATTAGACGTAAAGAATCAACGTCTGAAAGCATGAGATTACCTTTTCGTGTGTTAAAATTTTTGATCGAAATGGGCGATTGCCAATATAATTCTCAAATACCAAATTGCAAATAATGCAAGGACCTAAAACCGAGCCTGTGTGAAAAAAATGTGAAATTAAAGAAAGAAAAATAAGAAAAAAGTTTCTTCTGTCTTCGGCCGGGACGCGAACTCAGAACCTTTTGCTCTGTACGCAAACGTTCTAAGCATTGAACTACCGAAGACCATACATAAATATTCGGAAAACTTCCATCTATGCAGGTGCGCGGTGTCTCAATACAGGAACGAGAAATTCTCAGGGTATTAACTCGGTCAAGTCATCCAACTGATCTCTTAAATTTTTCTTTACTACTGTCAAAGGTATGATAACTCAAATTAAACGTAAAGAAGCAACGTTTGAAAGCATGAGATCACCTTTTCGTGTGTTAAAATTTCTGATCGCAATGGGCGACTGCCAATATAATTCTCAAATACCAAATTGCAAACAAGGTAAGGACCTAAAACTATAAACAACAAGTGAAATTAAAGAAAGAAAAAATAAGAAAAAAGTTCTTCTGTCTTCGGCCGGGACTCGAACCCGGAACCTCTTGCTCTGTACGCAAACGTTCTAAGCATTGAACTACCGAAGACCATACATAAATTTTCAGAAAACTTCCATCTATGCAGGTGCGCGGTGTCTCAATACAGAAACGAGAAGTTTTCAGGGTATTAACTCGACCAAGTCATCCAACTGATCTCTTAAATTCTTCTTTCCCACTGTCAAAGAAGAGAAAACCAAAATAACCTACTCAACACATGGAGTGCACAAAACCGCCCAAGATTAATTTGAGAGACATTACGCCATCTCATGCTCAAATGGCCGAGGGCGACAAGATTAACTAGTCCAGCGCCTCCACCATATCAAGCTGTACTGTCTTTCAAGCCTACAGGGCGACAATTCTCCGTCGCCTTCTAAGACCTTACTACCTTATTTATTACGCTCCTGACCACTTTTAACGCTCCGATTTTGTCAACAGGGTTCTCATAAACCGCGACGTTTTCGGGTCCTTCGGGATCATTCCCTTAAGAGTGAAAGATCCAGGGATGAGAAACGCTGTCCAGAGAAAACGGGATATTCGTTTGAGTTAAAAATTGCTGTAATGATTGCTTTGCGTTTTGATTTAGACAGGTCGATAATACAGGTATAATTTACTTACTTTTAATCGTATAACCGGCACTGCACTCCACTGCTATTTGTAGAAGCTTATGTCCGCCCTGATGCCTCGGCTATCACCCTTTCGTGGCCCTCCGGATTCCCTGGCCTGACTTAAGGTGCTTAATTTTCAAACACTTAAAACCGAAGGCCACGGCCCGCAAAAAGCCACCATCACCTTCATTGTTCCGCTTCCACGTCCGTCCTTTTGCGTAACAGCTAACTTCCACGTCCTCGCAAAACTCCAGGATGGGACCATTCTATTGGTCGATTATCTTAAACCGCGAAATGACTTCGATTTCTGTAAACCAGTTTTTGGCTTAGGAACCCATGGCCACGAATCCATTACGATGTTTGTCTCAATGTTTAGACTAAGTTGCGTCAACCAAAAAGTCTATATGTAATTTATAAATTTTAAGGAATATTTAATGCCTTTTTGGGATAATAAAATCAGGATATTTACAGGTTTTTTTTTTTCAGGAAGAAAATTATTTGGAGGTTACAGGATAACGCCCAGAATATGCAAACCTTCCATAACTGTTCCCAATTCATCCGAAGGGCCAACCATATGTATGTTTAATCACGAATGTATTCAAAGAAATGGACAAGTAGTCGGAGCTTGTATGGATGGCTTTTTATTTGGAGCATGCTGTCAGTTACCTAAAGGTAAACTTATTTTTTTTAAACTAAACTTATAACCTTAAAATTACACTGAAACTTAGTTTCAGATTAATACGTAACTTGATATAATTATTTGCAGTGGTTTTCAAACGCAATTAATTTTGGTTATTGTTATAGTACTGTTACTGAGGCAGCTTCAGTAAGTCTGGGCAGTAGGACCATTGCCTTTCTTTATTTTTATTAAACCTAACAAAGTTAGTTTTTTATCGAGACGTTAATTTAACGTTATCGTTTGTGCTGTTTACCAATAAGTTTGTCTATGGTTTTGACCAATTCTCTGTGGTTTTAAACAAAATTTTTTAGCCCCGAAATTTTTTTATTCACGGGTACTAAGTTTTACATTTGTAGTATTTTTGGCTAAGACTACGCTGACCCGACATAAAACGTCGCGAAGCCGACAAAAATGCAATATGCATTGACCCGACCTGAGGGACAAATTATGACACGGTCATAGGTACTGTTTTTTATTTCATCTGCTTGCCTTTTGTTTTTATTCTGATAGCTTATTTTGTATTCGGTAGATCTCGCCACTTCTTTGAAAAGCATACGGTATCGCAGGCAATATTTATCATTTCTCCTGCTAATATCGTTAGGAATGATGTATATACCGTATCTCTCTACCAGCGGAGTATAAGTCAAAAATACTACAAACGTAAAGTTTAGTGCCCGTGTATAAAACTAAACATTTTTTTGTAGCTAAGTGGGTATCGAAATCTTAAAAAAAAGTAATAATAATAATTTTAGTCGAAAAAAGAAAGATTTCTTTCAATCTAATTAAAAATGTGACTTTTTTGTACCTAACCGCGTTTTTTTAATTTCGGTCATGCACTTAAAAATTATTATTAAATAGATCCATTGTGAGTTTTGTTTAGGCCTATCCGATGCATGTTTAGCAGATTTTTTTGATAACCACTTTAAAACTGACCTAATAAAGTGTATACTTTGTGTTGATTTTATTATTTTCAGATGCGGTAGTAGGTGCTTTAGTGGATTCCGATTTGATGTCGTTACCTTCCGCACCTGCCCTTGATAATAGTTTGTCATCAAAAACAACTCAAACGACTCATCGAACAACTCCAGCATTTATGGACATAACTTCCAGTGGAGTTTCCCAAATAACTGCTGCATTATTAAATGAAGATATGCTTCAAAATTCTGCTAGTACGATACAAGATAAATATAATGAAATTATTATTGAAGGAGCAGGTACAAGTTTACAGCCAGGAAGAATAACCAGCAAAAAGCCTTTTGCAAACAGTAGTCCAGTTCCAACCGTTAATGGAAATACCGTCGTTCAAGTAAACAGTAACGGTCAAGATGTTTGGTCCGCAACAGGAGTAACGCATCCAGGTGCGGTTTTAACTGTGAATAATGTAGAGGATAATGAAATTAATTCCAGCCAGTTTGTGTAAGTATAAAAAAGTTATTAGTTTGCAATTTTAATTTACGGTTAATTTATGCCATGCTAGTTTTCTGGTTAAATTAAACGTTTTCTCTTCTCGGTACCAGCCTAAAGATGTAAGTACTCAACTCTTTACCAAAAATACTATGTTTTGGCTGGGCCGTCTCTAGAGATATTTGCACCCAGGCAGAACCGAAACGTGGCACCCCCTTAAAAAAATAAATTTTAATATGTATGTATTACCAAACTTTTTTTTTGAAAATGAGTTTCAAATGTATAAATTTTAATTTTTAAAAAACCTAATGTTTATTGACATGTTTTATAAACGTATACAGTTTTACATTTGTGCATCATTTAATTCGCATTTTTTCGGCGTTTTGTGCAAACGTATGAAATTGTACATTCAAATGTTATACTTAATGTTTCCTATATGTAGGTTTGTTCTAACTTTTCCTTTTACGTTTCCAATAAATCCAATTATTTGTTACATTATTTAACATTGCATGAAAGTTATGAAAATGTTTTTGAAAGAATTTAGTGGGCTCCTAAATTTGAACCTTACAATGGGGTATTAGATTCTAAACCAACTTTTAATAGAGGTCCCCAAATCCCCCTAAGACCATCAAATTTTGGACAAACTGTACATCTTTTAAAAATATATCTTATGTGTTTATATCAGACCAAAGTTAAGTAGGTACTTAGTTCTTAAAACAATCTGTCAATAGAAAATAGTATCTCTAACTTATCAATTAAGAGGCGTACAGAAAAACTATTGGTCAAAAGAACAAACATTTTGACTAAACTCAATCGTTGCGTTGTTAAATATATCGTAATGCCCGTATGAACCATACCAAGTACCTAATGGGGGGGGGTCAGAATATAGTATCAAATAAAAATTTACCATCCTTATTTGTTTATTTACCACGAATTACCATATCAAAAACGCATAAAAAATGCTAGTTAGATCTAAAAAACTGAACACCTAAATTACACGGCATGGGAATACATCTTAACGATCAATTTATCATATACACACTTATATTTGCTGACGACCAAGTAATTGTAGTTAATCATAAAGAAGGCATGGCGTCTGTGAGAAGAAACTTAATGGAATAATACCAAACGTGGCGGTTAATAGCGCACGTGGACAAGACACTTGAAAACGAATCAAGTGAGTTAGAACTAGACAATGGAAAAACATTATCTTCATGCAGTCAGTACGTATACTTGGGTGTCACATTTAATAAGACAGCAGACTATAATAGTAGAGTAAAGGATCAGGCACACCTCTTATGGGATTTCTGTAATCCGTCAAACTTCATGAAATTTTATTATGTTGTAGACTGAACCTGAAACTGATAATGTCCAAGAAGCATAATAGCCCTTTAGACGGCTTTTTCAAATATATACGCACTGTTAGTATTACGTATATTTACGATTTATTTATTATTTTCAATCTGTACCTTTAAAACCTTATCTACAGTGTGTTTAAGTAAATATTAGTCGATTTTTTAATGAGAAACAAGCTTTAGAATCTTGTAGATTAAACCTTGCTCATCAAAAGTTTTCATGGACCCCACCTAAATAAGTGACCAGTTTTTGAAATACAGGGTGTTGAAAGTGATAATGTCCAAGAAGCACAATAGCTCTTTAGACGGGTTTTCCAAACATATACGCAATGTTAGTATTACATATATTTATGATTTATTTATTGTTTTTAATCTGTACCTTTAAAGCATTATCTACAGGGTGTTTAAGTAAATATTAGCCGATAGTGTTAATGAGAAACAAGCGTTAGTGTGTTCTAGATTAAACCTTTCTTATCAAATGTTCTTATGTGCCCAATTTAAATTAATGAGCAGTTTTTGAAATACAGGGTGTTGAAAGTGATAATGAGAAGCATTATAGCTCTTTAAACGGGTTGTTCCAACAAGAGATAAATTTAAACAGTAATTGTATTACGTAATTTATTATTCTTCATTTGGTATTTTGATGGACCATTTTAAAAAAAGTGCCTTTTTCTTTACAATTAGTCCGTTTCCACTTTTTTTGCAGCACAATTTACAATATATACAATAGATAGATTTTTAATTAGTATTTACAAAATGATATTTGCCGAAACACCATGTATAAAATGCTTAATAATATTGTTAAAGGAATCATTAGAAAACTAATAAATAGAGTATTTATTAGTTTTCTAATGATTCTTTTGTAATAGTAACATTGCGTATATGTTTGAAAAACCCGTCTAAATAGCTATTATGCTTCTTAAACATTATCACCTTCAACACTCTGTATTTAAAAAACTGGAAATTAATTTAAGTTGGGCCCATGAGAACTTCTGACGAGCAAGGTTTAATCTGCAGCACACTAAAGCATGTTTCTCATTAAAACATTCGACTGATATTTACTAACACCTAATAACACCCTGTAGATAATGTTTTAAAGGTACGTATTAAAAATATTAAATAAATCGTAAATATATGTTATAAAAATATTGCGTTTATGTTTGGAACACCCGTCTAAAGAGTCATTAATCTTCTTGGACATTATCAGTTTCAACACCCTGTATTTCAAAAACTGGTTATTAATTTGAGTTGGGCCCATGAGAACTTTTGATAAGAAAGGTACAGTCTACAATATACCGAAATTTCCTGACGTTTGACGGATTACAGAAATCCCATAAGAGGTGTGCCTGATCCTTTGTAAAATAAAGCTGCAAAAGGGTATATTTTTTTATATTTGGCATAGTGGTACCTAAACCCAAAAGCTAAATTTTCATTCGAGGATCCCGGATTTTCCGGCCTTAGAATCCAAGATGGCGGCTGCCAAAATTAAGAAAAAAAATGATTTCCTTGTTTTAGGAGAAATTAAATTAATTTTGATAAATTTACTTTAAGTGGGACCTACTCAATTTAAAAATGTAAAAAAAAAATTACACCTGTCACTGCAAAACAAAATGGCGGCTATATTTAAAAAAAAAAGTTTTTCTTCGATATTTTCTGTATTTTTTGTGCGATATTTACTTTTAATACCTCATATTAAAGCTACTGACCAGCTCTTTAAACATGCTAAGTTTCCCAGCCGACACAAAAAATTTCGAAAAAATAAACAGAAATGTTTTTTTTCTTACTTTTTCGGCCGCCATCTTTAAAAAATAATTAAATTATATTTTTTTTGTACACTACAATTTAGAACTAATTAAGAGTAATATAAAACTACATATCTTCGTAAAAAAAATTACCAAACCTAAAAGATACTGTTGTTTTTATATTTTGAACGCCGCCATCTTGATTAGTAATAGACATGTGTCATTTATTATGAAATATTTAAAATTGGCGACCCCTATTTAGTATAAATCGATATATTACACGGCAATACTAGTTGTGTCAAACAAAAACAAAAAAATAACTTTTTTATTTAAGCTTCGGCCGCCATCTTAAAATTTGAAATGTCACATTGTAACTTTTTATAAATTTTTACAAAACAAAAAAAAAATTCTAAATTTTATTTGACATATAAAGAGCTGGTCAGTGGCTTTAATTGTTTAATGAGTTGTTAAACATAAATATCGCGCAAAAATTAAGGGAAATATCGAAGAAAAACCATTTTTTTAAAATATAGCCGGCGTTTTGTTTTAAAATGACAGATGTAATTTTTTTTACATTTTTGAATAAGTGGGTCCCACTTAAAGTAAATTTATCAAAATTAATTTAATTTCTCTTAAAACAGGAAATTCATTTGTTTTTTTAACTTTGGTAGCCGCCATCTTGGATTCTGGTGTCGGAAAATAAGGGATCCTCGATTGAAAATTTAGCTCTTGATGTTAGCTACCACCATGCCAAATATAAAAAAATATACCCTTTTTGCAGCTTGTTCTTGAAATACCCTACAAATTTACTCTACTATAAAGAACTGGATTTTTTTTTAAAGCAAACCATGTTATTGGATTTCTTAACAGTATTTCTAATTGAGTGACCTGTGGTATTTACGTGGGATAATTGTGGAAGTTTTTTGAAACTACCCTAAATCGATTGGCAATAGATCACACAATTTTAAGTCACCGGGTGTGTGTTATTTAATTTTTTTTTACAAACTTTCTCTAAATTAGTTTAAAAAAAACTGTTAAAAGGTTTTTTGTTTGCAATAGAACACCAAGTAAGAGGGTAAAGAAGTGAGTAATGTTGCCGCGAGACGAGACGAGATAAGAGAATGTCAAAAATCTCGTCTCGTTATGCGAGAAAAAGTAGATCTCTCGTCTCGACTATTGGACTCTTCTATCGCTCGAGAGGGCCTTTCTCTCGTCTCGTGATTTATATCAGCTATAAAAAAAATTTAAGACACCCTGTGTAAAAGTGTTTTTTTAAGGTGAATCTTATTATTTATCGTATTTACTTTTTTCCAAAATAAAGTGTCCATTCTGCGATATACTCTGTATATGCACACATACAATAAATAAAAAAGTAAATACAATACATGTACAGTAGAACCCCGATTATTCGTGCTCCACCGGACAGGACGAGGCACGGATAAGTGAAAAGCACGGATAATCCGAACATGCATTTATTACATGTTACATACATATTATGTATATATACTCAAAAATTATGACAGAAAAAAAAGGTCCCATAAGCTCAAACTACAGAACAAAAAATATAATTCTACATAAGGTTTTGGTCGAGTGATTTCCGGTAACGCTATTTCGATAGAACTTCAAAAACACAATTTCGATGATGGGAAATCATAGCACGGATAATCCGCAGCCCGAATAAACCGCGCACGGATAATCGGGGTTCTACTGTAAAGTTTTTGCAAAGTCAGTTGAACAAAGGTTAAAGCCGACCATCGGCATATCCTTTAAAGAAAGTGACATGGGCGGCGGTAGATATACTCATGAAAATTATTTCATTTAATTATGGCGTAAATAAACCTTTCTATTCCTAAACCTACAGAAACGACACTGATTTATTTTCTAACTCTGCATACTGCCGACTAAAGGAGTCCCGAACGAAACACCTGAAAGCAATTAAAAGCCCGTCTCAAAAAAATCTGCCAATCAGGTGCCGTGTCTCCACCTGGGCTGGGTCGGTCTCAAAACAAATACTTTGTCGTCGGACCGCAAAGAGTCGCGCCTTTTCTCTGTCGGTAGGGTTGAAAATTATATACCAGGAAGATTTTATATGAATTTGGATCACTTTTGAAGGGCAGAATGAAGCAAAATTTCATGAAATCGATAGAACATTTCAGGTGACTTTGCAAAAACTATACTAAAATACCTCGTTGATGCCGATGAAATAAAAGCTGTGGGAAAGTTTTATATTGTTTTATTTATTTAAAACTATACCTAAACTCTACGGCGACGACGAGGTAGCAAAGCAATTAAAATTTTAAATTGTAAATAAAAATTTACGGATATTTTTACCACAGGTTACCCAACACACAGATAAATAGGCCGTCTGGCAGTCTTTGATCTTGGTGAAATCAACGATGGCTCGGCTTTGTTAATCTCACGAAAAAATCTTTAAGAAAAAATATTTGTACTATTAGAAAAAAATAAAAACTTTAAATTAGTTTTGTACTGCTCTTAAAAATGCGTGCTTAAATGAAATTTAAGTTTCGGTCACGCAAAAAATTATATGTTGTCCTCTGTAGGGGACTCTGGAAATATTGTGTATTTTTTATGCTAAAGTTTAATCTTGTGCAAAAAATTCAATAAAATTGATCCCTATAGCTGTGTTAACTTAGATAGGATGACAATTTGTTGTATTTTTTAAAAAGAATTTGCTGGTCAAAATATCTTAAGAGTAGTAGGTTTAAGCGGGTGCTGGACCACTTTTGAGGAGGGAATGACCTTGAATGACCTTGACGGTCGTTGCCTTGTTTTATGTAGAGACGAATAGTTTGAGTAGTATATTTGACCTTGAAAAGTTGTGAAGGTCATTATGTTGACCTTGAATGACCTTGACGATCGTTGCGTTTTTTATATGTAGAGACGAATAGTTCGAGTAGTATTTTTGACCCTGAACAACCTTGACCTTGTCTGACCTTAAGCACAAAAAATACCTCTATCTTTGACTCTGATTTGTTTTACACTTTTAAAAGATTTACGTATCTCAACGTGTCAAATCACTCTCTAAAATAAAAATAAAGAAAAAATAGTTTAATTTGTGGAAAAACAATAATTTAAAGGTAATAATATGGATATTTCAAAAATCAAACTTGAACAAATAAATTTCGAAATAAACAATGAAGCAAAACTTCAATTAAAATCTTTAGATTCATTAAAAGTTAATACCACATATGTTATTAAAGAAATGTGCACCATTGATACCCGTTATGGAAAATCTGTTTTAATAACATTGGCTGAAGATGCTGATGTATTTAAAAGGTTTTTACCAAAACGTGTGCTTAAATCAATAGATGATGATTTTATCGATCTAGTTAATAAAAGTAATCAAAAATATACTCTAACCTATCTGGGGCAAAGTGAACCCACATACATCGGTGCAAAACGTAAATCCATATTTGAATTTGGAATATACTAAATTATCTTAAAATTATTGTGTGTTAAAATATAATTCTTAAAGTATTAAAAATATGAATCGTTTGGAAGAACAAATTCACGATTTACGATTCTGGTTGTTTGAGAAGTCGGACGAACTGATGGAGGGTGACCCTTCACTAAGAGATGTAGCTAGAGCAAATAATTTTATGGATGGTGTCATTCAATGCCAAATGTTTTTTATGGGTAACCAAACACTTCAAGAGTTTTGTAAAAATATGAGATGGCTGAATTTGTTGTATCTTCTGAGGCCATTGGAAGACATTCCACTGGAGCTACTCTTTCTACCGCTCGATGAAGATGATAGTGGATTCAGTGAGAACGATGATTAAATATAAGACATTTATCAAAAATGTGTATTTATAATTAGTTTATGGATTGTAGTATGGATGTAGTTTTAAATTGATAAAAGCTGTAATAAAATATATTATAATAAGAAATGACAAACTATTTTTTAATTGGATTTGTTTTATTGCAATATTATTTTTATCTTATTTTTTTACAAAATTTTATAATAAAGTAACAATATTAGTATAAAACACAAAATAAATATATTATAAAAATTAAGGAAGTGTAAAAAACCTATATTGATTTTCATTTGATGTGAATTTTAAAAAATATATTAAAATTCAAATATTTTTTTAAACGATATCCAACTTATTTATCCATGAATTATGTCTATCTGTAAAACCTAACCACTTAACAAAGTATTGCTCCAGTTTATTACACTTCCTTTTCTTAATAATTTTCTCCACTAAATATATTGATGGCACGCTGGTTTTCTGTAGCTCCATTTCATAAAAAGCACCAAGTATAGGTTCTCCGTCAAAACTTTCTATTTCATAAGTGGGTGGATTCGTTATATTTACTTTTACAATTTTAAATTGTTCCGCTTACCACGATGGTGTGTACCCTTTTTCAAAAATTGACTTATATTTGCTTATACGAACTACGTCTCCAACTTTGAATTTAATTTTTTTAGGTACCATTTTTATATTTTCAAATGCGGTAATTCTAGTGGTGGGTTTCACATCAATTGGTCTCATTTTAATAGTTGTGTAAATTGTTTTATTATATTTATCAACAACATCCTGTAAAATATGAAACCACTTATAGCTTCCTAATGTAGAGAATTCTTTATAAAGATTTGTTTTTAAAGTTTTGATTACTCTTTCCACAATGGCTGCCTTCTTTACACTATATGTGTGATAGTGATTTACAGACTTCTTTTTCATAAGTGCTTGGAAGTGTTTATTAAAAAATTCCGTTCCTTGATCAGATTGTATGTTATGGGGGTAATAACCAGCTTGCTTAAAAACATCCCGCATTGCTGCACATATTGCAAGTCCTGTTTTATTTTTTATTGGTCTAGCCCAGACAAATTTAGAAAAGCAATTTATGCATACTAAAATGTATCTATACCCCAAATTATATTTTGATAATTGTTGTATTTCAGCTAAATCAATCTGCCATAGATCCTTAAAACCTTTTATTAAGGTTTTTCTTCGCAGGAAATTTTTTCTTGCAGGTTTATATAGCTCATTAACCACTTGAACTTTTTGCTCACTAGCCATCGTTAAAATAAATACTTTATTTTTTCAATTCAAATGGGTGTATGATATTCTATGCGTCCATCTGACCAAATTATTGGTTACAAAGCGGATTCAAGTGGCTGATGTTTCAAAACTTTTCTTTCTATGGCACTCAATCTCCCATGTAAATTTAACAATAGTTTACCACTTGTCGATTGTTGCGTTTTTATTTTTTCTAAATTGGTTCTTACTGCATCAACAGATTCTGCTATAGCTAGCTTTAGTTCTTCAACTAGTTTGTTTATACGATTTTCCAGAAATTCTAGATTGATAGCGTCTTTATGATCTACAGCATCTGCTATATTACATAAACGTTTGTTCTCAATGTCGAAATCATTTTTAGCGGCCAACTTAAAACCATTACCCTTCAATCCTTTTATATATGTAATTTTGGAAGTTTTTTTTATACGACCAAACTTGTCAATCGTGTTCTTTACACCTCCCATGTTAGATAGTAACTGAACAATATATGCTACAATCAAAAAGTGAGTCCTAAAATATAACCCCTTCTTCTCTTAATTCTTCAATTATAGACAAAATTTCACCATCATGACCAGTATGCCCAGCCATTTTTGAGCTCCATAATAATCGCAAGCGACTAACTAATTCTTTAGCAGTATTCCAATATACATAGTTTACTTTATTATTATTGAATTTTTTGAGATTTGAAATTTTATTTCTGGTAATACCAGAACCTTCTTTACTTCTGCCATGTTTCGGTGTTAGAAGTGGTTTTATAAAATTTGTAAATTTTACAGATCGGCTGGTATTTACCCCATATATTTTATTATATTCATTGTAATAGGCATTTGACAAATTAAGTATTTGCTTATAATCGCTGAGTGCTTTTGGGCTAATGTCGCCAATGTTTGACACACTTGGTTTTTAAAAAAATAACAAATCGTATAAATCACGATGAGCAGAAAATGCCCCAATCATATTTTTTTTACGCCAAAGAGTTATTAGTTTATCTGGAAATTTTATTGTAGCATTACCTATCTGAAAATTATCATTGTTGGAATTGTACCTAACACCATATATGGTGTCATAGATAGATGGGTTTGATTTAAGCCCCTCCATATAGATTGTAGATATAGAATTTAAATCTTCCCCAATATCTTGTCTCAGTGATTCATCCATAGCTTCATTGTTGACACTCTTTTTAGGTGATAAATGAGAACTTGCATCTGCATTAAATGATTTTTGACTTTGATTAGAGTATGAGGATATTGGTGTATCCGGCAAGGGTGGTGAAGCTGAGAGGTAAGATCCATGATGAGATTTATTTCCACCATCACCATCTTCCGAATCATCAACCATAACATTGGCTGCAACTCTCTTTGCTTTTTTTGCTTCCACAGCTATCAAAGGTGTTGCTATATTACTACTTGTCCTTTTTACAATTGCTGCATTTTTAAAATTTTCTGAAATTTTTGATAATGGTTTTGAGATGGGTTCATAAAATTTCTCAAGATTTGTTTGATTTTGCGACTCTTCATTTTTTAAAAATTTAAATTTTGTTCTTACTGCATCAGTCATAGCAACAAGATCACGTTTTAAATCGATCGATCGATCGATCGAATTTGACATATTTACAAATAAGATGTTTGCAGTTGTTCGTTCTAAAAGCAACTAAAGTTGTTGCTACACATTTATTAAACATATATGTAACTATCAAATCCTTTTCTATATCTGCCATTGTTTAAATCTGCATCTTTAACAATAACTAGAAAACCATATTTATCGTCCCAACATTTTCCACAGATTTCTTGAAACTTAGTAAAAGTAAAGTCTGGAGAAACGTGATCTGAAAAAATATGTCGCAGATTCATTTCATCTTGTTTAAATACTATTATGAAATTTGAATTATCTCGAACTAGCTGTTTTGGTACTCTAGAGTAAGTCTGTGCTAGGTAAAAACAATCTATATTTTTATGCCTCCCCATACTGTAGTATGATTTTATTACACTCTGACCATCGCAAATTACATCATCGAAAATAAATATCGAATTTGGTTTTGCCTCAGATGGTGGTATAACGCAGGATGTATCATTAAATGTGTAGTATCCAAGCCCCTCAATTGGCGATAAAATTTGCTTTAAAAATTCATATTTTGATTGAAACAATGATTTGGAGTATATATATACATTTTCAAATTTTAATCCTAGTGGGTGTGTAATAAGAGTGATAAGCACATTGGTTTTACCACAATTTGATGGCCCAATTATTATAGTAAAGATCCATGACGTTGATATGTAATACCACAACCCGTCTTTTCATCCCAATTTATAATTGAGATTCTGTCTTGTTGCTGCACTATGCGCATTTTTATATGAACTATCTTTTAGTATTTAAGCTGACTTGTATTTATATCAAAATCAGTTCGATGTCATCTATCAACAGAAAAAGTTCAGTAAAAAAGGGGCGAGGCGTCTTTAATTCACTTTTAAATAAACTTCCTGTAGAATTACACATCCCGGGTTATCAATATTGTGGTCCTGGAACTAAACTAAAGACAAGATTAGCGAGAGGTGATCCTGGAATAAATGCACTAGATAGAGCCTGCAAAAAACACGATATTAGTTACTCTATTAATTTGGATAATTTAGAAAAAAGACACAAATCTGATCGCGAACTAGAAGAAAGTGCGTGGCAAGTTGTTAAATCAAAAGACGCTGGAATAAAAGAGAAGGCTGCTGCTTACTTTGTTACAAATTCAATGAAAGTTAAGCGAAGAATTGGAATGGGGTTAAAAAAGATAAAATCGAAAACTCGAAAGGTGGCTTTTGGGTCTGCGATATGTCGAAACGTTCAAACAAAAATTAAATCGATCTTGAATCAAAAGAAGGGGAAATTTCAAGATATTTCAAAAATTTCAAAAATTGCTTTGATCGCAGCGCGTAAGCATTTAAAAGCTTCTGGTGGAAAAAAGAAGATTAAAACCCCAAGAGTAATTCCCATTCCTAAAATGGGGGGTATTTTACCTCTTATACCAATTTTTGCGGGGTTATCCGCCCTAGGATCATTAGCGGGTGGCGCTGCTGGTATAGTTAAAGCAATAAAAACCGTTAATCATCTTAAAAATAGTGTTGCTGGTGTTAAAAACTGTCAAATGCTTGTAGAAAGTAAAAAAGGGGGAGGTTTATACTTAAAACCGTATCGAACTGGGTTAGGACTTTATTTAACAAATCCAAAAAACTAGTAAAGCCCTTACCAGCAAGGGCATTATCAAATATTGATTTGGAAAGATATGCAAAACAATATCAAATTGCAAATTTCGTTGGTGTATTTATGAGAGATAGTCTTCCTAAAAGTGGACCTCGCAAAACTGAATCGGCTATCATAAACTTAGACAGTGTAAATGAACCAGGAACACATTGGGTTGCCTACAGAAAGAAAGCTAGAAAAGTAATTTATTATGATAGTTTTGGAAACTTACCCCCACCTTTGGAATTCATAGTATACATGTATAAAGGATGTAATTATGCCACAGAAATTTGGTATACATATAAAAACCAACAAAAATTTAATACAGTATATTGTGGTCAGCTGTGTCTACAGTTTCTCTTAAAAAATAACTTATTTTAGTAGTAATTTTAAAAAATGAATCGAAATAATTCCGAAAGTGAGTATGCAAAACTAAAAAAAATGTATAAATCACTAAAAGCATTTAGCAATGCAAAAAGTTTGCTACCGATGACGAGTGACGAACTATGTGGTTTACCTAAAGAAGTAATGATAGCATGTGCACCAAACGAAATAGCTTTGGTGTGGGAGAAGTTGCCAGAAGAAGTTAAAGAAGACATTGATATTTTAAAATATCAGTATTGCTACGACCATTACTCTACAAACAACTCTAACGATCAAATTGATGGTCCACCACCAAAAAAAATATTTGGTTGTATATGTAATGCAAACGGTTCAAAAGTGTCTAAATCTGAGGAAATTGTAGATTGTGACATTATATCCAGTTGTTGCAAGACACAGTAAAAAAAAATGTCTTATACTTTTACATTAAGTGGTTATTCAAGTATTTTAAGTGCCAACTTCTATCCTCCTATAGAGACAAACAACAGAGAAAAATATGGACTGGGTCTTATAGGATTTTATTCATATAATTCAATTTTTAACATAGATGAAACTAACAATTGGTTTGGATTTAGTAAGCCAAACTGGGGAGGGCCAGTAATGTTAAAAATACCTCCTGGTGCATACGAAATAACCCAAATACATGATGCAATTGTAACAGGGGCCTGTGTGTGACAGTGGGACTGTCACCTCAAGTGGCCAAAGCTTAAAGGTTGTAAACTACCAACTTAGGCTACAACTTATATAAATTATAAAAAGATTAAATGTTACTATATGTTATTAAATTTACACGATCTCGAAAGGGAATTTGGCGGTTCTTGGAGGAAAAGTATGCTATAAACGTTTTTCTCAAATGTATAACTAATAGGATAATCATACATACCTTTTCAATTTTCTTCTTGCAGCTTCACACTTTCACTTCTAATATTTATTATTTAAATATCAAATTTTTACTACCATTGAACTTTCATATTCAAATATTTACACTTCTTAAACTTTTAGGCTTTATAAACCTTTTATATATTTGTTGTAAATATATATATTTATCAACATCTTAAACGTTGATTGAATGAGTGAAACTATTCAATCAACTGTTTAATTTACTTAATATTACTGTTTAGGTTTGGGATATGTTATTAATTAAAAATGCCGATTTTAGGGCAACGAATGGTTTGTATTTTGTTGATAAAAAACCATAAAACAGTTAAACACATTATTTCAAAACACTGGAAACAGTAATAATTAATGACTTTACAATCAATAAACTCTAAAAGAAAAGACCAAAATAATTATGAATATTAAAGTTAACAGTTTTATACAATGTTAAAATAATTGATAAATTTCCCCAGTTGAAATAAAACCCCCCTTAAGAAGTGTAAATGAAAGTGTACCGTACTAGGCAACGACAAACTAAAGAGTAAAATCCCTGACGACTTTCGAAAGTTTCCCGTCTCAGTTAAAGCCACGCTGCGCTTGAAGGGACAAATATCTTGGCGTTGATTGGCTAGAATTCTACTCCCTTTCGCCTTGGCGAGAAAGAGATAGACTGCGCTTTAAGCGCTCCACTAAGAGACAAAATAGCAATGTAAGCCAGACTTAAAAACCCGTTAGAAAGTAAATTTACACAGTGTGTTTTTTTTTTATTGAAAATAGTTTAAAATTTGTTTCCAGTTACAAAATAAGAATTATTTTGATGTTAGTGGCTCAAAGGACACATTAGCCGAATACAACTTTTATTAAAATACAGCGAACCTGAAAACATGCCTAAAAACAAGTCGCCGAGTTGCCATAAATTTTACTTAATCTTAACCTAGTCTTGCATATAATTAATGCTTGTTGATGTCAAAACAATATTTAATTAAAAATCTTTAAAAACTTATAAATGGCAAAAATACCATTTATGCTCAAATCCCGTTTTGTTACATTACTCCCCCCTGATTAAGTATAAACAATTTTTTTTAAACGCAAGTCGAAATAAAATGGTTTATAACAACAAGCATTAAGTAGTGCAGACAACACAAATCTAAACTAAAACTATAACGCTCTTCGTTTCCATTTTTCTTCTGTGGATGACGGTCAATAAACATTCTGGCTGGAAAAAACTTGAAGTTCCATTCTGGAACAAATCAGCAACACTGGATCAGGTACAACATCTTAGATCAGCTAGTCAGCAACAACCATGGTGAATGATCAGTAGATTCCAAACAGTACTGAAAGAATCAGAATATCAGTGCAGCTTAATAACAACGATAACTTAAATTAAATGAGGGCAAAATAAAATTGACATATAAACCGAAAAATCTATAGAAATATATAATTTTAACACACATTGTTCGAAAACTATTACATTAAGGTATATATTATATACACGCTTATGCAGAAATTTGTGGAGACAAAAAAAAAATAATTTAAGTTAACGTAAATAAATTAAGGGAGTCTCCAACCCAAACCGTTTCCTCCATAGTGTTAAACAAACACTAGGTACGCAGCAAGAGCTGAGTTTCCACATTGGCCATCTTTGAAACTAAGGGTGAACAGCAGACTCTGTATTGAATTTGGAAAGAAATGTTCAATTGCAGGTTTGCACAGCGACGGTAAGAAGACGTCGATTGTAGTGATGATGGCTGCTTGGCAGATCTAATGACTTTAATGGTGGAATGGCTGCTTGGTTGATTAAACTGTTTGTGGAAGAAATTTGTTGGTTGGTTGATAACACTTTGCAATAGCTGACCTAAAAACAAAATCATTTTAATACAAGAAAAACAATGTTTTTAATAACAATAAACCAACCTTATGTAAAACAAAATTAATTGTTTAAAAAAAATATATTATTTAAATTTAAAAAAATTGAAAATTTTTGATTTTATGATTATATCTCATAAATAAGTTTTAGGTGATCTAAAACTAGTTAGACAGTAAAGAACCTACAAAAGGTTGTCTAACCCAAAAAACGTGTTTGCATAAAAAAAATTAATTTTAAAACAAAGATAAAAGCAAGAAATTACAAACACTAACTGAAATATTAAAATTGATTATTTTAAAACTTTAAAATATATTTATACCGTATAATAAAAAATAGGTTTATTTGACAATAATTTATAAAAAAAAATTCAAATACCTTAAGGCAAAATTAATTTACAATAACGGGGAAAAAAAAACGTTTAGTTAACAATATTTGAAAAAAAAAATTTAAGTTGGTTTACTGTTTTCAATGTAATAAAAAAAACAACCCTACCAGGTTAACACAATAAACTTTAAAACAAACATTGAATACTCTATCGAAACAAAAACAAATCATATAAAAATAACTCGTGTGATAGAAAGAATAACTGAAAATAAATACAAGTTAGCAAAAACGAACACAAAATGATACAAAAACGGAAATACAAGTTTTTATCATAGTTAAGATTTTAATGATACAAAAATTTTAAGTTTATAAAGAAAATCAAATAGAACAGATAGAATAATCTCAAATGAAACAAATCCACATAGATTTTTTTAAACAGAATAAATTCAAATATAATATTTTTTTTACTAGAACAAATCAAAATATAATTCAATATAGAAAAAATCAATAAAAAAAAATTCATGAACAAATGAAAATAGAACAAATCCAGCCAGATTAATATACACATTTTCAAAATTACTTAGAATAAAGCTCCTCCTAGAATTTTTACAGTTTTTCCGAAATTTCCTTCTAAATTTTTTTCCCTGAAACATTACCTGTTTCAATTTAAACTTTCTTTTCCATAGATCTTGCTAAATAATTTTTCTTTAAACGTGAAAAATATTTTTCCGTTCAGATTGATTTTCGGTGTGATTTTAGTATGTTTCAAAATGATATGTTTGGTTTTTCATTTTCTAACTAATTTCCATTTATTTTATTTTACTTTCCAATAAATTGTAAGCTGGTTTTACAAAATTTTCAAAAACTAAGAACAGCAGCAAAACAAAGCAGGTTAATATTGATGTCATTGTTTAAAAATTAGACATCTTTGCTTTAAAATACTTGACTTAATGTAAGCAAATGTTTTAAAATTTGATCAATTTAGGTTTTTATCGAATTTCATACACGCATACACAGGTGGCGATAGACGATTTTAAAGTGCATGAATCAAAACAAACAAAATAAAATAATCTTAGTTGATAATAAAATTTTAAATAAAATTATGTCTTATTATATTCCAATTGAAGCGAATGACAAAAAAAAAAATTAAACAAAAATGACAGTTGATGGTTGCTTCAATCGACTCTTTTTGGTGTTATGAAAAGAAAAACTCTCTTGGGTGACAAACTCATTTCTTATTTTTCCAAAACTACTAAATAAGAACTACTTAGAGTCCAAGCAGGCAAGGGCTTACTTCGAAAATATGAAAAAATTAATAAAAAAAAAATACTTTAAAATATTTTAGGTATAACATACTTTTTTTTCAATTTAATAAGTTGACAAAAAAAAACAAAAGGTATCTTAAACGATAAGGTTCTTTAGATAACGCAAGACTTAAAATGAGCAAATATTAAAAAATAATAATAATAAAAACAATAATAAATAAAATAATGCTTGCTAATTACGAAAAATAAACACTGATCTTAGAAAGACTAACTTTTACGATAAGTTTTTCCATAAACGATCAACTGGTGATTTAAAGGATTTTATTATTTACACAAAAAGTATACATAAATTACTTTTTGTTTATCATTAATGGAGCCAATCATGTATAGGCCTTAGTAACAACAAAATTACTTAAAGATGATAATAGAAATAAAAATAGTACAAAAATAATAATTTAGGTGTTCTTGATTAATGCTATGCCTGTGCACTAGCATATCATTTTAATAATGACGTTATAGAGAATATTTTTATATTATCGATTAACTAGGGCAGCAAACAGAAAGGAACAAACTAACAAAAAAAAACATTTTTAGAAAAGACAACACATTTTTGTGATTTGACATAGTTATACAGTCGTAGAAAAGTTCTACAAAAACAATTGTACTCATAGAGTAAAAGAGTGGAGAATGTTTTTTGTTTGTTTAAAATAGTGTAGATTTTAAAAAATATCAAAATAAAAAAAAAAGATTATCAAAATTTATCCTCAAAATGGAATTTACTTGGCTTAAATGGTACAGACTGTACTTAAAGTTCGTATAGTCGAATATTTTCCATATAGGAGAAAACATAAAAAAATAAAATATTGTTTTATTGATAAACAATACAAAAATTCAAAAATAGTTTTACACAATCAAATGTTATTAATTTGGATAATATTGATTTTATCAAGTTATAATATAATGAGAAGAGAAAAAAAAATAGAAAAATGTATCTTAGCAATGTTAAGATTGCTATGATAATATCCAATTGGATTCAAAAATGACTTCAAAATGGAAAAAAAAATATATATATATATATGTACATAAATCGAAAAATTTTAACCGTTGATGACGTAGTTTTTATTCGGTTTATGGGATCTTAGAAAAGCACTGATTAAGAGCAAATGATCCCCATTTAAATAAAACAAAGCTTTTTGAAATAATGGACTCTAAAATATACTATATATAATCGATTTTACGTTAATACTTTAACCATTACGTTACGTTGATTTACTATAACACACATATCCATCACAAAAGAACAAAACCAAAAGGCATGTGTGTATTTTAACAAAAAATAAAATGATATTTTGTTTTTTTAAAATATTACGAAAATAAAAAAAAACAATTAAAAGTTTACAAAATATCTAAAATGTTCTGGTCACTAAAAAAAAATAATGACTTTACCAAAATAATAAAAAGTTAAATATTACACTTTTTCCGTGTAACACAAAAAACAAGATTAAAATTACATATCTGACAGATGATTGATGCAGATATTATCTGAAAAGATACAATTTACTTTTACTAAAGCAAAGTACAAAAGAGATTAAAGAATAACGGTATAGTTAGTTAGTCACTTATTACGCATAATTAAAAATTACCAAAGTTCTGTACACTTCAAGATAGAACTGTGGCATAACGCGATAGAGACACTCTCTCTTGGTTCAGCGATTGTTATGCCAACTACCAATCTCCACAGCTAATTAGTTATTTTTTTATAAAATTTGTGCTTATGCACTTAGTTTTATGACAATTACTTTTACGGGTAACATTTTACAGAAAAAAAAACAGTTGTTTGCTGTACACTAGAAATTTTTTTATACAAAGATTAAGATGTTTTTAATTTAAAACTTTCTAATTCAAATGAGACTTTTTCGTTAGTCTATAGGTGTTATCACTGCTAAAGCCAAAGACAGTGGTTTTATTTATACAATTTCAAGACAAAAGAAAATATATAAATTTAATAATGTAAATATTTCCAAATGACATAAAGATTAGCTCAAATGGCTTATCAACCCTATAAAGTAAAAAGAGTAAAAAGTTGATCATAAAATGTTATAATGAAAGAAAATACTACTTTATTCTGCTGTTCTTGTCTGTTTTTCCAATCTCTTATTTTTTCTTGATGTTAATATTTTCCAATATCACTTATGAAAATAAAACAGTTTTCTTTGATATGGCATGACTCAAGAGTCGTCTACTCTTTATGGTTGTATCTTCTAGGTTTTTCCTATTCCTATACTATTAAACACTACATTTCTAAAAATCCTAACTTTTAGTTACTATCTCAAATATTATCTAATTAACCTATTTTTTAACCAAGTCAGAAAAATTGTCCAAATGTCTACCATAAAACCTGTTTTAAAATAATATCCCATCATCACTTCAACACAGGTTCCTGCAAAAACATATAGTGACTCTTGTATACCAAATCTAAATCATGTTTCGTCATAATAAAAAAAATAGGTAGCTACCATTTTAAATTGAAAATTGTATTGTAAAATATAAAATTTATTCAACGACAACGCTTTTGTCTCCCTAATTAGAAAACCTAAGACACTGTGGATTCAACACTAACAGGAAGTGGCCACCTTCACTGGAGTTAGAAAAACACAGGTGTATAACGAAGAAAGAAACTAGTCCAAATCTTCTTGTTAAATAAATTTTCCGGTCTATTGTTTATCCAGTATAACTCAAAAATGAGTTCCCGACATGACGAAATAGAAAATTACCTAGGTCTCTTACTGAAATCTACTAGGTGTGACGTCACTGTCTTCATTAACCTACCCTGATATAACTTTTTATTCGTTTCATAGGTAAAGTTTTACCTCTACCTTGAATAGTTTTTCCCAAATTTAAATTCCCATTTTTACAAAATTATTTGACTTGAAAGAAACCCAAAAATCCAACCCATATATTTTTCCGCTGTTTTAGACCAGTTCACCTGTAGACCATGTAAGCTATAACATGACGATTATTAATTCAGTAGTTTTCTTGATAAAGATTGGTTAAAACATTTAACTGACTATACCGTAACCCTATCTTTCAAAATTGAGTTACGATATTAGGAGATACGGCAACAAACAAAACAAATATAGACCAATAGAAAATTTTAATTAAAGGTATACCATTGAAACACCCTCTCGAGTGGAGAAGAAAAATTCCCTAATTTACTCCTCAGCCTTCTTCTCAATGACTGGGGAGTTTAAAATCCAGCTAAAAACACTCATTCCATAAAAACATTTTATAAAATAATCTAAAATATAATGATACAAACAGCGAAAAAATTAATTCGCCCTCGTCTTACAAAAAAACAACAAAAGAAAAAGAAAACGCGACGATTCCACTTGGCGAATTATTATTGGTCTATTGTTTTATAACATTCCTTATACATCAAAAGATGCATATAACAATCACAGATCCATTTTGCCATACCATATTGCCATATCAAAGTTACGTTAAAAGAAAATTCTAGGACGCTTTAATTCAAAAATACTTCCCTCTCACATATTTACTCAACAGATAGTAATAGACTTTTGTCATTTATAAAAATATCAACAATTTTAGAACAAATAGTTTTTAAAAACTCTCAACTTGTTGGTTTGGTCATTTACAACCCAATACAAAACAATACAATTCCTGAAAATAAAAATAAAAATATTAATTAAGTAAAATTTTTTTTTGAGGGAAGTCGAAGAATCGTAGACCTCTACAGTTGTTGAATGTCATGGTCTTCACCTATAAAAGAAAACGAAGTTATAGCACTAATTTTATACATGGTTTTAACAAATATAATAAAACTTTTTCTTTAAAACATCATTTAATGAATTTATTATGCTTTTGACATAGTGTTTAGACACTGTTATTTTTCTTTTCATTAAAATCGGTCTCGTAGTTATTAAAAATTAAAACAAGTTTGTACAAATTTTAAATGAGTGCTCATAAATTACGAGGATTAGATGATAATTAAAAACGTTTTAGGCGAATAAAACAATAAAACCTCTACAAATGCAAAATTTTAAGTTAAAATGCTAAGGCATTGCTTAATTAATTTATGTTATATATGTCTATGTAATGATAGACAGGCTTGCTTTTGCAATGCAAGAGAAAAAAATATCTTTAGTGTCAAAATTGCAAATATTGAAACAAAAAAAAACTCAAAAACTTAAAACAAAGATTGTCCTTTTTGACATCGACGATCTAATCTAAAAACTCAAGAGAGAGATTGTCCCTTTTGACTTTCAGATTGATCCAGGATCTAGATTAATGTTTTTTTTTATAGGTTTTTTTAATACGTGTGTAGCTTGAGCTATTACGAAAAAAAATTAAACTTTTTGGCAAAGAATGGGTAGGGGATGAAATGTCAACTACCTCTAATTCAGAAAAATTAATCGTTTATTTAAACAACTACACTTTCCATTCCATTCCAATGGAAAGTGTCAAAATGGATGCAATAAGAAGATCAATGAGAATATCCAGAACTGATCATACAAGAAATGAGATCATAAAAGAAAGAATGGGAATCGAGGGAAGCATAACTGATGACATCACTAAAAGGCAACTGATATGGTATGCCCATGTACAACGGATGAACGACGAAAGATTACCAAAACAGGTTCTAGAATTGCAACCAATAGGGCGCAGAAAAAGAGGGCGTCCTAAACTGGAATGGCAACAGTCAATCCAAAGAACAACGAGTCAAAAAAAAAAACCTGACGGAAGATGACTGTCATGATCGAAGGAGGTGGAGAATAGGCGTCGGACAACGTAGAAAAACGTTCTAAACCGACATAGTAGTAGTAAACAACTACTGTATAGAGTAAGTCCAACTACAGCAAAATAGTAATAACACATTAAAAAAACAGTCTTTTTTTAAAAAAAAGAAAGTAAGCTCTGATGATAATTGCATAAAAATTATATTTTATTTAAACAGGATAAGAAGATTACAAAAGTTAGCAAAGAAACGAATGTACTAAATCTTTTGGTTACCAAGATATTTACGTACGCAAGTTATTATATTGCTACGACAACTACAGTATAGAATCTCTGTGTGTAAATAACTTAAAACTTTTGAGATTCAGTGCTATTTACATATGCTAAGAATATCCTGGATGTATGTATCTATCCAACATTTTCTTGGAACACAAAGAAAAAAACGAATGAATACTAAAAAAAGAAAGAAAACTTAAATTCGTTGGACACTAACACAAGGTGCGGTCAAAACTGTGAAGTAATTCGATTAAACAAATCAAAATTATCGAACGAACATTTTCACATATCTTTTAAATCTTAACATGAACAACAAAAAAAAAAAAAATACTAACCAATAGGTTTAAGTTTTAGTAATTATATTAAACAAAAATGAAGGTTTAAAAACTCAAATGACACGTTTAAGGTTGACAAAAATAGAAACAAAAGGTCTTAATTACTTCATGGTATAATTTATAAAAATGAAACCTAGTTTTTATAAAAAATGATAGATAGAAATTTATGTAAGCTGTTTTCAGTACCTCACTGTACACGCGGGTCTATTGTGTAACACTGTGTTTTACACGACGTTGTACATAAAAGTAAAAAGTTTTTATGAAAAAGTTTATATCATATAGATATCAAAATACCAATTTTTTTTTTTAGTTTGTAAATAAAAATCCTATATATTTTTTAATTTAACGCACAAAAATCGTCACATGTGATGTGGTTACGAGAATATTAGGAATAATGTACATAAGCCATTGTTGTCTAGATTTAGCTGGCAAATCAAAAATAACCGACCGACCTTAATGAAATTTAAATCAAGGAACTGCATTTCTCACTATAGATCTTTGTTTGAAAAATATAAATTTAATAGTACCCGTGAATGGAAAAAACAAACCCGGGTTTCATGTTACCCACGGAAAAGTATGAGAGAAACAAAACTTTTTTTTTCACGAAAGCTTGTTTGACCTATAAATATATTATCATAGTTTAATTGATAGATACCGTAAAGTTAAATGTGAATAGATGCGTCAGACGCGGATCTACAGGAGGGTAAAAAAAAAAGTGAAATTTCCCTCCCAAATCTTAAAATATATTTGTTTTGGACACACATAATACAGTGGTCTGGACAATATGCAAAACAGTTCTATGCAATATTTATTATAATATTTCCTTCCCCAAATAAAATTCCGATACGCCACTGTTATTTGTACAGACTAACGAAGTAGGCTACGAAAGGTTTTTTCCCAGATGTGTGTTTATTTTAAAAAATTCCCTGAATGAATAGAAGAGCCCTTTTTTAGAATGTAGGTATAAAATATGGTGAACATGTGTTTCAAAATTCAAGTATATCTTTGTTTATAGACCCAAGTGGTCTGGAAGACTTTTATAGCCTGTAAATTGATTTATGGGCCAAGACGTTTTAACTTGTAAATATACGGTCAAAATTTTAAAAAATATTTAACGGTTTTTTAAAAAATTAAATACAGTTCAATAATAAAAAAAAATATGAAAAAAGTTTTACCATACTTAAATTGATTCAAGCAAATATACAGGGTATCTTTTTGCAACGGTATTTGCAATAATTTTCAAAAGTTGATTTTGATAGTTTTTCAAAATAGTTTATTTGCTTGAAACAAGAAGTCTTTATCATTAATTAAGTCAACTAATTATGTCTCATTTTCTTACTACATCACATCCTATCTGATTTTAATTAATTTTATAACTAAGTTAGCTTATTGGTTATGTATAACCTAAATTTCCATATTTCCATATTGCGTTTTCTCTTTAACCAGTCTTTAATTATTAAATGGGAATTATGATATATTTATTTTAATAATTATTATTTATGCTAAATAATATTATTTTTAAGATTATGTATAAAATTATTACTAACTCAAAATACGCGAGTTTTTATTTTAGGAAAAATATCAAATACCTTTATCCAATTTCAAAGGTCAAGTCAAATTTAGAAAAATAGAATGATTTATCATTATCTTTGGTTAAATTTTAGAAACAATTATTAGTACTTCTCTTATATAGTATGGAAAAGGTACTGCTAAGCAATCTTTTTAGGTTATCTGGTGTTTTGGTGTAAACCTACATATTACATCAAACATGGTACTTTGATCTTATCGAATTTATTTATTTAAATTGTTTATATTTTTAGTTATTTAAAACATTCTACTTAATTTGTATATCTTTTAATAAAAATCAATAATGTACCTATATAGTCATAAAGACATGGACAGGACCTGTAAACTTGGTCTTTTTTATAAAAATTGCAAGAAAATATCTTCTAGCTTCAAACTAATCAAACCGATTTCACTGTCACCAACTATAGTGACAACAAATTATCATTGTAATTTATTTATTATATATTATTTACTGTGTTAGGACATTGATTTGTGGCTTTCTTTAGCCTTATGCAATGAAAATGCTATGAGATTATGTTTTTTCCAAAAAATTACTGTATGGCTTTACAAAATATTATTTCACTTAAGACATGGTCGATAGCACCAATACATTTGTTAAATCGATCGTCTCTCTGTCAAACAAATGTATTGTAAACTGAATACCTTGGGAAAATAAAAGAGGTAGTGGAAGACTACAAATGAGATGCGCGCACGATTTGAAAGAAACATGCGGACTAGATGGATGAACACGGCGTCATACAGGAAAGAGTGGAAGATATTGAAGTAGGCCTATATCCAAAGATGGATCGAAGAAGGCTAAATAAATAGATAGATAGCACCATTCTTTTTTAAAAGGTAATGAATGTACTGTTAAAATTACCAATGCAAAACTGGTTTAATTACCGTGCGAATAAATACCTAACTCAAAAATTACTGTCAAAAAATTCACACACATTATACACAGAAAAATGAGATTTTCACTCTTGTTATTAGACAATAAAACTAGTGGTAGTTTATAACAAATAATGTTTAATTGTTTAATGTCAATCATTGCTCTAGGTGACATTTTACAGAAAAAAAAACAGATGATAAAATAAAGGACTTTATAAATAAAAATTTTGACTCGATCTAAAATATGTACTGAGATAAAAGCTTATGGGCAGTTCTCAATAGGTAATATAGTCCTTTCTTAAGTTTAGTTGTGTTTTGACTTTTAAGTTAATTGGTGGATAATTTATTTATCTTTTCAGTAAAGTTATTATTCAATACAATGACATACGAATAAAAAAATAGGATGAAACTCTCTCTAAATAGGCTAAGTTGTGTTTTAAGATGGTAACTAGTAAACCGATATGGATGCCATTTTTAATTTTTCTACAAAAAAGGTTTAGTTTTCTGTTAGGTTAACGTTTTGATTTTTGAAAATATGAAAAATAACGTACATTTTTCGCTAAAGGTGGTTATTTTATTGCTTTGATTTAAAATAGGTCGAATTTTCTTAATATCCTTTCTTAGGATATAACTTTAGATTTTTTTCGAAAAAAATAGGTCTTCAAAGTTAGACATGTACCAAATTTTAATGTTGACAAAGATCAGTACTTTTTTTTCATAATATGAGCTTTTTATCAAACTCTTTAATCATTTTTCTTTTTCTACATCATGGTTTTAACTCAGAATGATCTATTTGGTAATAAGTCGTTTTAGGTTCTAATTTCAAAGGTGTTAATATTTAATAAGATATTTAAGTGTGATGAGTTCATTTATTAACATAAATAGTTAATTACCTAATTACTTCGCATGTAGCGGATTAATTCCTTTAAGGGCAAAGATAATGACAAAATAAAGCAAAAATAATTTTTATTGTGATTTTTCCCAAAATATTTTTATAATGCTACATCTACATAATGAGACAAAATTAGTTTATGACTTTACAAACAAAAAACTCTAAAAGAAAAGACCAAAATAATTATGAATATTAAAGTTAACAGTTTTATACAATGTTAAAATAATTGATAAATTTCCCCAGTTGAAATAAAACCCCCCTTAAGAAGTGTAAATGAAAGTGTACCGTACTAGGCAACGACAAACTAAAGAGTAAAATCCCTGACGACTTTCGAAAGTTTCCCGTCTCAGTTAAAGCCACGCTGCGCTTGAAGGGACAAATATCTTGGCGTTGATTGGCTAGAATTCTACTCCCTTTCGCCTTGGCGAGAAAGAGATAGACTGCGCTTTAAGCGCTCCACTAAGAGACAAAATAGCAATGTAAGCCAGACTTAAAAACCCGTTAGAAAGTAAATTTACACAGTGTGTTTTTTTTTTATTGAAAATAGTTTAAAATTTGTTTCCAGTTACAAAATAAGAATTATTTTGATGTTAGTGGCTCAAAGGACACATTAGCCGAATACAACTTTTATTAAAATACAGCGAACCTGAAAACATGCCTAAAAACAAGTCGCCGAGTTGCCATAAATTTTACTTAATCTTAACCTAGTCTTGCATATAATTAATGCTTGTTGATGTCAAAACAATATTTAATTAAAAATCTTTAAAAACTTATAAATGGCAAAAATACCATTTATGCTCAAATCCCGTTTTGTTACACAATGCTTAAAGCTCTTCAAAAAGGTGCAAAAGATCTAGATGAAAATATTTTTAGCTTACGTGCAAACAATAGCACTTTGAAATGCGAAATTAAGTCAAAGTATGTACTTCACTTTAAGCACTACAACTCAATTGGACAGTTGTTGGGATTTGCAAATGAAGATCGACTAAAGCCCAATGAGATTCATGAATCTTCAACAATAGTTGACATTACAAAAGTTCGCATTATAAGAGTAGATTGCAATATAACAACCGGTGCATATTTAAATTCAGAACAGGCGCACTCTATTTATGAATTTGACATTGATGTGGAACCTGGGTATAAGCTAACTAAAGAACCAACAAATATCATTTATATGCCAATTCAACCAGAGGGTCGTCAGTTTATCGACAACATTACACTAAGGATCGTGGATGATAGAGGAAAGCTCATTAATTTTCAAGGAGAAAAAATAATTGTTAAATTAGAGCTTAAAAGGTTATAACGAAAATGGGTTATTGTTTTGATCATCACAGCTATCCAGTGTCGCATAAAAAAGATGTTAAGACTTATATTCCAAATAAAAACCGATGCAGAAGCAGTAGAAAAACCATTCATGTTAAAGACTTGTCAAGAGAAAGATCTAAATTGTCCACAGAAGAAAAAGTGTTTTTGAAATCACTTGGTTTACATTAAAAAAAAACTGTTTAAAATGATTTCAACTAGTGAAAAGTTAGAAGCATTTAATGAACCAATTTTTGAGAATTCAATTATAAGTCTGGAAGAGCATAGTTATAAACCCTATGGAACACCATCTTTTAAAAACTCAGATGAAATTCGTATCCCAATTCAATTTCAAGATCTAATTTTGGATGTTTCCGAAAGTTATATTTATATAGAAGGAAAGTTTACACCAAGTGATGCATCTAAAAGATGCTACTTATCAAATAATGCTCTTGCTTTTTTATTCGAAGAAATTCGGTATGAAATGGGTGGTGAACAAATTTGCGTTGTTCGAAAACCAGGAATTACTTCAGCACTAAAAACCATTGTTTCATTTGGAAGTAGTCAAGAAAAGCTTCTTTCAACATACGGTTGGGGTTTAACAGAAGCCAATCAATGCATATTGGACAAAACAAGTCATGTATTTAGTGGAAGACTCCCATTAAAATACTTGATGGGATTTGCAGAGGACTATAGAAGGGGCATTTTTAATCAAAAACAAGAACTGATTCTCGTAATAGCTCACACCTTCAAAAATTGTTATATTGGTGAAGTTGATGCGGAAATCTCCATAGATAAAATCGAATGGAAAATCCGGCACATAATTCCAGAGGATCGTCAAAGGATTAAAATTCTATCTAAAATTAATAAGGGTGGTAATAATGTTAATATCAAAGCTGCCTATCGCATGTGGGACCTATATGAATTGCCTCTTCTTCGGAGCACAGCTTCTGATACGTGGGCAGTAAGAAGTAGTACGAATTTGGAAAAACCACGATACATTATTATTGGATTTCAAAAAACTGAAAATTGCAATGCCAGAGACAAAGATGCCACAGAATTTATCTCTGCTGATTTGGCTGATATTAGATTATATATTAATTCGATAGTTTTCCCCTATGAGAGGTGGAGTCTCGATTTTTCAAAAAGATTATGCGGTCCTGCCTACTATGCATATCAAAATTTTTAAAGCAGTTACTATGGAAAAACATGTAATGAACCAATGCTTGATTTAAATAGTTTTATTCAAAACCCATTATTTGTTATTGATGCTTCGCATCAACAGGATTCAATAACCTCATCAACAGTGGATATTAAATTGGAATTTAACACCAGAAAATCTAAATTTCCAAATGATTTAAAAGTGTATGCTTTACTTATTCATGATTCCCTAATTTCCTATAATATTCTAAATGGTACTGTAACAAGGGGTTAATTTCAATGTAATTTTATTTATAATATTTTTGAATGTATTTTAATGATTTAAATGAAAATAAATGTTTTGAATTTTGTATTTTAAAATGATTTAGATATAAATATATTTTTCTTAAATAAAGTTTAAATAAAACACATTTTATAGAATACTATTTGTTTTTATATTTTTATACTTATGATTAAGCTATAACAAATTTGAATACTCAATTGCACACCTATTCACATAATAAAATTGATAAGACACATATTTACTTGGAGAATAGATGGTAAATTATTCAATTAAAATAAGTGTAGTCTCCAAACTAATAAAGCTATTACAAAAATAATTCATTCCATCGATTCAACAACCATATCCAAACAAATTTTATCATATAAAATTTTTTGGAAAAGTTTAATTTTTGGAGATATTTACATAATAAAACAAATAAAAACACATTTTGTCAAGTGGGGTAGATGTCTATTCAGTTACAAATGGGTCTAGCTTCTAAACTAATAAGGCTATTACAAAAAATAATTATTTCAATCGATTAATCAAGAATGCGTTGACATTTCTTATCATATAAAAATTTTTGCTGGCCTTTAATTTTAGGAGATAATGACATAATAGCCCAATTAAAATTGTTACTATTTTAATTAAATTGATCATAACTGTTAAAATAATATTAATATCACAATAAAATTTTAACAGATCGAAAGCTAACCTATTTTTTCACAATTTTTATCTCTTAAAAATTTTCAATCAAGACGCTACTTTACAAGATATTAAGAAAAAACGTCTATTTTAAGACATGAAAAAAATTACAAGTCTCAATTTTAATTGATACTTAAAAAACAAAACCTATTTGATTGTCTGTCTGTCTGTCTGTCTGTCTGTCTGTCTTTCTGTCTATCTGTCTATCTGTCTGTCTGTCTGTCTGTCTGTCTGTCTGTCTGTCTGTCTGTCTGTCTGTCTGTCTGTCTGTCTGTCTGTCTGTCTGTCTGTCTGTCTGTCTGTCTGTCTGTCTGTCTGTCTGTCTGTCTGTCTGTCTGTCTGTCTGTCTGTCTGTCTGTCTGTCTGTCTGTCTGTCTGTCTGTCTGTCTGTCTGTCTGTCTGTCTGTCTGTCTGTCTGTCTGTCTGTCTGTCTGTCTGTCTGTCTGTCTGTCTGTCTGTCTGTCTGTCTGTCTGTCTGTCTGTCTGTCTGTCTGTCTGTCTGTCTGTCTGTCTGTCTGTCTGTCTGTCTGTCTGTCTGTCTGTCTGTCTGTCTGTCTGTCTGTCTGTCTGTCTGTCTGTCTGTCTGTCTGTCTGTCTGTCTGTCTGTCTGTCTGTCTGTCTGTCTGTCTGTCTGTCTGTCTGTCTGTCTGTCTGTCTGTCTGTCTGTCTGTCTGTCTGTCTGTCTGTCTGTCTGTCTGTCTGTCTGTCTGTCTGTCTGTCTGTCTGTCTGTCTGTCTGTCTGTCTGTCTGTCTGTCTGTCTGTCTGTCTGTCTGTCTGTCTGTCTGTCTGTCTGTCTGTCTGTCTGTCTGTCTGTCTGTCTGTCTGTCTGTCTGTCTGTCTGTCTGTCTGTCTGTCTGTCTGTCTGTCTGTCTGTCTGTCTGTCTGTCTGTCTGTCTGTCTGTCTGTCTGTCTGTCTGTCTGTCTGTCTGTCTGTCTGTCTGTCTGTCTGTCTGTCTGTCTGTCTGTCTGTCTGTCTGTCTGTCTGTCTGTCTGTCTGTCTGTCTGTCTGTCTGTCTGTCTGTCTGTCTGTCTGTCTGTCTGTCTGTCTGTCTGTCTGTCTGTCTGTCTGTCTGTCTGTCTGTCTGTCTGTCTGTCTGTCTGTCTGTCTGTCTGTCTGTCTGTCTGTCTGTCTGTCTGTCTGTCTGTCTGTCTGTCTGTCTGTCTGTCTGTCTGTCTGTCTGTCTGTCTGTCTGTCTGTCTGTCTGTCTGTCTGTCTGTCTGTCTGTCTGTCTGTCTGTCTGTCTGTCTGTCTGTCTGTCTGTCTGTCTGTCTGTCTGTCTGTCTGTCTGTCTGTCTGTCTGTCTGTCTGTCTGTCTGTCTGTCTGTCTGTCTGTCTGTCTGTCTGTCTGTCTGTCTGTCTGTCTGTCTGTCTGTCTGTCTGTCTGTCTGTCTGTCTGTCTGTCTGTCTGTCTGTCTGTCTGTCTGTCTGTCTGTCTGTCTGTCTGTCTGTCTGTCTGTCTGTCTGTCTGTCTGTCTGTCTGTCTGTCTGTCTGTCTGTCTGTCTGTCTGTCTGTCTGTCTGTCTGTCTGTCTGTCTGTCTGTCTGTCTGTCTGTCTGTCTGTCTGTCTGTCTGTCTGTCTGTCTGTCTGTCTGTCTGTCTGTCTGTCTGTCTGTCTGTCTGTCTGTCTGTCTGTCTGTCTGTCTGTCTGTCTGTCTGTCTGTCTGTCTGTCTGTCTGTCTGTCTGTCTGTCTGTCTGTCTGTCTGTCTGTCTGTCTGTCTGTCTGTCTGTCTGTCTGTCTGTCTGTCTGTCTGTCTGTCTGTCTGTCTGTCTGTCTGTCTGTCTGTCTGTCTGTCTGTCTGTCTGTCTGTCTGTCTGTCTGTCTGTCTGTCTGTCTGTCTGTCTGTCTGTCTGTCTGTCTGTCTGTCTGTCTGTCTGTCTGTCTGTCTGTCTGTCTGTCTGTCTGTCTGTCTGTCTGTCTGTCTGTCTGTCTGTCTGTCTGTCTGTCTGTCTGTCTGTCTGTCTGTCTGTCTGTCTGTCTGTCTGTCTGTCTGTCTGTCTGTCTGTCTGTCTGTCTGTCTGTCTGTCTGTCTGTCTGTCTGTCTGTCTGTCTGTCTGTCTGTCTGTCTGTCTGTCTGTCTGTCTGTCTGTCTGTCTGTCTGTCTGTCTGTCTGTCTGTCTGTCTGTCTGTCTGTCTGTCTGTCTGTCTGTCTGTCTGTCTGTCTGTCTGTCTGTCTGTCTGTCTGTCTGTCTGTCTGTCTGTCTGTCTGTCTGTCTGTCTGTCTGTCTGTCTGTCTGTCTGTCTGTCTGTCTGTCTGTCTGTCTGTCTGTCTGTCTGTCTGTCTGTCTGTCTGTCTGTCTGTCTGTCTGTCTGTCTGTCTGTCTGTCTGTCTGTCTGTCTGTCTGTCTGTCTGTCTGTCTGTCTGTCTGTCTGTCTGTCTGTCTGTCTGTCTGTCTGTCTGTCTGTCTGTCTGTCTGTCTGTCTGTCTGTCTGTCTGTCTGTCTGTCTGTCTGTCTGTCTGTCTGTCTGTCTGTCTGTCTGTCTGTCTGTCTGTCTGTCTGTCTGTCTGTCTGTCTGTCTGTCTGTCTGTCTGTCTGTCTGTCTGTCTGTCTGTCTGTCTGTCTGTCTGTCTGTCTGTCTGTCTGTCTGTCTGTCTGTCTGTCTGTCTGTCTGTCTGTCTGTCTGTCTGTCTGTCTGTCTGTCTGTCTGTCTGTCTGTCTGTCTGTCTGTCTGTCTGTCTGTCTGTCTGTCTGTCTGTCTGTCTGTCTGTCTGTCTGTCTGTCTGTCTGTCTGTCTGTCTGTCTGTCTGTCTGTCTGTCTGTCTGTCTGTCTGTCTGTCTGTCTGTCTGTCTGTCTGTCTGTCTGTCTGTCTGTCTGTCTGTCTGTCTGTCTGTCTGTCTGTCTGTCTGTCTGTCTGTCTGTCTGTCTGTCTGTCTGTCTGTCTGTCTGTCTGTCTGTCTGTCTGTCTGTCTGTCTGTCTGTCTGTCTGTCTGTCTCTGTCTGTCTGTCTGTCTGTCTGTCTGTCTGTCTCTGTCTGTCTGTCTGTCTGTCTGTCTGTCTGTCTGTCTCTGTCTGTCTGTCTGTCTGTCTGTCTGTCTGTCTGTCTGTCTGTCTGTCTGTCTGTCTGTCTGTCTGTCTGTCTGTCTGTCTGTCTGTCTGTCTGTCTGTCTGTCTGTCTGTCTGTCTGTCTGTCTGTCTGTCTGTCTGTCTGTCTGTCTGTCTGTCTGTCTGTCTGTCTGTCTGTCTGTCTGTCTGTCTGTCTGTCTGTCTGTCTGTCTGTCTGTCTGTCTGTCTGTCTGTCTGTCTGTCTGTCTGTCTGTCTGTCTGTCTGTCTGTCTGTCTGTCTGTCTGTCTGTCTGTCTGTCTGTCTGTCTGTCTGTCTGTCTGTCTGTCTGTCTGTCTGTCTGTCTGTCTGTCTGTCTGTCTGTCTGTCTGTCTGTCTGTCTGTCTGTCTGTCTGTCTGTCTGTCTGTCTGTCTGTCTGTCTGTCTGTCTGTCTGTCTGTCTGTCTGTCTGTCTGTCTGTCTGTCTGTCTGTCTGTCTGTCTGTCTGTCTGTCTGTCTGTCTGTCTGTCTGTCTGTCTGTCTGTCTGTCTGTCTGTCTGTCTGTCTGTCTGTCTGTCTGTCTGTCTGTCTGTCTGTCTGTCTGTCTGTCTGTCTGTCTGTCTGTCTGTCTGTCTGTCTGTCTGTCTGTCTGTCTGTCTGTCTGTCTGTCTGTCTGTCTGTCTGTCTGTCTGTCTGTCTGTCTGTCTGTCTGTCTGTCTGTCTGTCTGTCTGTCTGTCTGTCTGTCTGTCTGTCTGTCTGTCTGTCTGTCTGTCTGTCTGTCTGTCTGTCTGTCTGTCTGTCTGTCTGTCTGTCTGTCTGTCTGTCTGTCTGTCTGTCTGTCTGTCTGTCTGTCTGTCTGTCTGTCTGTCTGTCTGTCTGTCTGTCTGTCTGTCTGTCTGTCTGTCTGTCTGTCTGTCTGTCTGTCTGTCTGTCTGTCTGTCTGTCTGTCTGTCTGTCTGTCTGTCTGTCTGTCTGTCTGTCTGTCTGTCTGTCTGTCTGTCTGTCTGTCTGTCTGTCTGTCTGTCTGTCTGTCTGTCTGTCTGTCTGTCTGTCTGTCTGTCTGTCTGTCTGTCTGTCTGTCTGTCTGTCTGTCTGTCTGTCTGTCTGTCTGTCTGTCTGTCTGTCTGTCTGTCTGTCTGTCTGTCTGTCTGTCTGTCTGTCTGTCTGTCTGTCTGTCTGTCTGTCTGTCTGTCTGTCTGTCTGTCTGTCTGTCTGTCTGTCTGTCTGTCTGTCTGTCTGTCTGTCTGTCTGTCTGTCTGTCTGTCTGTCTGTCTGTCTGTCTGTCTGTCTGTCTGTCTGTCTGTCTGTCTGTCTGTCTGTCTGTCTGTCTGTCTGTCTGTCTGTCTGTCTGTCTGTCTGTCTGTCTGTCTGTCTGTCTGTCTGTCTGTCTGTCTGTCTGTCTGTCTGTCTGTCTGTCTGTCTGTCTGTCTGTCTGTCTGTCTGTCTGTCTGTCTGTCTGTCTGTCTGTCTGTCTGTCTGTCTGTCTGTCTGTCTGTCTGTCTGTCTGTCTGTCTGTCTGTCTGTCTGTCTGTCTGTCTGTCTGTCTGTCTGTCTGTCTGTCTGTCTGTCTGTCTGTCTGTCTGTCTGTCTGTCTGTCTGTCTGTCTGTCTGTCTGTCTGTCTGTCTGTCTGTCTGTCTGTCTGTCTGTCTGTCTGTCTGTCTGTCTGTCTGTCTGTCTGTCTGTCTGTCTGTCTGTCTGTCTGTCTGTCTGTCTGTCTGTCTGTCTGTCTGTCTGTCTGTCTGTCTGTCTGTCTGTCTGTCTGTCTGTCTGTCTGTCTGTCTGTCTGTCTGTCTGTCTGTCTGTCTGTCTGTCTGTCTGTCTGTCTGTCTGTCTGTCTGTCTGTCTGTCTGTCTCTGTCTGTCTGTCTGTCTGTCTGTCTGTCTGTCTGTCTGTCTGTCTGTCTGTCTGTCTGTCTGTCTGTCTGTCTGTCTGTCTGTCTGTCTGTCTGTCTGTCTGTCTGTCTGTCTGTCTGTCTGTCTGTCTGTCTGTCTGTCTGTCTGTCTGTCTGTCTGTCTGTCTGTCTGTCTGTCTGTCTGTCTGTCTGTCTGTCTGTCTGTCTGTCTGTCTGTCTGTCTGTCTGTCTGTCTGTCTGTCTGTCTGTCTGTCTGTCTGTCTGTCTGTCTGTCTGTCTGTCTGTCTGTCTGTCTGTCTGTCTGTCTGTCTGTCTGTCTGTCTGTCTGTCTGTCTGTCTGTCTGTCTGTCTGTCTGTCTGTCTGTCTGTCTGTCTGTCTGTCTGTCTGTCTGTCTGTCTGTCTGTCTGTCTGTCTGTCTGTCTGTCTGTCTGTCTGTCTGTCTGTCTGTCTGTCTGTCTGTCTGTCTGTCTGTCTGTCTGTCTGTCTGTCTGTCTGTCTGTCTGTCTGTCTGTCTGTCTGTCTGTCTGTCTGTCTGTCTGTCTGTCTGTCTGTCTGTCTGTCTGTCTGTCTGTCTGTCTGTCTGTCTGTCTGTCTGTCTGTCTGTCTGTCTGTCTGTCTGTCTGTCTGTCTGTCTGTCTGTCTGTCTGTCTGTCTGTCTGTCTGTCTGTCTGTCTGTCTGTCTGTCTGTCTGTCTGTCTGTCTGTCTGTCTGTCTGTCTGTCTGTCTGTCTGTCTGTCTGTCTGTCTGTCTGTCTGTCTGTCTGTCTGTCTGTCTGTCTGTCTGTCTGTCTGTCTGTCTGTCTGTCTGTCTGTCTGTCTGTCTGTCTGTCTGTCTGTCTGTCTGTCTGTCTGTCTGTCTGTCTGTCTGTCTGTCTGTCTGTCTGTCTGTCTGTCTGTCTGTCTGTCTGTCTGTCTGTCTGTCTGTCTGTCTGTCTGTCTGTCTGTCTGTCTGTCTGTCTGTCTGTCTGTCTGTCTGTCTGTCTGTCTGTCTGTCTGTCTGTCTGTCTGTCTGTCTGTCTGTCTGTCTGTCTGTCTGTCTGTCTGTCTGTCTGTCTGTCTGTCTGTCTGTCTGTCTGTCTGTCTGTCTGTCTGTCTGTCTGTCTGTCTGTCTGTCTGTCTGTCTGTCTGTCTGTCTGTCTGTCTGTCTGTCTGTCTGTCTGTCTGTCTGTCTGTCTGTCTGTCTGTCTGTCTGTCTGTCTGTCTGTCTGTCTGTCTGTCTGTCTGTCTGTCTGTCTGTCTGTCTGTCTGTCTGTCTGTCTGTCTGTCTGTCTGTCTGTCTGTCTGTCTGTCTGTCTGTCTGTCTGTCTGTCTGTCTGTCTGTCTGTCTGTCTGTCTGTCTGTCTGTCTGTCTGTCTGTCTGTCTGTCTGTCTGTCTGTCTGTCTGTCTGTCTGTCTGTCTGTCTGTCTGTCTGTCTGTCTGTCTGTCTGTCTGTCTGTCTGTCTGTCTGTCTGTCTGTCTGTCTGTCTGTCTGTCTGTCTGTCTGTCTGTCTGTCTGTCTGTCTGTCTGTCTGTCTGTCTGTCTGTCTGTCTGTCTGTCTGTCTGTCTGTCTGTCTGTCTGTCTGTCTGTCTGTCTGTCTGTCTGTCTGTCTGTCTGTCTGTCTGTCTGTCTGTCTGTCTGTCTGTCTGTCTGTCTGTCTGTCTGTCTGTCTGTCTGTCTGTCTGTCTGTCTGTCTGTCTGTCTGTCTGTCTGTCTGTCTGTCTGTCTGTCTGTCTGTCTGTCTGTCTGTCTGTCTGTCTGTCTGTCTGTCTGTCTGTCTGTCTGTCTGTCTGTCTGTCTGTCTGTCTGTCTGTCTGTCTGTCTGTCTGTCTGTCTGTCTGTCTGTCTGTCTGTCTGTCTGTCTGTCTGTCTGTCTGTCTGTCTGTCTGTCTGTCTGTCTGTCTGTCTGTCTGTCTGTCTGTCTGTCTGTCTGTCTGTCTGTCTGTCTGTCTGTCTGTCTGTCTGTCTGTCTGTCTGTCTGTCTGTCTGTCTGTCTGTCTGTCTGTCTGTCTGTCTGTCTGTCTGTCTGTCTGTCTGTCTGTCTGTCTGTCTGTCTGTCTGTCTGTCTGTCTGTCTGTCTGTCTGTCTGTCTGTCTGTCTGTCTGTCTGTCTGTCTGTCTGTCTGTCTGTCTGTCTGTCTGTCTGTCTGTCTGTCTGTCTGTCTGTCTGTCTGTCTGTCTGTCTGTCTGTCTGTCTGTCTGTCTGTCTGTCTGTCTGTCTGTCTGTCTGTCTGTCTGTCTGTCTGTCTGTCTGTCTGTCTGTCTGTCTGTCTGTCTGTCTGTCTGTCTGTCTGTCTGTCTGTCTGTCTGTCTGTCTGTCTGTCTGTCTGTCTGTCTGTCTGTCTGTCTGTCTGTCTGTCTGTCTGTCTGTCTGTCTGTCTGTCTGTCTGTCTGTCTGTCTGTCTGTCTGTCTGTCTGTCTGTCTGTCTGTCTGTCTGTCTTTTGAAAAGCGCCATCTATCATAATTTTTTCAATTATTTAAATATATTCCGAAATAGCACCACCTATCATCAACTTGATGCACTAAATTATTGATAATTTTTTTAAATCCTAATAATTCAACTATTCATCAGTTGGAAATCAATCAATAATAACTGCTCCATCATCGACTGTATAATTTGAGGGTGAATTCATAGGATTTGGCTATATACATCTGTCATCATTTCACTTTCTGTAAATATTTTCATGTTCTGCCAAAAATGCCATTTCTTACTCACAAAAAGGTTGTAGAAAAATAAAAAAAAACATTTTTGTATTTTAGAATACTTTTTATTTTTATATATTTTCGAAAACTTAAAATTAAGCCATACGCTTATTAAAACATAACTAATATTTCATTTTTCATATGACTTGATATGTGGATGCCCCCAGGGTAGTGTATGACTTGTGTTAGGTATAACAAACCTTTTATCATCATGGTAAGATAATGCAATTTTGTTTCTGGTTTCTGTGTATATATTGTGTAGATCACTTTTAAATGATTTCATTTTTCGAAATAAGTAACCACCTTTTTCAACAACTTTTTTATAATCATTAATGGATAAATGCTTATCGATTACACTTTTTTTAACCCCCTTTGCTTTTTTTACCTCCGTTGAGACTGAGTTTATATAGTAGGCTTTAGCTCCTGTTCCATAGAAACTTAGAATTGGATCTTCAGGAAATTCATCCTTCATTCTACCCAAAACAGATTCGTTTTTACTTATATTAAACCTATTTACTTTCTTATAATTAGATGTATCGAATTTCTCAGGGTTTTCAATCATAAATTTATAGAAATCATCAGTGTAAATTTTAAGTACTAGAGAATCTGTATCTGTATACATTAAACTTGCACTATTGTGAAACTCTTTTTTTATAGTATTATAAAAAAAGTCATACAAAACTGTTTTAGACAAATCCAGAATACAAAAACCCAAATATATTGGTTTATTGTATACAATTTTGAGTTTACTCATATGAACAGCAATTAATTCTTCGGTAAATATCGAGCAATTGTTAAAATTGGGTCTACTGATTAGAGCACGAGCACCGGCCCTTCTACGAATACTCTCCCAACTTGTAACTAATTTTATATCTTTATGATTCTCAACATTTTCCATAGTTTTTCCGAATACTGCATTATTAAAAAGCTTGTATAAATCTTTTTTAAATTTTGTCAGCAGAAATCAGCAGAGTTTCGAAGCTTTGTGTTAGTATCGATATACTTTTTTAACTAGGGTGATTGTTCAAATTTTAACATTCTATGAGTTGACTGACTGATGAATGACTATTAACCCATTTCTTACTGCCTGATTTAAAGTTTTATAGTGTACAATATACCCTATTTTATCATGCAAATTTGGAATGAGTTTGGGGAATTTGGATGATGAATCTGGAGGGATTATATTTTCCACCAAAAATGGAAAATCAGCATGAGCTTCATGCAACTCATTTGGATAATACACATCTACTTCAAGAATGTATCCTATGGGACTGTCATCTGGTACATTATGAATATTTAAATTTATCATTTCTTCTTGTGAGAGCCATTTAAAACCTTTTGTGGGTAGTGGTTGTGACATACTATGCCCATATAAATTTGTTGCATCCAAATACATTATAAAGGATGACTTTATACTTGGATCATAATTTGGAAGGTACTTATTATTTGCTATATGCATTCTATCAACACATTGACTAACACCCCCTCGAATCCCTTTTTTAAAGAAATGAATCATGTCAATTTCAGTCAATAGCTCTAATTCTACTTCTGTCATTCTAAGCATACAATCAAATGATAATGATGGCAACGTGTAATATTGAGCTGGATCTAGGTTATAAGTCTTTAAAGAATTTCTTCGAAATGCTTCAAAAACATCAGTTAAAATTAAAACATCAGTTTTCAAATATAAATCCGAATAGTCTCCTAAAGTTTTACAATTAAATAGACTCCATACTTTTTTCCCTCTATCATATTCTAAATCTGTAATATGCTGATCATTTAGATCATCGAAGAATTGGTTTTTCGTGGGTAAATTAGTAACGTCTAATTTGTCTAAGTCAGAGATAAATCCATATGGAAACACACCTTTTTGTCTCATTAAACTAAATTCTTCTTCAGATGTAAAATGTTTGTGTGTTTCTAAAAAGGAGTCTAAATCTAAACCTTTACTTAACTCATCCAGGGATGCAGCTAAAAATTTGTAGCTATCTATAAATCTTAGACGTAGATATTTTTTTATGATTTTTCCTTCAGAATTCATGTAATCATGTACATATATGGATTTTGTAAATGAAATATATTTTTCCTTGTTTTCTGCAATAACATCTATTTTATCGCCATGATGACACAATTCCTTAATAAACATGTGACAATCATAACCACTTAGATTGTGAACAATTATTGGAATGAAATTTGGTAATTGATGTTGTAAGTTACAAGTTGAATGTGCAGCTAAAAATCTTTTTTTTCCCGTTATGTGACAATGATCGGTTACTTTTTTATCAAATAAGTTAAAAGGTTTACCACAAATTCCACATTTGTCACATGTTTCCACTATGTTTCTTTCTTCAGGTGTTAGTGGTGTCATTGGGACTATATCTCTTAAATAATTATTGTGAAGCTCTCTAAGATCACGTTCAATACATGCTACAAATTCTTCTGCTGCGCTTGAACCACGGAATAATTTAAATTTTGTTAAATCATCATTGAATGAACATTTAATTAGGTATGCAAATGAATATGGTTTATGTATGATATTTTTGACTGTGAAAGAATTTAATGGATCTGGTTCACAACCTGCCATTGGTTGTAAAATTGATTCAAAGTCAGCATACACTACAAAGGGAACTGTTAGCTGTTTTTCATAACTTTCGAACTTTAACATGTTTTCTTGTGTTGTTTTTCCAAATCTATCAGTTTTTAAATCTGTAGATGGGGTTATCGCGTAAACTTGCCCACAGTCATATTTTTGATGAAATATTAGTTTTTCTGCTGTTATAAAGTGTACTAAACAACCATCGCAAAAATAAAGTCTACGTTTCGACATTGATATTTGATTGGAAACCAAAGCTGAAAGATTTTTTATCCAACAATAATGTGTTCTATTACAATCGCTATTACATTCATGAGTTTCTTCTTTAATTTTACAATCTTCACTTATGATTAATAAGTTTATGTGAGTGTCAAGTTTTCTCTTGGAATAGCGAAGTGGACCAACAACTTCATATTGAATTTTTTTATTTGCAAATCTGGTTTCCAATGTATAAACATTAATTGAAATATTATTGTTTTGTTCAAACCTAGATATATCAGTCAATTTAACCGGCATTTCCATACCTGCAAGATTTAAAACTGTAGAATAATGGGGGTAGGAAGAAACTCTGTCTACATGAAGTGAAACTGGGTATAAAGCTGATGTAACAGCCCATGCAAAACATGCATTATCCTGATTTTTTATATTCACTACAGCATGTTTAGATTCAATGAATTTGGGTAACTTGAAGTATGAATTGCCCCCAATAGGGCGAAACTTGTTGATGTTGATTTCCAAGTGTAATATATGTTGTAAAGTCCAACCTGTAAATAAATTAAAACATTATTAATTAAACAACCATATTTAAAAAATGTTTCACTGATTATTATTAAACAAAAATTATTTATTTTACTAATGAGTAATCTTACCAGAATCTCGCTCCATAAACTCGCTCGCTTGGGAAATTATTTTATCTATAAAAAACTCATAAATATTATCCAAATCAGAGGCATCACACACTATTTTATTATTTGTGTTAAATGATTTATCAGCTAGGGTTTCTTTTGATTGGTGAAGAAACGTTGCAAATAATTCCATATTAATATTTATTGAGGTGTGTTTTGCTATATTTTCTTTTACTAATGTTAGACATTTGGGTTTTATCTCATAAAAAAACCTTCTGTAGTCTTTTTGCTGAGTTTCTGAAGCAATTCTATAACTTGCTATTCTGCATTTAAGACCACTTCTTACCACACATACACCATTGGAGTATGGTGCACATGAGTTATTTTTATGTTGAAGTGTTCTACAATGAGCAAAAAATTTATCTTTGGGTATGAAAATCTTGCATTCTCTACACATTTCCAATTGTTTATCACTATCTTTATCAACTTTTAAACTAGCTATTTTTCTTTTCTTTAATGGTTGCTCATTGATATTATCATCATTATGTTTATATTTGCAAGCTGTTTTATTATGTCTAACCATATTATCTTTTCGAGTAAAACTTTTGTCACATTTTGAACACTTCAACATGGTCACTTTACTTGTTACACCTTAAATTATTTATTTATTAGGTGTTTTCATCAACACCTCTGTTTTAACCACTATGCTTTTTTTATGCCCGTTGTGGGTTTTATAACAGACCACCTCATTTTCTTCAGCTGTATCTGATAACTCTCAAATATATTTTTTTTGATCATAATTCACAGCAAAATCTAAATAGTTTGACCTTGAACAAAATTTACAACCAAATGTATTATTTTTTAATTTATTTTTGGTTTTGCAAAATATTCTCAAGGTGACATTGACCTTCATTTAACCTTGAACAAGATTGATGAGCAATTACATCTTTAACCTTGGAAAAAATTATACAGTGACCTTCATTTAACCTTGAACAAGATTGATGAGCAATTACATATTTAACCTTGGAAAAAATTGTCAACGATTCACACTGACCTTGATATAACCTTGTAATGGGTATATATATTTTACTCCTCATTTGGTAAACACTCATTCTTGCTCGATTTGTCTTCCTATAATGTCATCCACCGCTCGCCCTACCCTCATCGTTCGTCCGTTTTTGAAAAATGGGCATGTGCAGTGCAATTTCTGCAATGTCTGGAAACCGGTAGAGGTTTTTACAATTAATGGACGATGCGATGTCTGTAGTGAGCAATATCAAAGAATTATGGAGAGGCAGAGCAATCCTCCATATTCACCCGAATCACCTGTCTACATCTCAGACAGTGATGATTATGAGGTGGTGGAGAGTGATGATGATGATTCTGATACCAATTATGGTGTGTGGGAAGTAGCGGGAGTTGACTCTCCTCCTTCTGAGGAGATGTCTGATGTAGGAAGCGAAAGAGCTGACTCTCCTTTTGAGGAGGCTCAACGTTGGTAGTCTGGTTTAGTTTAATTGGGGTGTACAATAAAAATGGCTGGTACACACAGCTCAGTGCGAGGTTTGGGGCACTGTGGCACTAAACCAAACAATTAAAAATTTTCATCTAACAATTTTAAAATGAAACCATTTGTAAAAATCCTATCTTTTGAATCACATCAATATTCAATTTTTAAATTATAGTAACGCAAATTTTGTTCATTTATGCACAAACTAAAGTTAAAAATGGTAAAAAAAACGTTTTTAAGTTTCATTTTTATATGCTATTCCATGCAATCTTGCTCTCTTATAAACAAACCAAAGTTTAAAAATTCTTTCTAAAAGTTTGTATTTTTTTTAAATTAGATCTTTTCTACAAATTGGTTTATTCTACACTATGAAATTTTACTATTTTATAAACAAACTAAAGTTTAAAAATTATTTTTAATACTTTGTTTTTTGCATTAGCATAATATTCTTTTCTATATTAAAGTTTATTCTATAAAGTTCAACTATAAAATAGTAACCAAAATTAAAAAATTATACAAATTTTTTTGTTTGTTATTAAATTACCATAATGTTTTTTTTCTTAATATAGATTTATTATATTTTACATATTCAAATTGTTTTTTTTTGTTTCATAAAGTTATATATTGGCTAACTAATAATTTTATATAAAAACTAAATATGTTACAATAAAAAAATGTTAAAAATTTAAAGAAAAGCATAAAAAAGATCCTTTAGTTTATTGTAGTCATTTAATTTTGCTTGGAATTCTTCCTCCACACCTTCGGTCTCTCTTTGTAGTCGTTGAATCTCTGCTTTGAGTAGATCCACTCTTTGTTTAAGCTGCTCCACGCAGCTTCTTTTCACCCGTAGGATTTGGATAGCCTGCTCTATCGTTTGGCTTTCTATTGTTGTGACATTTGCGGCTACGGTTTGTTGGACTAGCTGATCCCTCGATGTTGAGGGAATTGCTATTGGAATTGCTGTCGGAGTTGGAGCTGTTGATAAAATGCTTGTCTTCGTTTTTTTAATGTACTTTCTTTTACCAACTCTTCCATTTTTGATTTTATGTACGTCACGTTGTAGCTCCATTTGTAGCTGCGGCTGTGATTCTGGCTGTGGTTCTAGCTGTGGCTCTAGCTGTGGCTCTGGCTGCTGTTCGGCTTGAAACTCATTCCCAATATCTTTTAACAAATTGTCGATGTCTTGACTGGTGAAATCATCCAAATCAATAATTTGCTGCTTTGAATTCATTTTCTACTAATTTGAAATTCGCTGTTGAAGTAAAGAAACTTTAATAGTACTCTTCTGATATTTATTTTTCTTTAAATACTTGTTGGGTGTTAGTTTAGTGGGGGTAAAGTCTACAGAAAATAATATATCTAAAAAGCGGGCAAATAAAGCAATGTTAAAGATTCTGAAGGTTAAAAAATACACATCTTTACTATAATTTTGGATTATTTTTTTCAAGGTCAAAAATACTACTTGGACTATTCGTCTCTACATATAAAAACGCAACGATCGTCAAGGTCATTCAAGGTCAACATAATGACCTTCACAACTTTTCAAGGTCAAATATACTACTCAAACTATTCGTCTCTACATAAAACAAGGCAACGACCGTCAAGGTCATTCAAGGTCATTCCCTCCTCAAAAGTGGTCCAGCACCCGCTTAAACCTACTACTCTTAAGCCTTTTGGTAAATGTCAAATTTTGATAGGAGGGACCTTTTTTAATCGAAATACGCTACATTTTTAGATTTTTGTTTCCTTCTTATTTTAAAAATATTTCCAGCATATTTGGATATAACGCATTAATAGCATAAACAATGCATTTATCAGAGCATACATGTTGTCAAGGAAGGAATATATGACAATTTTTGCATACCTTTTATTTAAAAAAAGCAGCATAAATATATATATATTTGTTGAACTTTTTCGCGGAGATTTGTTTTTTCGTAGATAGCGCTGGCGTCTTACTTGTGCCAATTAAAATTGAAAATGTGTGGTTTTTTCGAGTATGCAAATTTGGCGCAAAATATTAATTCAAAATTAAAGTTTTAAAGTTGTACGAATAAGCAAAATCTCTAAAAGATACTTTTTAAGGAATATTTCGCTAGTTGTTAAAATAAAATTACTGCGCTGTATGTTTTCTACCTCAGTTTGTCACTAGCTTTCATATTTCAGGCATATTTTAGCACATTTGATAGATTTTGGGTAAGTAATATAAGAAAAACTACCGCGTTACCAAAAAAATTAACATTTAAGCAAAGACTTCTTCTAAAGCGCAACTCACATATGGGCTTTCCATGTCAACCCGGCCACCTTTTGCACTTAAAATTTTTTATTTTAATAACAATTTATTTTTTGGTTCCTCTATAGATACCGATTACACCAAGATAAAAATTTGAGTATTTTATCTTCTTAATTGGCCAAAACATTAAGTTTATGATTTTTGCTGAAAAATACGAACTTTGCAAAAAAAATTCTCTGCCAATATATGGGCCCCTAAGCTCACACTAGGTACTATAGTTATAGTGTATGTGCGAGCTAATAAAACTAAAACCTGAAATATATCTTATTCAACTCCAGACTAAATTACCTTTTGTTTGATACCACACAACCCATGTTTTGACTTAAACTCAAATTTTTGAAATCTACCCCCACCCTTAAAAAACAAAAACTTAAATGTATTTTGTTTAAGTCCGGAGTTAATTATCTTTTGTTTGATACCACACACGCCATATTTTCACGTAAACTCTAATTTTTGAAATCTACCCCCACCCTTTTTGAAAAAAAAAACTAAAATGTATCTTGTTTAACTCCATACTCAATTACCTTTCGTTTGATATCATACACGCCATATTTTCACATAAACTCTAATTTTTGAAATCTTCCCCCACCCTTTTACTTGGCTTGTGTTCGGTGGATTTTGTTCATTTTTAAATGGGACCATCTCGACCCAAGACCCAGTCTAGGTACCAAATTTCATTTAAATCGGCTTAGCGGTTTTTGAGTTATGCGCGTTGGTCGTTAGCTCACACTACTATAGTATAGTATATGTGTGAGCTAAAATACTACTGTTTAGAAATAAGAACAAGAGGCTTTAAGAAAAAATATTGAAAATGACAAATAATCAGTGACCGTAGTACAAGACAATAAATTGAAAAAATCGCCATTTTGAAAATGGGACGCCTTCGATTTTTTGTATTTTTTTGAAAAAAGATGTTCCAGTAGTTTGTCGATTGCCTTTAAAAATTTTAGTGAGCCGAGAAGCATAAATGCCAAAAAGAAAAATTCTTGTGAAAGTGCATGGAGGTCTTGGTCGTACTTATATGTATATGGGCAAGCGAGCAGTCCTATTGCCGCGCCCGGGGTGTGAATCAAAATACATTTTATTAAAAAAGTTATTTTGCTTTAAGGAAAAAATCTTTTTTTTTTATTCTGACACTCCCCTTTCCCCCTTGCATATAACATCAGCGGCGTTACTATACAGTGTGTCAAAAATTCGATTTCTTTGGGAAGTCTTGACCCTCACCTCCGAGTGTAAACTTTTTTGAATTTATTGAAAAAATAAACTATTATTATTATATTATAAGCCTCGTTGATTTGGTTTTTATCGTCTTTAGAATATTTTGAAAACTTGGTTAGTTTATGATTTTCTTTAATTTAAAATTCTTTACTGAATTTTAATCATTTTCTCATGCAACAATATCTGCCTCTATGATTGTTAGTTTTTGTTTAATCCTTATTGTCCTTTATTTTTCTTTTTTAGCCTTACTTTTATTAGGCTATCTATTTTCCACTTGCTACTTTTCTCATTAAAATTTTTAATAATAGGAACGTAGAGATTGCACGATCTGAATTAATTTGGCGCTATGGCAGAGTTCACAATTACAAGTTTATCTTTTACCACTCTAAGCACTGCAATAATTTCTTGTTAGAGGCTTTCTCTGTAAAAAAGCAGAGAATAATTCTCTTAGGAATTCTATCTAAATTACTTACCTTAAGAATAAAATATTTATGGCAAACATTGTCATCTACTTAAATTAATGGTTTCCAGTTGTTACTATTAGATTTGAAATTGCTATCTAATAATAAATCATTTTATATGAGTGACCATCCATATTGTCAATCCCTTCAAATTAATATTAATATCATTGCTTGACTAAGATGTCAAATAATCGCGACGAGACTCTTACGCATATGACAGACAATTTTAAGAAATAGCACTGCAGGTGCAGGACACTGCAAGGTACTGCGCAGTACATAAAATTCAGTTGGTGCATATATTGCAAGCAATTTAAGGAGGTCCACACCTAACATTTTTTATACACAATATAGTGTGGTGTTAAAAAAAAGGAATATTGCAAAGCATCGCGAAGCACTTTGCAGCGCCGAAAAAAAAGACGTCTCGGAAACCTATGAAACAACCTCTTCTTTCAATTTAAAAATTTTCTTTATTATTCCTTTAATCAAAACAAATAATGATGTTTTTAAGGATAAGCTACCAAAATCTTGCAAAATTCCACTCTTAAAAAAACAAAAATCAGAAGAAAAAAGCGATTAATTTTGCAAAAATTTTGAGATTTTTTATTTCTATGTTAAAGCAAAACTTTTGTTTAAATCAAAAAATAAATAATATAATAAATATTTATTGTCTTCTTGATTGATAAATTATACATTTTATGACACCCTTTGATATTTTATAACAAGTTGAAGACCTGCATGTATTAAAACAACTAAGATTTAAATTTGTTAGACTTCGCAAATTATTTTTAAACTCTATTTTTAGCCGAACAAAGCGTCCCTCAGATATTTCCAAGTCCACGACGCCACGAACAAATTCATTTAGCGAAACTTATCCGGCACCCATGCTACAAGTGTATACTCCAGTTCCGATTATTCAAAAACCACTGTTTAGACCAAAACCTCCGAAAATTGATGAAAATTACGTTTTGGTTCCCACTATTAGTCATGGAGGATCAACAAGTAATAAAATAGATGAATTTGATCCTGTGTCTTATGTTATTACCCAACTAAATCAAAGTGTCACCGAAAAACCAATTTCAACTTAGTAAGTAAAATATATACCTAAAATCTATCTCTTAGCTTAATAGCCGCGAACAGCAATGTTCTCGGTTGCTGTTCTTGGTTAATATTTACATTAAAGGAGCACGACATATTTTAAAGCAATAGTTTTTGGTGGTGCCAAATGTAGGCGCGATAACTTTGCCGACAACGATAACTTTAACAATATTTGACAGTTTGAAATAGCATTTTTGGTAGCGGTTTTAGTTGACGCAGACGGTAAGGTTATTTGTCGTTGGGTGTGCAAGACTATTAAAATCGAGATATTGAATAGGGAATAATTTTTGCCTAAAGGAAAACTTTATTTGCTATTTTAATACTTTGTTTATGGTTTTTCTTGTGTTAAACAAGCAGCTTAAAATAGAAATGTTTTGTATTACCCCTTCATTTTGACTATCGTGGGGTAATAGGAAACATCGTAATGGGGCAATAAGAATTTTTTTATTGCGTATTGATTTGAATAGTCATGTTACCTTTAAACTCGACTAAAGTGACTTATGTTAAGCTGTAGAAATGGCAAGTTGCAAAAATATTAAATGGCATCTAACCCAAATAGTCTACGGTACACCGGTCTATTTTTTAAGTGATGACTAACAGGCTGAATTCTCGTACATAACTTTGTCCTCTGCGAAAATTTTTGAAAGATGCCTTACAGATTGCGCGGGCGCAGACATTATTTGAGCTTCGGACTGACTAAGCCAAACATATGATTTTGAGAACAATGTAGCCATTTACTTTTAAACATATTTTTTAGGCAACAGAAAAAATATACAGGAATGAACTTTTTAATTATCTCGAAATTATAAATTACGAGATGAAAAAAGTTCCAATAAAGAATTAGTAACCGGCAACTTTTTTTCCCTAGCCTAAAAAATGTGTTAAAAGTTAATGGCAATATTATTCTACAAATCATATACTTGGGCCGATGCACGAAGCATGCGCTGCGCACTCTGTTGCAGGGGAAAAGTTAGACGACTCGGTCAAATATGAACGAAATTTTAGCCTGTTAGTAATCACTTAAAAAAAGACCGGTGTACTGTGGACTATTTGCGTTAAATGCCATTTAATATTTTTGCAACTTGCCATTTCTGAAGCTTTACATAGGTCATTTTTGTCCAATTTGAAGGCAACTTCACTAAGTACTCCAATTAATCTGCAGATAGACAAAACGAAAGGGTAGTAAGAAACATTTCCGTTCTGAATTACTTGTTTATGACAAGCAAAATTTAAAACAATACATAGAAAGTCCAACATTTGCCAACAAACTTAAGTTTTATTAAAACTGAAAATAAAATGCTTCCTTCAGACAATACAGATATCTCAAATGACAAAAGACAAAATGCAAGAGTAGCAAAAAAATAATTCCTATTACTCCTGTTTCTTATTTCCCCATCTTCCCCTATGTCTAATAAATGGGTGTCGCTCAACACTGCAATGACCTATGCAGCCTGCGCCAGTCAAATTGCTCGCTAAAATACATTGGCACACGTTCTACATACGTCAAAATTCTTGTGTTAACCGTCCGTGAGTTTGCTCACCACCCTCTCGACAGAGGCCTGGTATCGAATCCGAGATGGCGGCCGATGAGGGCAATTCCGCCACACGTTCGGTAAGGTATAGTTGGTTGAAATTGATGAATTTATAGGATTTAAACTGCAAATAAATACAAATAATGTATTCTGCAGTGGCAAGAATATTCAAACGATTGAAATTTAATGGATTTTTGGTAATTACTATATCTATGTATGAGCTATTCATAAATAATAAACTATTTATTAATGGACACAGACATTTTTTCTCTTAAAACCAGGAGAAGGGAAAAAAAGATGGAGGTGGAATTAAAGGCGAGGGTTCGGTTCGGAATTAAAGGCGAGGGTTATTATAGTTTTTTAGACTTAAAAAAACAATGAAGATAATATATATGCTATAAGTTATTGTCACAAAGGTTATAAACTTCGTGGTTTGGAGAAACGTCCAGGTTGGAAGGTTATTCTTTGGTATGAATTTTATAGTTATGTCATCAAAATTTGTTTTCTGGCTCTTGCAAATAAGCAGCTGAAGTCTTCAGGCTTTCTTCAACAGCTTGGCGTATTAAATCATATTCCAAACGCTTTCTCTTAGATTCTAGACTTTCCCTGAAATGTTCTTCTTTGTTCATATATTTTGGACAATCAGGAAATTTGGCAGGAATAGCAGCTAAAAATTTAAAAACCTATCAGAATAGGAATGGAATTTCGCCTCTTTGACCCTGAAAAAATTGTTTGTCACCAACACTCTAAAACGCCTGTGAACATTTATAAAATATATCCTGTGGGTCAGCTCGGGTCAGCTCTTTGACTTACCTTCTTTAAGTCTTGGTTTATTTAGTGGCACATACAATACTCCTGTATTTGTGAAATATTTAGCTCAACTTCCTCACTTTTAAAGTGCAATTCACACACCTAACAATTTTGAATAAAACAACATTATATTAAAAAATAAATGGATCCATGACGGATCTTATACCATCCTAGATAGCTTTTAGATTAGCACAAGTGAACTCCATGATATATCAGCCTTGAAAATAGTTTTTTGTTAATATCTCAAAAACGAAAGTTCATGCGAAGCTTTTAGACAAATTATTGAGAAAAATGATCTACTACATTCCGAAAACCGCATATTGATGTGACGCTCCGTTAAAAAATTAGCATATTTTTAATTTTCTAATTGTCAAAAAACTGTCATTAGCATCCATGGATTTTATCTAAAATCTAATCAGCTCGTTAGGTAGAGTGCCGAACACTATTTTACCTAAAAATTTTATGAAAATCGGTTCAGCACACACCATAGCCCCTAGTATCGTGTTACGGACAGACTTACACAACACACACAGACTGACATCACGACGATATTGCTAAGATAGATCAAAATACACCAGTTCAGTGGCGGATCCAGGATTTCCTGGGGAATGGGGCCAAAGTGGCAGCAAATACCAAGCTATTTATTTTTGTAGTTTCTCGAATGTCTGAGCTTTGAAATTTAGCGTGAAAAGGTGGTTCAAATGCCCCGCAAGCGAAAAATTTTGAAAACTTCAGTAGATTTTGTTAACAAATTTAAATAAGTAATGTGACAGAACTAAAAAATTATATTTATATGAAGGGGGGGCGCCCGAGCCCCTCTGCCCTCCCAACCCTGGATCCGCTACTTCATACACCTAAATAATACATTTTCCACGTTATCTCAAAAAAAAATTGGCCGAAAATAATACCACAATCTGATATATTTATACCATTGACCACGTGGTTGGGACAAAATCTTCCCGCTTGATAGCATGTTTCCATTTCTTGACAAGTTCTCCATCTTTAGGAAATTTAAAAATTGATTAACTTTTTCCTTGATTACTTTAATTGGTTTTGCAATTTGGATCGGCGCAACAACCTGGCATCTCTAAAAAAATAGGAACACAATTTTCTGAGCCATAAATTCACCAGCACTTATATAAAATAACCTCAACTACAAGGTATTTGAACCGAATTTTTTCAAAAAATAGAACCACTAGATAACTTAGAATCAACTTAAGGTCTGGACAGAACCGAACCTAAACCCACTATTCCCCTGGCTATCGTATCACTACACTATGTGATTACCCGACAATACCCCAAGAATCCCAAGATTCACTATAAATGCACCGTAAAAGTGATCAAATAGTCCATTACAACCCCTATGAGTAAGCACTGAAAAATCACAAAAACCGACAAGGTAAGTAATCACCATTACCTGAAAATGTTATTAATTGACGACGCGAGGGTACATATTTCCTTTAAATAATGAAAAAAAATCCAATCAAAAACACTATTTTTGCTTCAAAAATGTCAACGACATCAATTGTAAACAAACAATCGATCACCCTAAGGAGGCGCCATATTGAATTTTACTTCAGAAGTTCTTACGCCTTATATAGAGGTAGTGGTGGTTTGCGGCGTTCCACGAAAGCCGTTAAATACATTTGAAGTTCAAATGTCAATAGTGTCAAATAGCATTAGGCGTCGGCCCTATGTGAGAAGAGCCGTTACTTTAGAAAATTCAATGTGTTCTCCAATAAACTAAACTGAACTAAACTTAATAAACTTTCTTGTTTGGCAATTTGAAAGAAAATATGCTTATTCTATAAAGTATATACTCTGTCGAAATGTTACTTGTGCACAAAATATTTACAAAAGTTTTTTGAAAATTTTGTCTGAAGCCAATTTTTTACGAAAAGGTTTGTCACCTAAAAAAACTTAGCTCCTGCAGGAACAGGAATTTTTTTCTTACGTGCTACGCATAAATGTTTTTCCAAAAAATAATTGGTAAACACTAATTTTAAAAAAATCCATTAAGAAATATTTTGTGAATGTGTTATTTTTCGATCCAAAATTTTCCGAGTCTATAAAAGTTTTTTTTTAATTTCAAAGAAGTTTATGCTAATGTTAGTAATCATTAAAATTAAGTAATTAAAAAAGGTACTAAAATGTACAATTTTGATAAGTAATCGAGAGCAACCAGTTATAACAAACATCCACACCACGTACATATGTCTATTGTTAGGAAACCGTAAATGTCCATGAATTCCAGATGCAGTTCCAGAACGAATGCGATTACGACATACTAATGTATGCAAATTTACGTAAAAAATGTCCATCAAAATTGTTGAGATACATAAATTAAAATTTTCAAATTTACCATCGATAATAAAAATAAAAAAATAATAAAATATAATTGCTTCATATTAAATTTCGAAATTTGGAAGCAAATATATCAAATATGAATCAACGGATTTTCAAAATTTTACACGGTTATTAGGACAAATAAAAGAACTTCAAAACAAGGTATCACATGTGCTACTTTCTCTATTTGCTAAAAAAATTTCAAGTGCCCCTCGTAAACCCAATCGATGAATCCGAGTTTCCAAATTTTATTATAAAATACCCGAAAGAGCCTCTTTTAAGTTTTCGTTGAAACAACATGTAAAATCCGCATCCCATCAAATAGTAAGCCAAAAATTATTCGCCGATAGTAGTGTTTCACAGAGTAAATGGCCGGTAGACCTAAGGCCTTATCCTAAAATTTTAATGAGCCCTTCCCTAAAGGCCCGTTTGGCTCTCCCTATGAAGTGAAATTGGCCCTTTAGAAAAAAAATAATCAGCATTATTTATTTGCTTTAGCTTTTCTAAGTTAGATCTATTATATCTCAAAGTATCATTTAGTGTGTGATTTTATTTTACTAGACAATGTTACTACCTCAGACTAATTGTTTATTAATCTGAGGTTACTACATTTGATCTAAAATTGGGTTAGCCGTTTGACAAGTTTAGAGTGTATCATTTAAAACCATTGAGTTTCTTGACCTCTATAAACTTAGCATTACCACTTAAGAATTGGATATTCGCAATATATGCATTAATTGTCGTAAATTTGTCGTAAATTTGTCGTGAAAGAAAAAAATTTGTCGCGCCACCCGTTTTCCTGAAAAGGGTATGTAATGCTAAGTTGAGTCTCAACTTAGCATTACCACCCCAGAAAAAATGAAAATTTTTAAAAACTAATCTATGGCATAATTGTCGTAAATTTGTCGTAAATTTGTCGTGAAAGAAAAAAATTTGTCGCGACACCCGTTTTCCTGAAAACGGTATGTAATGCTAAGTTGAGTCTCAACTTAGCATTACCACCCCAGAAAAAATTAAAATTTTCAAAAACTAATAAATGCATTAATTGTCGTAAATTTGTCGTAAATTTGTCGTAAAAGAAAAACAATTGTTGCCTCATCTGTTTTCCCGGAAACGGGCAGTGAGCAATTTTGAGATTTCTCAGCTAAATCTTAGTGATCTTTAAGCTTTTTCACAATACGAGGATGTAGTATATTTAACCTTGTCGCGCGATTGTAAATTTTTGGTAAAACAATCGTTATATTACGTGCTGTTTTTACTTTTCAATATAACCCTTTGTGGTTTTAATATAAATATTCATTGCTCGCTGTTTTCAATGAACAAGCTAACGCCTGGATTTTGCGTTGTTTTAGAATTAACGAAAAAAAGCGAACTTCTCGAGAAATATTATGTTGTCCTTTTAACAATCATAGGCATTTTGCTACCAAGAACGGATATAAATATATTTCATACTAACAAAACACCATCTTCTAGTAACAATAGGTACCTACTAGTTGTATAGCTTTATTTATTTTATTGTAGGCAAAAGTTCTTACCTAACAAAGTCGAGAAGCCCTCCCTACCCCTTGTTACACTTTGCCAAACTTTTAGGATGCCCTCCAAATCCTGTTACGTAATTAATAGGAGACCCCTATTAAAATAAAGATCAAGCATAGCATAGCGGAGACCTGTGTAAACGTGGTATTTCGACTTGGCAACATTGAAAGCCCTGCACCAAAGCATCGAAAAAATAATATCTTTGACCAAAGTTCTTTGAGCCGACAAGACGTTTTTTTTTTTAATTTTATTTAATAATTATTCCGACAAGTACACCATGAAAAGAGGGAAACCTCCTAAAATCCTACTATTCTTGTACGGCCAGCTAAATTGTGGACCAGGTTTGTTTTTCCACTCCTGAACCGACCCGGAAAAATCCTAACGAATATATTACTGCCAGACCGTATTTCACTTCCAGTAAGTCTCTTTTAATTGTGTTGCCAAAACAAAATTGACAACCAAGAGTAAGGCTAGAAACGCCACAAAACTCCCGCGGATTTATTTCACGGTGAAAAAGATAAAGGTGAAAATTTCGCTCACTTCAAGAACCTTCAAGAATAGGCACCCAGAGCTGTGTTGCCAAGTCGACATGCCACGTTTACACACGTGTCCGAAAATTTTTTTCCCAACCATTGCCTATGCTATGCTTGATCTTTATTTTAATAGGGGTCTCCTATTAATTACGTAACAGGATTTGGAGGGCTTCCTAAAAGTTTGGCAAAGTGTAACAGGGGGTAGGGAGGGCTTCTCGACTTTGTTAGGTAAGAAATTTTGCCTACAATAAAATAAATAAAGCTATACAACTAGTAGGTACCTAGTGTTACTAGAAGATGGTGTTTTGTTAGTATGAAACATATTTATATCCGTTCTTTGTAGCAAAATGCCTATGATTGTTAAAAGGACAACATAATATTTCTTGAGAAGTTCGCGTTTTTTCGTTAATTCTAAAACAACGCAAAATCCTGGCGTTAGCTTGATCATTGAAAACAGCGAGCAATGAATACTTATATTAACACCACACAGGGTTATATTGAAAAGTAAAAACAGCACGTAATATAACGATTGTTTCACCAAAAATTAACAATCGCGCGACAAGGTTAAATATACTACATCTTCGTATTGTGAAAAAGCTTAAAGATCACTAAGATTTAGCTGAGAAATATCAAAATTGCTCACTGCCCGTTTCCGGGAAAACAAATGACGCGACAATTGTTTTTCTTTTACAACAAATTCACGACAATTAATGTATTTATTAGTTTTTGATAATTTTAATTTTTTCTGGGGTGTTAGTGCTAAGTTGAGACTCAACTTAGCATTACATACCATTTTCAGGAAAGCGGGTGTCGCGACAAATTTTTTTCTTTCACGACAAATTTACGACACTTATTCCATAGATTAGTTTTTAAAAATTTTAATTTTTTCTGGGGTGGTAATGCTAAGTTGAGACTCAACTTAGCATTACATACCGTTTTGAGGAAAACGGGTGTCGCGACAAATTTTTTTCTTTCACGAACAAATTTACGACAAATTCACGACAATTAATACACTTATTAGTTTTTGAAAATTTAATTTTTTTCTGGGATGGGTTGAGACTCAACTTAGCATTATATACCCTTTTCAGGAAAACAAGTGGCGCGACAATTTTTCTTCTTTCACGACAAATTTACGACAAATTTAAGACAATTAATGCATATAAATGTTTCTTCAGAAGCTCACTTTTTTTCATAATTTCTAAAATAACGCAAAATCCTGGCGATCAATGAATATTTACACAAACACCACAAAAGGTTATATTGAAAAGTAAAAGCGGAACGTAATATAATGATTGTTTCACCAAAAATTTACAATTGCGCGACAAGGTTAAATATACTACATCTTCGTATTGTGAAAAAGCTTAAAGATCACTAAGGTTTAGCTGGGAAATCTCAAAATTGCTCTCTGCCCGTTTTCGGGAAAACGGATCACGCGTCAATTGTTTTTCTTTTACGACAAATTTACGACAAATTCACGACAATTATTGCATTTATTAGTTTTTGAAAATTTAATTTTTTTCTGGGGTGGTAGTGCTAAGTTGAGACTCAACTTAGCATTACATACCCTTTTCAGGAAAACGGGTGGCGCGACAAATTTTTTTCTTTCACTATAAATTTACGACAATTATTCTATAGATTAGTTTTTAAAAAATTTAATTTTTTCTGGGGTGGTAATGCTAATTGAGACTCAACTTGACCACCGGTCTTCGATAAGTACCAGTAGCGGTTTTTACTGTCATGACGCGAGTAAGCCCATCAGCACCTGGATGTAGCGCTACAACACGTCCGAGCGACCACTGCATAGGTGGTTTTTGCTCATTCTTAATAACGACTAAAGTGTTGACTTTTATGTCATTGCATTTCTCAGTTCACTTCACACGTTGAAGTATGTTTAAATATTCTAAACGCCACTTTTTCCAAAAGTCAGCTTGAAGTCTTTGGACAAGCTGCCAGCGAGACAAAGTCTTAAGCTTGAGGACGGAAAAATCAGGTTCTGGTATAGAATTTAAAGGCTCCAATGTTAGAAAATGACCTGGTGTCAGCGGAATGAGGTCATTTGGATCTAGACTTTGAGCATAGAGAGGTCTACTATTGAGTAAAGCCTCAACTTGAAACAAGAAGGTAGTAAATTCCTCATATGTAAGGCGCTGCTCGCCTACAACACGTTTGAGGTGAGCCTTGGTGGATTTTACTCCAGCCTCGGCTAAACCGTTTAAGTGAGGACTTTCAGGGCTAGAAAAGTGCCACGAAATGCTTAAGTATTTTAAGGTGGTAGACGCTTTTTACTCATTGGGCGTCGACCGGTGAGATACCACCATGCCAGAAGTGAGTAGCGCTAAGTGGTATCACCACGTTCCGATACTGCGCTGGCAGTCCGGTTCCAACAATGAGTAACAGATAGCATGATGGCGCCTCCAGGATGAAAATATTCCGGAGGTAAAATACCCGACCACTCGGATCTCCGGGCGTCGGGTGATCCTGGGGGTCCTTCATGCAAAGATATTAAAAGAAGACCAAAAACTCAACTCAGAATTGATTTTAGCAATATAAGAGGATTAAGTACCAACATGAATTCAGTTCACCAACATCTTGAAGAACAAAGACCTGACATCCTTGTTCTCACCGAAACTAAAATCAGTTCTGCAACACCTATTGTGAACTATCTTTATCCCGGCTATGACCTACACCACCGATTTCGACATAATTTTGGGATTTGTGTGTACATTAAAAATGACCTTTCATGTCATCGAGAGGACAAGCTAGAACCAGCGAACCTCGATATCATATGGCTGAAATTCACCTCAAAGTCATCGACCAAGTTCATTTGCTGCCTCTACCGACCGCCAAGTAACACCGAGTATCAAAACTTTTTTGCGACATTATCCGAAAACTGTGATAGTATACAGTCTAACTATCCACATGCGGAAATTGTTTTTTTAGGCGATTTCAACGTCCACAATATACCCTGGCTAAAACACCACAACAAAACAGATAATGAAGGCAGGGAAGCAGAAGCTTTTGCCATAAGTTGTGGTCTAACACAGCTTGTCGATGAACCTACCCGTATCTTAGAAAGGGGTGAATTTGCAGCGCTTTTAGACTTGTTCCTAACTACAAATCCTGACTTGTACACAATTCAAGTAGATCCCCCACTTGGTTCATCCGATCATAAACTTATTAGAACAAAGTGCGAAATGTTCATACCGCCAAGCCAACAATCACTTCCTCGTAAAATGTGGCACTATAAATCGGCAAAATGGAATGACCTTAAACAGTTTTGTCTGGATTTTCCATGGCAAGGGGTTTGCTTTAAAACAGCTGATCCCACTATTTGCTGTAATGAAATAACAAAAGTAATCTTATCTGGAATGGATGCATATATCCCACATACAATAAAACGCAGAGCTAATGCAAAACCTTGGTTCAACAGCCAGTGTCAAACGGCTGTACAGAAAAAACACAGAGCATATAACCTTTGGAAACGACAACAATCCGCTCAAAACCACACAGAATTTATAGAAGCCAGAAATAGTTGCAAAATTACTATTGACGCCGCCAAAGAAACATACAATCAAAGAATAAAAAACAGGTTGCTGAATTGTCCAAGTAGTTCTAGGTCCTTTTGGTCTCTTGCAAAAGCCGTTGGATCAAACTTCACCAAGTCATCCATACCACCACTTACAGATAAAAATACTCACTTAGCCACAACATCAGAGGAAAAAGCCAATATGCTGGCCAAAATCTTTTCCTCCAACTCAAACCTAACAGTGCCAAATGCAAAAACTCCACCGTTCATTGAAAGGGTTTCCCACAGTATGCTAGAGGTACCCTTTTGTCACAGAGAAATACGAAAATCCCTTAAAAAGTTGGATACAAACAAAGCAATGGGTCCAGATGGCATTCCCGCGATAGTACTCAAAAATTGTGCTAGCGAACTCACCCCAACTTTCGCAAAATTATTCAATTTATCTTATAGGCAAGGAGTATATCCATCATCATGGAAGTCTGCCGCAGTACAACCCATTCCAAAGAAAGGAAAAAAGGCAGATCCGTTAAACTATAGACCAATTGCTCTACTTCCGGTGATATCAAAAGTAATGGAAAGAGTTGTGAACAATCACCTAACCAAGTACTTGGAAAAATACAAAATTATCAACGACAAGCAATACGGATTTCGAAAATATAGGTCAACTGGCGATTTACTTACATACGTCACTCACTTATGGCAAAAAGCGATTGAGTTGCGAGGTGAAACAAGAACAATTGCCTTAGATATATCTAAAGCATTCGATAAAGTCTGGCATGAAAATCTGCTCAACAAGCTCAAAGCAACGGGATTGTCGCCGAGACTTTGCACTTCGTTTGAAAGCTACCTTAAGGATAGATCCATTTATGTTGCACTGGATGGCCGGAACTCCAACTCTTACCAAATAAATGCTGGTGTGCCACAGGGAGCAATCCTTTCGCCAACACTTTTTCTGATTTACATAAATGACCTCATAGATAAAACAGTAAATCCACTTTATTGCTTTGCAGATGATGGCAATGTAGTCTCCTCAGTCATACCACCCACTCAGTGTCTATCCGCACGTGAATTCCATCATCTTAGACTAACTCAAATATCGCAGATAAATAACGACCTGGAGATAATAGAGGACTGGGGCAACAAAAACCTTGTACAGTTCAACGCGCAGAAAACCCAAGCAGCCCTGTTTTCAAAAAAGACCAGCACCGGTGAGCCAAACATCATGCTATCTGGAAGTGCTGTCACATTGCAGAGCCAGTTGAACATCTTAGGAGTCACTGCAGAGACCAACATGTCTTGGCACAGTCACGTGGCAGATATAGCTAAAAGGGCGTCCCAAAAGCTTGGGGTGCTATTTCGTACAAGACATCTGTATACACCAAGCCAACTGCTGACACTCTACAAAGCCCAGATTCGACCAACTATGGAGTACTGCTCACATATATGGAGTGCGGCATCCAAACATACCTTAATGCTTTTGAACACCGTGCAAAAGCGAGCTATCAAGCTGATCAATGACCCCGCACTTACCCGTAGCTTGGATAGTCTCGATCATCGAAGAACTGTGGGCGATCTCTCTCTCTCTTCTACAGGTATTATCATGGAAAATGCTCTAAAGAGTTGGCACGTATGATCCCCCCGGGAGTAGCACCTACTAGGCGAACACGTCAAACAGACGGTAACCATCAATTTACTGCCAAAATAGAGGCACCAAAAACCTCATTATATCAGAATTCATATCTCTGGAGAACAGCATCGCTGTGAAATAAACTCCCTGCGACAGTTTTCCCTGCAGGTTACAACCTGATTCGTTTCAAAACCAACACACACCAACATTTCCGCGCACTTGCCGCTTGTCGAGCGTGATAGGGATCTCCTTGCGAGTGCGCATACCCGTAAAAAAAAAAAAAAAAGCTTTCACATGCTTATTTTGAGTAGGTTTGAAGTAACCTATCTGCACCGACAAAGGCGGTACCGTTATCAGAATAAACGTGTGATATCCTTCCACGTCTGGAGACAAACCTTTTAAAGGCCGCAAGAAACGTATCTGTTGAAAGATCGGAAGTTAATTCTAAATGCACTGCTTTGGTTGCAGCACAAACGCAAACAAGAATACGGCCTTTATAGAGTTTGGCACCTCGGTGTCTTGACATTAAGATATCAAACGGTCCGCAATAGTCCACGGCAACATGGAAAAATGGTTTTAACTGGGAAATCCTTTGAGGAGGTAAATCTCCCATAAATTGCACAGCTGGTTTTGGATGAAGGCTGAAGCATAAGATACAATGAGAAACTACCTTTTTAATAGCGTATCGAGCAGACAGCACCCAAAATTGCTGCCTTAGCAGATAGTGTAGGGTTTTGAGACCTGGATGAAAGTATTTTGAATGTGTATATTCGATAATTATTGTAGTAAGCCGGTGTGAACGTGGCAAGAGCAACGGATGCTTAGCAAAATAAGAAAGTTCAGAAGCATGCTTAATGCGACCGCCTACTCGGAGACAGTCTTGTTCGTCCAGGAATAATGAAAGTTTACGAAAGGGTTTTGGAAGCAACTTGTTTGTTTTAATTTTTGAAATAAGATCTGAAAATACTGTACGTTGGACATGGCGGACAAGAACAATCATTAAATTCTGCAGTTCCTTTTCCGTTACCAAATGATCTGAGTAATATATTTTCGAAATTGGTCTAAGCGTGTAGGAAATGATTCGTTGTATTTTCGTGAGAGAGGAATGTTTATTCAAGAGAACATCGATCTCATGTGGGTCTGACATGACCGTGAGAAATGTCTTGCGCTCTTCCAAATCCTCACTGTCGCAAAGATCTGGACAATGAAAGCCATTAGACCATTCCTCTCGTGGAAGGCTTAGAAATGGTGGACCTTTCCACCACATATCATGGTGAACAAGTTGGTTAGGTGTAAGACCACGAGAAGCACAATCCGCTGGGTTTTCAGCAGACGGAACATAGTGCCATACATGAGGGGGTAAAGTTTCTTGGATTTCTATGGGGAGAATCAGATAACCAGCGCAAAACCACTTGTGAGTCAGACCACGCCCAAATTTCATTCAACACCAAAGTTTCAGCGTAACTTGCTTGAATGAAAGAAATAAGATCACAGAGTAGGGTAGCGCCCAAGAGTTTCAGTCTTGGGAGACTAACCGTTTTAAGTGGTGCAACTTTAGATTTTGCCATAACAAGAAAAGTAAACAGCTCGCCAGAAGATGCTTCAATACGAAGGTAGACTGTGGCTGCATAACCAACCATTGAAGCGTCGGAAAATCCGTGTAATTCTATGCGAGTAGGTTTGTCTATTGTAAGACGTCTAGGTAAATGAAGATTAGAAAGTTCGGGAAGCTCCATGCGAAACTGATTCCAAGTATTTATGATATGAAGGGGCGGAAGAGAGCCCTACTTTATCTTTTCCTTCCATAAATCTTGCATCAGATGCTTGGCCAGTAAGGACACTGGAGAACAGAAACCTAACGGGTCAAATATTTTCATTATTTGAGAAATGATTCCACGTTTAGTGCAAGGCTTATCGTCAGGTATAACAAGATATGTAATGAATCTGTCACTGGATTCCATTGGAGACCAAGCACCTTGACAAAATTAGGCTCTGCTTTGTCGATGAACCTACCCGTATCTTAGAAAGGGGTGAATTTGCAGCGCTTTTAGACTTGTTCCTAACTACAAATCCTGACTTGTACACAATTCAAGTAGATCCCCCACTTGGTTCATCCGATCATAAACTTATTAGAACAAAGTGCGAAATGTTCATACCGCCAAGCCAACAATCACTTCCTCGTAAAATGTGGCACTATAAATCGGCAAAATGGAATGACCTTAAACAGTTTTGTCTGGATTTTCCATGGCAAGGGGTTTGCTTTAAAACAGCTGATCCCACTATTTGCTGTAATGAAATAACAAAAGTAATCTTATCTGGAATGGATGCATATATCCCACATACAATAAAACGCAGAGCTAATGCAAAACCTTGGTTCAACAGCCAGTGTCAAACGGCTGTACAGAAAAAACACAGAGCATATAACCTTTGGAAACGACAACAATCCGCTCAAAACCACACAGAATTTATAGAAGCCAGAAATAGTTGCAAAATTACTATTGACGCCGCCAAAGAAACATACAATCAAAGAATAAAAAACAGGTTGCTGAATTGTCCAAGTAGTTCTAGGTCCTTTTGGTCTCTTGCAAAAGCCGTTGGATCAAACTTCACCAAGTCATCCATACCACCACTTACAGATAAAAATACTCACTTAGCCACAACATCAGAGGAAAAAGCCAATATGCTGGCCAAAATCTTTTCCTCCAACTCAAACCTAACAGTGCCAAATGCAAAAACTCCACCGTTCATTGAAAGGGTTTCCCACAGTATGCTAGAGGTACCCTTTTGTCACAGAGAAATACGAAAATCCCTTAAAAAGTTGGATACAAACAAAGCAATGGGTCCAGATGGCATTCCCGCGATAGTACTCAAAAATTGTGCTAGCGAACTCACCCCAACTTTCGCAAAATTATTCAATTTATCTTATAGGCAAGGAGTATATCCATCATCATGGAAGTCTGCCGCAGTACATATATATATATTTATCGGTTTCACAACGTTCTACGTCTTCCGATACCCAATCTCCACTCGTTTCTGTTTGCCCATAATTCATCATCTAGGCCTCTTATTCTTATTTCACTGTCTATTCCTTCTCTCCAGCTTCTCCTTGGCCGTCCTCGTTTTCTTCGGCCAGTTGGTTTCCATTGTAGTATTTGTTTAGGTAGTCTTTCGTCATTCATTCTTTGTACATGTCCGTACCACACCAGTTGTTTTGTTCTTATATCATCCACTAAAGAACGTTCACCTACTGTCATAATTTCTCTTATTCTTTGATTTGTAACTCTTTCTCTTTTTGATTTCCCTGCTGCCCTTCTCCAATAGTCCATCTCCGTAGCGGAAAGCATTTTTTCTGTTCTATCCTTGATTGGCCATACTTCTGAGCCGTATGTAATAATACTTTTTATAATGGTGTTATATATAAGCTTTTTGTTATGTTTTGATATACTTTGGTCCCAAATTATTCCATTTAATAAAGTTATTGCTTTTCTTCCTTGTACGTTTCGATCTTTTATAGCTTTGTCTAGTGTTCCGTCAGCTGTAATTTTTAGACCTAAGTATTTATACTCATCACAGGAGTGAATTCGCTGCCCGGTATTTAAGATTAGATCCTGTTTCATTCCACCGATACACATATACTCTGTCTTATTGAGATTAACCTCTAGTCCCCACTTATTGTACTCTTCTATTAGTTTTCGTGTCATATATTCGAGGTCGTCATAATCCTGAGCCACTACTATCTGATCATCGGCGAAACATAAAGTATACAAGGTGGTTTCGTCCAACGGAATTCCCATGTTTTGGCATTTTCTCTTCCATACTTTAAGGACTTGTTCCAAGTATATCTTGAAGAGCGTAGGCGAGATACAGCAACCTTGTTTAAGACCTTTATTTACTTGAAAGCCTTTGGTTAGTTTTGCTTTTATTTTAACTTTTGCCTTACTATTGCGGTATAACTCTTGGATGGCCTTAATTAGTTGTACGCTTATGTTTGTGTTTTCCAACGCTTTCCAAAGTAGATTTAGTGGTATACTATCATATGCCTTCTGCAAATCCACGTAAAGCAGATGCAGCTCTTGACCGTATGCCATTTTCTTTTCAATAACTTGGGTTATACAAAAGAGATGATCTGAAGTCGATCTACCCGCCCTGAAACCAGCTTGTTCTTCTGCCTCCATGTCTTTATATTCGCTCTCTACTTTATTTCTTATTATTTTACCGTATATTCTGCTTAGCGTACTAGTCACAGATATACCTCTATAATTGTCACATATATCTTTCCTTCCTTTTTTGTGTATTGTGGATATATATGACGTTTTCCACTCAGTTGGGACTACAGTTCCATTTAAATATTTTTGGAAAAGATTCCGTAATCTCCAAAACAGTTCTTCAGTGCCATATTTAATAAGTTCGGCTGGGATATTTCCGGGTCCGGCAGATTTACCGCTTTTTAAGGTTGTGCACACGTTTTTGACCTCAGAGATTGTGAGGGGTACTGGAGATCCCATCGTTCTAATTATATTGTCTCTTGCGTCTTCCTTGAATTCTGCTCTATCTTCAGTTAAAAGTTTTTTAAAATGCTCATCCCATTCTTTGTCTGGTATTGGTGAAATGATATCTCTGCATGTTTCTTTTTTAACCCATTCCAAAGAAAGGAAAAAAGGCAGATCCGTTAAACTATAGACCAATTGCTCTACTTCCGGTGATATCAAAAGTAATGGAAAGAGTTGTGAACAATCACCTAACCAAGTACTTGGAAAAATACAAAATTATCAACGACAAGCAATACGGATTTCGAAAATATAGGTCAACTGGCGATTTACTTACATACGTCACTCACTTATGGCAAAAAGCGATTGAGTTGCGAGGTGAAACAAGAACAATTGCCTTAGATATATCTAAAGCATTCGATAAAGTCTGGCATGAAAATCTGCTCAACAAGCTCAAAGCAACGGGATTGTCGCCGAGACTTTGCACTTCGTTTGAAAGCTACCTTAAGGATAGATCCATTTATGTTGCACTGGATGGCCGGAACTCCAACTCTTACCAAATAAATGCTGGTGTGCCACAGGGAGCAATCCTTTCGCCAACACTTTTTCTGATTTACATAAATGACCTCATAGATAAAACAGTAAATCCACTTTATTGCTTTGCAGATGATGGCAATGTAGTCTCCTCAGTCATACCACCCACTCAGTGTCTATCCGCACGTGAATTCCATCATCTTAGACTAACTCAAATATCGCAGATAAATAACGACCTGGAGATAATAGAGGACTGGGGCAACAAAAACCTTGTACAGTTCAACGCGCAGAAAACCCAAGCAGCCCTGTTTTCAAAAAAGACCAGCACCGGTGAGCCAAACATCATGCTATCTGGAAGTGCTGTCACATTGCAGAGCCAGTTGAACATCTTAGGAGTCACTGCAGAGACCAACATGTCTTGGCACAGTCACGTGGCAGATATAGCTAAAAGGGCGTCCCAAAAGCTTGGGGTGCTATTTCGTACAAGACATCTGTATACACCAAGCCAACTGCTGACACTCTACAAAGCCCAGATTCGACCAACTATGGAGTACTGCTCACATATATGGAGTGCGGCATCCAAACATACCTTAATGCTTTTGAACACCGTGCAAAAGCGAGCTATCAAGCTGATCAATGACCCCGCACTTACCCGTAGCTTGGATAGTCTCGATCATCGAAGAACTGTGGGCGATCTCTCTCTCTCTTCTACAGGTATTATCATGGAAAATGCTCTAAAGAGTTGGCACGTATGATCCCCCCGGGAGTAGCACCTACTAGGCGAACACGTCAAACAGACGGTAACCATCAATTTACTGCCAAAATAGAGGCACCAAAAACCTCATTATATCAGAATTCATATCTCTGGAGAACAGCATCGCTGTGAAATAAACTCCCTGCGACAGTTTTCCCTGCAGGTTACAACCTGATTCGTTTCAAAACCAACACACACCAACATTTCCGCGCACTTGCCGCTTGTCGAGCGTGATAGGGATCTCCTTGCGAGTGCGCATACCCGTAAAAAAAAAAAAAAAAGCTTTCACATGCTTATTTTGAGTAGGTTTGAAGTAACCTATCTGCACCGACAAAGGCGGTACCGTTATCAGAATAAACGTGTGATATCCTTCCACGTCTGGAGACAAACCTTTTAAAGGCCGCAAGAAACGTATCTGTTGAAAGATCGGAAGTTAATTCTAAATGCACTGCTTTGGTTGCAGCACAAACGCAAACAAGAATATAGCCTTTATAGAGTTTGGCACCTCGGTGTCTTGACATTAAGATATCAAACGGTCCGCAATAGTCCACGGCAACATGGAAAAATGGTTTTAACTGGGAAATCCTTTGAGGAGGTAAATCTCCCATAAATTGCACAGCTGGTTTTGGATGAAGGCTGAAGCATAAGATACAATGAGAAACTACCTTTTTAATAGCGTATCGAGCAGACAGCACCCAAAATTGCTGCCTTAGCAGATAGTGTAGGGTTTTGAGACCTGGATGAAAGTATTTTGAATGTGTATATTCGATAATTATTGTAGTAAGCCGGTGTGAACGTGGCAAGAGCAACGGATGCTTAGCAAAATAAGAAAGTTCAGAAGCATGCTTAATGCGACCGCCTACTCGGAGACAGTCTTGTTCGTCCAGGAATAATGAAAGTTTACGAAAGGGTTTTGGAAGCAACTTGTTTGTTTTAATTTTTGAAATAAGATCTGAAAATACTGTACGTTGGACATGGCGGACAAGAACAATCATTAAATTCTGCAGTTCCTTTTCCGTTACCAAATGATCTGAGTAATATATTTTCGAAATTGGTCTAAGCGTGTAGGAAATGATTCGTTGTATTTTCGTGAGAGAGGAATGTTTATTCAAGAGAACATCGATCTCATGTGGGTCTGACATGACCGTGAGAAATGTCTTGCGCTCTTCCAAATCCTCACTGTCGCAAAGATCTGGACAATGAAAGCCATTAGACCATTCCTCTCGTGGAAGGCTTAGAAATGGTGGACCTTTCCACCACATATCATGGTGAACAAGTTGGTTAGGTGTAAGACCACGAGAAGCACAATCCGCTGGGTTTTCAGCAGACGGAACATAGTGCCATACATGAGGGGGTAAAGTTTCTTGGATTTCTATGGGGAGAATCAGATAACCAGCGCAAAACCACTTGTGAGTCAGACCACGCCCAAATTTCATTCAACACCAAAGTTTCAGCGTAACTTGCTTGAATGAAAGAAATAAGATCACAGAGTAGGGTAGCGCCCAAGAGTTTCAGTCTTGGGAGACTAACCGTTTTAAGTGGTGCAACTTTAGATTTTGCCATAACAAGAAAAGTAAACAGCTCGCCAGAAGATGCTTCAATACGAAGGTAGACTGTGGCTGCATAACCAACCATTGAAGCGTCGGAAAATCCGTGTAATTCTATGCGAGTAGGTTTGTCTATTGTAAGACGTCTAGGTAAATGAAGATTAGAAAGTTCGGGAAGCTCCATGCGAAACTGATTCCAAGTATTTATGATATGAAGGGGCGGAAGAGAGCCCTACTTTATCTTTTCCTTCCATAAATCTTGCATCAGATGCTTGGCCAGTAAGGACACTGGAGAACAGAAACCTAACGGGTCAAATATTTTCATTATTTGAGAAATGATTCCACGTTTAGTGCAAGGCTTATCGTCAGGTATAACAAGATATGTAATGAATCTGTCACTGGATTCCATTGGAGACCAAGCACCTTGACAAAATTAGGCTCTGCTTTGTCGAAAGAAATAGACATTTGTGTGTCCGTCTCTGGAAATGATGAAATAAGTTCTGGTTTGTTACTTGCCCATTTCTTGAGCTCGAAACCACCACGACGTAATAGTGAAATGAGTTCTTGCTGTAGATCTATGGCCGAAACTATGGAATTGTGGCCGCTTAAAACGTCATCGACGTAGACGTCTTTTAACAGAACTCTAGAAGCATTAGGAAAGTTTTTAGACTTTAATCTAGCCAATCCCTGTAGGGTACGTTAGCCAAGTAAGGTGATGATTTAAGACCATAGACAACAGTTCTGAGAGAGTAGGTTTGAATGGGATCGGTTTCAGAGAATCTCCATAACATATTCTGATATCGTGTGTGCTCAGGTGTGACAAGAATTAGTCGAAACATTTTAACAACATCTGCAGTAAACACTACAGCATGATATCTGAATTTCAGAAGTATTTCGCGGACATCAGATTGAAGTTTAGCACCTGCACACAATGTATCATTTAAAGATAAACCCCTAGGACCCCTTTGTGAAGCATCAAAAACGCAGCGAATTTTTCCCCTATTGAAAACACTATGGTGGGGAATGAAATATGAACAGTGTAAGATTTCTTTTGAACTAGGTGTAGGGACTGGAATCATGTGATTTGATAATATGTTTTCCTTCATGAAGTCTTTGTATGCTTCATAATGCACAGGGTCTTTAAGAAGTGGGAATTCGAGCGATTTAAACCTTTTTACAGCAATAGGATAAGTATCACCTAAAGTAGGCTCTGAGTTAACGAAAGGTAATGAAACTATGAATCTGCCTGATTCGTTACGAGATACTGTATCCGAAAAGATTTTTTCACATAGGATATCTTCAGGGCTGCTGTGAACTTTATGTGGGACTTGTTCTATTTCCCAAAATTTTTCTAAACAAACTTCTAAGGGCGGTTCTAAAGATGTATAACAGCTAACGACTGTACTTGGCTTGGATTTAATCGAAGCGTCTACCTTACCAATCAAGACGTAACCAAAAACACTGTTAAAAGCGCTAGCTTGCCCTTTTTGCCCATGGATGACTCCATTTCTTAAAATCTGAGGAAATAATTCACAACCGAGTAAAATATCTATGGGGCTAGGTATGTTGAAAGTTTGGTCTGAAAGTTTAATGTTCCGAATATGATCCCATTGACTGGAACCTATAGAAACAGAGGGAATATTGGAACATAATTGAGGCAATACTAAAGCCTCAAACTGAAAGGTAGGACCTATTCTTCCCTGCGGTCGAATAATGCAATTAGTTTTGCCTTTGGTAGTCGAAGACGCCTATTGATTTAGACCTTGAATGGAAATTGACAATTGTTGTCTGGGAAGACCTAGTCTATTAAGGCATTTTTCCGAAATGAAATTGACTTCAGATGCTGAATCTAGCAAAATCCGCACGGGTTGGTAATTTCCTCTAGAATCCAAAATGTCAGCTACCACTGTTGAAAGTAGAAAAGTAGATTGATTGGAAATAGTTGTGGCGTGACAATTTGTTGAGGAAGTACCTTGTGAGACAGAAAGAAAGTGTGGATTTTCCTGGGTACTACTATTTGTACCCTGCTGAACACGTGTATTGTTCTGACGGGGGTGTGGGCACAGTAAACTGTGGTGTTTAAGGCCACACCCTCTGCAGCTATAAGAAGAAGAACAATTCCTTGTTTGATGAGAAAAATGCATGCAATTTTCACATAGGTTAATTTGTCTTACATAGGAAAGTCTTTCTTCTGAATTTTTATTTAGCAAATCGGGACATCTGGCTAGGACATGATTGGACTGGCACAAATGACATTTGACATTTGAATTGAACGGTTTATTTGGTTGAATTGGATTATTTGAAACTGTAGTATTGAAAGATGAAGTTGATGTATTTTTAGGATAATTATTGTGACTAAAGTTCCGCTGATTATTATTCAGGGGCTTAGCATGATTTGAACTAGAGGGGGGCTTACTAATTAACTGCATATGTTGGACAGACTCCAAGGCTATACAGTGATTTTCGATAAAGCTATACAAGTTAGTGTAAGAAGGAATGTCGACTTGGCTTTTCTCTCTGCTATAATATAGCTCAAACTCTGTGCGTAGCTTAACGTCCAACTTGGAAAGCAATTGATTAAATGTGAGAAAGTCCCACTCTGTCGTAGGAAAACCGAGTTCCGTCAAAATGGCTAAGTTCTCGGAAAAGGTGTCTAACATAAAACGGAGCTCTTTCGCAGAACTGGTTTTCACCGAAACGGAATTCATAGCATTTAAAGCAGTCGTAGCTATGAGACGCTTATTTTGATATCTCTTGCCTCATATGCAATATGATAATTGCTGTCAGATAACGGAATTGTTTTTACCAGACTAAGTGCTTCGTTAGTCACTGAACTACGTAAGTGCTGAAACTTTTCTATATCACTCAAGTCGCTATCATGAATCATGACCTTATAGAGGTCAAACCAATGTTGCCAATTCTTATAGTTGCCATCGAAACTAGCCAACTTGGGTAAAGGACAAGATCTAGAATTTGACCTAGAGCTATTGGCAGAAGTATTTAGTGAAACGAAAGTAGCATTGCTGGCTCGAAAAATATCATAATAAATGCCACGACATTCATAAAAAACTAAATCGAATCTTTTTCTTATGTTGTCCTGCTCATTAAAATCGAGTCTTAACTCCTCGAGGGATCCGATGATTTGGTTATGAGACTCGTAAAACTTTTAATGACATTCATCATTTTCCTCGTACCTAGATTTGAAGAGGAACTGGAACGAAGAGTCTGCCTTCGCCTGTTTCGCGACCTCATTCGATTCGGTTATTTGATTTACACAAATAGCAGGCTTGTCTAGCAATAATGTCTTTTTTGGTTTTGACATTTTGATTTTGAAAATTACCCTTTTTTAAAAACCAAAGATTTGTTAAAACATCTAAAACGCTTTAAAAATCCAATTTTAGTTCATAAAATGAAAGAACAAATAATTAAAAAAATTTCATTAAATTAAAGAATTTTTAATTTATTTTAAATATTTCTTAATTAGTAATTAGGAAATTTTAATTAAGGTTGTTTGTACTAACTATCCTCTGATATTACCAATTACCAAACTAGTATAGAAAAAAAGTTTTGTGTTGAATGAGTCTCGATCCCATGCCCTGCGGATGACGAGTCGAGCGCTATATACCCTATGCTATACGGGCTGTTTACGAAAACACCGGAGTCCGTGATTAAGTATGTCTATGCCGGCAGTGTAACCCAAGTCAAGTAATTCAAAGAGCGCGCGCGTGGCCTCCAATACTGTATTGGTCGACTATACCTTTTAATTCCATAGGTATATTCGATATTCGATATATAACTCACCCGAGTTGATATTTTTAACACACGTGACTTAAGAAAATATGAAAATCACGCCGAAAGCGGAAAATTTTGGAAATTTGTAAGTTCGGAAAGTTACAGGATAAATTCTGAAAATGTAAATTGAAAGGAACCGGTTAGAAGGACCATCCAATGAGGGTGCAAACGTATGTTGGGTTGAGTTTAGGTTGGCTGGTTCACCACTTACACCACTCATTCGAGAAATACCCAATATTTTGAGATAAGAAATTGAAAAACGTAATTGTAAAGTTTATTGAAAGGAAATCAGTAAAAACGATGCATATAAGATATCTAAAGTGCACCTACCTTAGTTTTCATCTAGTTGCAGTCGTTTGGGTCGCTTGGAAGATAGGAAAAACGGGAAAATTGTAGCACTCACGGCGTTTTCTGTGCTTCTTGTCAGTTTCCCGATTGCGACTCTTCGCGCAGACTCGCGCGTGTCTCGGTGCGGGGATAAGTTATATGCATATACCCCGCGAAATTTGAAATGAAAAATAATATTAAAATATAAAAGTAGCCAAAAGCTGGCAAATAATTCTTGCACCAACAACAATTAATGCATATATTGCGAATATCCAATTCTTAAGTGGTAATGCTAAGTTTATAGAGGTAGTTTCTTGTTGAGTATTGTCAAATTTTATTGGCAGATAAGCTATTGTCAAGATTATTTTCTTTTCTAAATTAAAGTTTGTTTTTAAAGCTAATTTAACAGGCGAACATTTTCTATTTGCTTTTTCTTTGGATCCACTAAGCTTTACAAGTATCTTTACCCATTCTTAAAAATTTATAAAAATATACAGGCTGTTAAAATGAAAAGCTGTTCCATAAATATATAAAACAATACACTTTGTTATTGTTTAACCTTAGTAAGGTTAACATTCCTTATATTTAGGAATATTAGGCAAATGATTTATTTAGTTACATACCATGTAGGAAAAAGCTATACTGACCATAGGGAACCCTGCCTAGAAAAAAGAAAAACTAATTTAGTAGGTGTTTAGATAAGAATAGAAACACAACCCCGATCCCAGAAAATCATAGCGGGCCGTGAACGAAAAGCTAAAAAAAGTTGAGGCACAACCGAGGAGATATTGTATACTAAAGTAACAATTGGCGGGAGAACAAGAGAACTCGCATTGCGGCATTGACATTGTATTTTCATTTGAATCTACGTAGTAATCAATGCAATGAAATTCATTCGAGTTGGCATGGCTGGCGGAGCAAGCATCGCAAGTATATGAAAAAGAGAAGAATTTGCTTCCATTCATATCTAAATACCTGCTTTAAATATTTTTTTTCTTGTTAAGCATGACCACTATAGGTTTTTCCTTGGTGGTATAAGTAAAATATTGAAAATGCCCACGTGACAATATTATTTGGGATTTTTTAATAAAATGTATATAATATGTGGGGTTGCCTTTTTTAAACACTGTTTGGGAGTTGATTGCGTAAATTAAATAACGCATTCTGAAACTCTAGGATAAGTTACGATTTTTCAACAGCCCTCTATATTTTTTTGGAACTTCAAGAATGGATATTAACACATCATCGAATTGCTTTTATGATCCTTATCTAGATTATGTCCCTGTATGTTGACATATTTAAATATATTATGCTCGCGACAAGCCCATCAATGTTATTCTTATATGGCGAAAATTAATAAGGCCTCCCAACACAAAGGTACTAGTTAAAATTAGAGGCCTTCGATATATTTGACAATTGTAAAACAATTCGTATCGAGGGCCTCTAGTTAAAATCATCTGGGTCTTAGATATGTATGTATGCCGGGGGTGCGGTCCAGTTAAATAAATTCTGTATTAAAACCAACATTTTGATTCTATCTGTGTGATTATCATTTCATTATTTTAGGTTTTTTTTTCTAAAAAAGAAAGTCAGAATAATTTTTATTATCTTCATATTTCATTATACAAAACTTATAAGTAAATGACATCTAACGTGCAAATAAATGTTTCCTAAACAAAATATTGTATGATTTTTTTATTATTATAAGAATTGCTTTGAAAGATTTTAGTCCTCAGTATATCGGTCTATTTTTTTAAGTGATGAGTAAGAGGCTGAATTTTCGTAAATAGCATTTTTTCACTAAAAGGTTTAACTTTTCCCTGTGTGAAAATTATTGAGGGTGATTCCTAATAGAGTGCAGAAGCGCTAATGTCAATTTTTTTAGCTGTATCCAAAGGTTTTATGATATTAAACATGAAAAAACGTTCGTCCTACAAATTAGATGCTTTGACGACCGAGCCGTGTCTCCCAGACCAAACATGTCAAAATAACGAAATAAAAAAAAGTTACAGTAAATAATTAGTGACCTGCTGATTCTTTTTTCTGTGGCTTAAAAATGTGTTTAAAAGTAAATGACAACATTGCGTTCTGCTAGTAACTTTCAAGAATTTTCGCAGAGGGAAAACTTGGAAGTGGAGGATCTATCACGTAAAATTTAGATCGGTAAACTGTGGACTCTTTTTAAATCCTAAAGCCTCAGGGGTGGAGTAATTTTCATAAGTAAAAATTTGTATAAAATATTACAACATAAAAGCTAATAAAAATAAAATAATACATAAGAAAAGTAAAATAATAATAAAAAATAAATAAAAAATAATAAGAACAATAACACACTATAAATAAAAAATTTCTTCCAGACCAGACTCAGGCTTAATTGTGCCTAAAATTGAAGCGGCATCACTCCTTTGAATTGCGAGGCCTATCCGTTGGGAGAAGAAACTACGAACTTTTTGATGTTTAATTTTTTTACTGATGTCATTAATCAAGTTCTTAGCTTCCTCTCCCCACGGGCCCAATGTCTCAACAATAAAGGGTACAAATAAGAAACGATCTTCTAATTCTTTATATTTCTCCCTCTTTTGAACTTCTCCAAGGTTTTACTGAAGTTTTGTTTATGTAAGAATCTGCATGAAGCATCCCATATTAAAGCCTTGCCTCTCTTCCATGGCACCAAAGTCATCCCGTCCGCCCGCTTACCGTCGCCACGACAAATACCTCGAGGCTCCAGTATTGCAGGAAAATCTGCAGAACCAAGAGACCTCTTAATAATATCATTAATCAGTCTGTGTCTAGCTAAACGACCTGCACTCTTTAAGCAGCATAAGCCATGATGGCCTTAAATGTCAACTGTTTTGCCACAAGTGTAGACGTGTTGCTCACACACAGGCTGACCTAGTCTTAGAGCGACAGATAAGCGGAAGGACCAGTTGTCTAAAAGGTTACCCAAAGAAGATGAAGGTAAAGCATGAAGCCAAAAAGAGCTTTCGGATTCCTGTAAAGCTAGAAGTCTAGCCTTGTCTTTTAAACATGTTTGAGTATCCAAAATTTTATTTAAAAATGTTTGAGAAAGTTTTATATCAAAATCTTTTTGTGAAGTTAAATGAGATGTATCTGAAATATTGGTTATTGATTTAAAAAAGAAGAGTGCTTCTTCGTGTGCTTTATCATTAATCTCCAAAATATATTTTGGTAAAAGCGATGGAAGAAGATTTGAAACGTCATTTGTTGACCCAAGAAAGGCAGAAAAGTAGAGGGTTGAAGAATCTCTGAAGATTGAATCCAAGCTTTTTCATTAAATTTACAATTGATTATGGTTTCTAAGGATTGTTTCAATAAAAGATCAAGAATAGGAGAAACCCTTCAACAGGGCGCACAGCGAAGAAGATATGTTATTCTTGGAATGGCGAAAGAATGTCTTAAAAGATAATAAGCAATATGGGAATCAGCTTCGGAAAGTTTCTCTGAAATTTTGACTTTTTAAAAAAAATAAAATGTAATTTTTAAATATGATTTCGTTAATTGTTATTATAATAAATATGATTAATGTATTTTTTTCTAGGAGAATAATAACGTTTTTCTAGTCCAAATTATTGTGTACTTTATTTCTTACTAAGCTAGAATTTGCCAATATTTTCTGAAGGAAATAGTTTTTAAATTACATAAAAAGTAGTAAAATGAGAAATTGTTTCTGTTCTTGATAAGAGGCCAAAAATGTTGTGCTTTGAAACTAAATTGTCATTTTCTTTTTTGTACAGTTCAATATTTTCAATATGTTTGTCGAATTTCTCTGAAAGTAGAATGGTATTCATGGGTTGCTTTTTCCTAAATTTAACTGCAATAAATATTAAAGGACCAACTTGCTGCTTCAGTGACACGTAACATCTTGTGTAAAATGGGCCGAAAACGTATGTTTTTAAATAACATTAGAAAAATGATTTGCACACACAGAATATTTCTTTTAGAACTAAATATAAGGATTTTTGGGAATAAAATAAAAATCGCTTCAAAAAGTCATAGGCCAGCGGAATTACCATATTTTAAGGAAAAAAAAAGAAAATTATTAACAGGACTTGGAGCATTGGAAATTGTAGAGCGGTTAAAGTTAAAAAAAATAAATGCGTGAGTTGCGGGTTAGGTTAGGGGGGGTAAAAAGTGGCAGGCGTATTATTGCGATTTCCGGCGAAAGTTGACCTCGGAGAAAATAGTCATAAACAGAAAAGTCATAGGCCATGAAATTGGCTAAATCTTTTGTAAATGACATTTTCTACATAACCTCAAAATGTTCGAGAAAAATTTTAAAAACCGTAATTTTTTTTCTTTTTTGTTTTTTATTTTTTATTTTTGCAAAAATAATGTCAGTTTAACTAAACTTGATAAGAGTAGAGCTCTTTGGGTGCTAAATCTCTACAATATTTTACAAACAAAAAAATTAAGTTGTTTCAAAGATATTTGTTTTTTTTCGCTCAAAAACACTTTATTTTTAAATGAAATTTCTTCTTCAGAAAATCATCGTATTCAGTTCTGCTGGTACTCAGTTTTTAGCACTGAGAAATACTTTTTGTTGTTTGTCAAAATAAAAAAGATACAATGCGTCATTTAAAAAAATTTCCAAAAAAGGGAAAAACTAAAAAAAAATTGTCACAATATTTTTAAAAGTTACTGTAATTATTTTATAAGTTTTAAAACATTTTTTAAAACTGACTATATCTCTATTATTATGGCTAAAAAAAAATTGGGCTACCTGCCTTGCTTTTGGAAAATTAATGTAAATATATACATTATGACAAAAATTTTATTTTTTCTAATAAATTTTTTTTATCGCTCTGTATGTTATTTTCAATTCCTTTCTGAGTTTTATCGCCCCCAAAAAGTGCCGCCTAAAGCAAAGCACCCTGCCACCCCCTAGTTTTCCCGTATATTTTTAAACCATATCTTAAATGTTTATTTGAATAGTTATCAAAATATGATAAATACAGAAGTTTCATAATTTTTTACGAAGTTTAAGAATCTTAGGGTCAGAATATAATATTTTTCTAAATATCAAAATTTGACAGTTTGATGTCTTTTTTAAATTGAACATATATATTACGGGTACGGGTAGGCCTTGTCAGATGTCTATCAGGGGAAATGAATCGACCCCTGCCCTCCGTAGATTCCAGGTACTCTCCGACCCGAAGAGTTAGCACCTGTATAGGGTCCCTTTCCCAGGGTTACGGGAGAAGACCACATCGATATGAAAGGCGGAGAGAATAGACCTCGGTACGGTGATCATAGCGTAGGTGGCAACCCTTTCTTTTAGGGATAGTATAAAAGACTGCAGCTGTTGCCTTACAGTATGGCGTTGGCTCGTCAAAGGCTAAAGGAGTACAACCTTGATTAAAAATCCTGGCCCTCCAAGTAGGGGGTTGAGGCATTAGACTGGTTCTATAATACTTATAAAACAAAGCAGTTACCAAAAAGCCTAAACAAAGCCTCGGAGCAATGGATGGAAACTCTCGAAGACGAAAAAAGCAAAGACAAAGGACTATGAATATAGCTACATGGAACGTACAGGGACTGAATCAAAAGTTGGACATTATTTCAAGTGCAGAATTGTAAGATCGATATTATTGCACTCACTGAGACAAAAAGAAAGGAACAGGTACGAATAGTGTCGGTAATTTTGTCCATATATTTACTGGAGTCTCAAAAGAAAGAAGAGCAGCCAGAGGGGTATCCTTGTTGATAAAGAAAAATCTAAAGAATAAAATTACAGACTACGATTGCATTAGTGAAAACATACTTCGAGTGAACATGAAGATGCTTGGACATAATAATAGCAGTCTACGCACCATCAGATGACGAAAGAGTAGCTACAAAACAAATGTTCTTTGATCAACTTGATGAGACTATCACAAAAATCGGTAATACCAGAGAAATAATTATGCTTGGCGATTTTAATAGCCGAACTGGTAGGCAAACCCAGAGCAAAGTGACAGGACCATTTGGAGAGGAAGTAACAAATGATAATGGCTTAAGACTGATGCAATTGTGTGAAACCCACAACCTAAAAATAAATAATGGTTTTTTTAAACATAAGGATATTCATCGATATACTTGGATTCAGCCAACAAGAAATCTTAAATCAATTATTGATTATGCTATAGGTGGACAACACTCGCAATTAAAGTGGTATGATGTGCGAGCACTTCGTGGTGTTACCTGTGGATCTGACCACCATCTGGTAAAAGCAAAAATATTATTCCCTTTAAGAAAAACAAATAAGGATGAAAGTATTAGAGAAAATGAAAACCTAGAATGCATCGAAGACAATCAAAAGTACAACTTTAGAAGTCTAGAAATCGAAAGTACTCAAAGATTGTTTCAGAACCGATTAGATGAAAAATTAATAAACACAAATCACTCATTTGAAGAGATATATACAAACATAATAAAAAGCTTGAAGGAAGCAAGCAACGAAGCTGTTGGGTACCAAGATAATAGAAATAACAAGATGTGGTGGACGGACAAAATACAGGAAATGGTCAAAGAGAAAAAACGCACATACTTGAAATGGCTCAGTACTAAGGAGCAAGGAGACCTAGAAATCTACAGGGAAACCAGAAGACAGCTAAGAAATTTGATACGCACAGAAAAAAATTAAATGTTCGAGCGCAAGTGCCACGACATAAACACACACGTAGAAGGTAGGCAGAGTTCTGAAGTATGGAAATTCATTTCTACAGTAAAAAACCCAACAAAATAAAAAGTAAACATCCAGATAATCAAACCAGAACAATGGACAGAACACTACAAGGGACAGCTGCAGGAGACGAGACCCGAATATCTGGCAGCCTCTCCGAGAAGAGACATAGAAGTACATGGAGAGGAAGTAATCATCGAAAAAGAAATGATAAAGAATAATATTAAAAAACTTAAATCCGGAAAAGCTAGCGGACCTGGAGGAATATATGCTGAAATGCTTAAATATGGATCAGAGAAACTACTCGAAAATCTCACATATATTATTAATCAATGCATAAACGGACATCCAGTACCTAATGATTGGAAAATTGCATTCATATCCTCAATACATGAAAAAGGAAACAAGCTGGATTGCAACAATTACAGAGGAATTTCAGTTACCAGTATTCTAAGTAGATTGTACGGTAGTATTCTTAGAGATCTAATAGAGAATGATTTTCATGAACAAGAAGAAGAAGAGCAAAGTGGGTTTCGCGCAGGCAGATCTTGTAGTGATAATGTTTTTTATCTTAAACAAGTAGTTGGGAAAAGGAGCGCCAGAAATATAGAGACTCATGTTACCTTTGTGGACCTGCAAAAAGCATATGATACCGTTCCAGTAGAAAAATTATGGACAGTTTTAGAGCAAATTAATATCAATCATACATACACAAAAGCGATAAAAGAACTATACAAAGGGTCAAAATCTAAAATTAAAATTGGAAATCGACTTTCAAAAGAATTCCTGGTAACAAAAGGCTTAAGACAGGGATGTTGTATCTCTCCAACTCTTTTTAAAATATATATCGCAATAGCTCTAAAAAACTGGAAACGTAAAGTGCACGGCATGGGAATACAACTTAACGACCGATTTACCATATATACACTACAATTTGCTGACGACCAAGTAATTGTGGCTAATGATAAAGAAGACATGGAGTATATGATGAGAAAGTTAACAGAAAAATACCAAAAGTGGGGATTAACAGTGAATGTGGACAAGACACAGTACTTATGTATTGGAAACGAATCCAGTGAGTTAGTACTAGAAAATGGACAAACAATATCTCCATGCAATGAGTATGTATACTTGGGTGTCACATTTGATAAGACAGGAACAGACTGTAAAGAATTGGAAAAAAGAATAGTAAAAGCAAAAAAAGTTATTGGATGTCTTAACAGTATTTTATGGAGCAGAGAGAAAAAAAAGAATGTAAAATTTAACATATAGGAAACAATGGTCAAAAGCACGCTGTTGTATGGAATAGAGACTTGTCGCGTAACAGAAAAATACAAAACAAAAATGGAAAGTGTCGAAATGGATGCAATAAGAATATCAATGAGAATATCTAGAATAGATCACATAAGAAATGAGATCATAAAAGAAAGAATGGGAATCGAGGGAAGCATAACGGATGACATCACTAAAAGGCAACGGCCATGCACAACGGATGAACGACGAAAGATTACCAAAGCAGGTCCTAGAATGGCAACCAATAGGGCGCAGAAAAAGAGGGCGTCCTAAACTAGAATGGCAACAGTCCATCCAAAGATCAATGAGTCAAAAGAATCTGACAGAGGATGGAGGATCGAAGGAGGTGGAGAATAGGCGTCGGACAACGTAGAAAAACGTTCTAAACCGACATAGTAGTAGTACATATATATTATTTTAGATTTTATTAGACCTTTTCTTCCTGATTTCAAATATATATATGTTGAGATTATTTAGTTTATAAGTTTTGGAGATATATGCGTTTAAATGTTTTAAAAAAGTTAAGTTTCAGCCATGAAAAAGATAATCGAATTGACAGAAAAAGTGAGCTGTTGATTTTGTAAGGTACATAATTTACTAATATTTTCCATGTGTGGTGATTCTGCGCAGTAATGTGGGGCGCCGCAAGCCAGTAAAACCAAAAAATAATACAATTTTTTTTTTGAAAAATATAAATATCTAAAACTTCATTGATAATTTTCTACATAGTCTCCTTTATTATTTAATTTTGAATAATTCTTATAAATTTTTTGTAAATAGCTTAATAGAGTGCGCAGAATTTCCATTGAGATCGAAAAATATCTGTTCTAATTTCTCTTGTAGAATTTGAACAGGCTCGAAAACACTTCAAATTCTACAAGAGAATTGTGTTTTTCATGGTTTTGATGTTGTAAAGAGTATCAATTTAATTTTTAAAACTTTTAAACGCATATATCTCCAAAACTAATAAACGAAATAATCATATCATATATATTTTTGAAATCAGGAAGAAAAGATCTATAAAAATCTAAAATAATATATAGGGTGTTCAATTTTTTAAAAAACCATCAACCTGTCAAGTTTTGACATTTAGAAAAAAAAATTACATTTTGACTCTGAGAATCCTAAAATTTGTAAAAAATTATAAAACTTTTGTATTTATAGTATTTTGATATCTATTCAAATAACGTTTTAGATATGGTGTAAAATATACGGGAAACCCCTGTACATATAGAAATTGGCTTAACTAGGGGATGACAGGGTGCTTCGATTTAGGCGGCACTTTTTGGGGGCGATAAAACTCAGAAAGAAATTAAAAATAACATACACAGCGATAAAAAAAAATTATTAGAAAAAATAAAATTTTTGTCATAATGTGTATATTTACATTACTTTTCCAAAAGCAAGGCAGGTAGCCTAATTTTTTTTAGCCATCATAATAGCCATTTATCTTTCGTGGAATTAAGTAATATAGTCAGTTTTAAAAAATGTTTTAAAACTTATAAAATAACTCCGATAACTTAAAAAAATATTGTGAATTTTTTTTTTTTAGTTTTTTATATTTTTGGACATGTTTTTAAATGACGCATATTATCTTTTTTTAATTCACCAAAAGGTACATCTCAGTGCCAAAAACTGAGTACCAGCAGAACTGGATACGATGATTTTCTGAAGGAGAAATTTTATTTAAAAATAAAGTGATTTTAAAAGGGAAAAACAAATATCTTAGAAATTTCTTAATTTTTTTGTTTGTAAAGTATTGTAGACATTTAGCACCCAAAGGGCTCTACTCTTACCAAGTTTTGTTAAACTGACATTATTTTTGCAAAAATAAAAAATAAAAAAATTACGGTTTTTTAAATTTTTTTCGAACATTTTGAGGTTATGTAAAAAATGACATTTACAATACTTTTAGATATTTTCATGGCCTATGACTTGTCTGTATGTTACTTTTTTCTCCGACGTCAGCTTTCGCCGGAAATCGCAATAATACGATTCCCTGCCCCTTTTTACCCTCCCAAACCTAAACCGCAACGCACCTGCTCACGCATTTATTTTTTTTAACTTCGTGTTTCGCCGCTCTACAATTTGCAATGCTTCAAGTCCCGTTAATAATTTTCTTTCTCTCAAAGTGTAATTTGCCTGGTCTATCAATAATTTTTGCTACGCGAAATTTTCCAAAATTATTTGATAAATTTTTAAGATATTTACATTTAAAATTACAACAGATAGGTGGTGAGTCAACGCACTTTACTAGGGCTTTTATAACTCGCTTTAACATGCTTTGTTTTTTCGAAAATTAATCAATTTGATTTTCACATATTTACCATCAAATTTCGGATCTATGAAGTCTCAAAAACTAATGAACAATTTTCAAAAGCCCATCACAATAAGGCGAGACTCGAGTCATATTCCATATCTAGATAAGCTCTCAAAAGATGTCCCTTCCGCAAAAAAATTCGACGTGAACAAAAATTGCAAAAAATGTTTTAAAAGTTAAAAGAAAATTCCCCGTATAACAGCTATTGAAATACTTTTGTTAATAGGATGCTTTAAGTTTATATTTAACCTATGCTGCCGTTCCACGGAAAAACACCGTATGTTAGGATTTCCACTTTCTAGAAAATGGCATTTAAAAATTTGACCAAAGTAAATTGACTTAAAATTCAAATAATTTTGAAACTTGAACGGAGCATACATTTTTATAAAGTTTATGTAATGTATGGACCTAATAGTGTATTTTACATACGTTACTATTTTTTAGCAAAATTATTTTCGTTCCTAATCATGAATACCGTAAGTTAAAAATTTTAACATCCGCTAATTTAGAAAACAAAAATAAGTTGCAATGCTAGTAAAATGTACCGTATGTTCTGACGTTATTAATTTGTTTAATTTATGGTTTGAAGGAAAGTTATTTGAACTAAACAAAGTAAGTTTGATAAGGCTAATCTTTTATTATAAAAATTGCACAAAGTATTGCATTACAAGTTTAAAAAACCAACTACAAAAAAATATCTTCATTTAATCGTCTTCAACTACTGTGGTTAGATACTGAGAACTGCTTTCAGTAAGGTTCTGCCAGAATGATATTTTATGTTTTGGCATTATTGAGGATAAGTTTGTGAGAATATGATTTTTTCTTTCAGCAGAAATTCCACTATCGGTCTTCTGATTTTCAGGAACTTTTAAAGTTGTTTTTTTTTGGAAATTATATTTAATACTTGATAGTCTTTATCTTTGAAGGAAGTCTTGTAATACAAACATTTAAATCCTCGAAAAATACAAAACAGCCCATGCAAACGTGGTGACTTCCGAAACGCAACTGAGCTTTTTTGACGTAATGCATAAACACCGTATGTTTTTACATACGTGCGGATATTTTCGCGGGCTAAAATAGTCTACTCTCCGTTGCTAGGCAAGAATACCGCATGTTAAAACATACGCTAAGTGTTGTTCTTCTTTGCTAAATAACAACACCGTATGTTAAAATGTTAATTTTAATGTTAAATAATTTTTGTATTGTTTGCTTTAGTTGCTAGGTAAAAAAATCGTATGTTAAAACATACAATAGAATAAGTAACTAAAGCATAAAGCTGCAATGATTGCTAGGCATAAACGATGTATGTTAAAAAATTCGTTAGACATACGACTTTTTTACTTTGTAATACGTTATTCTTTTGCACTTACGGCTTTCATACCATGTAATATGATGTTTTGTTTGAGATACGTTAAAATCATTTAGTTTTATTTATTTATTTTTTTAAAAAGTTTTTGTAAAATATGTTTTATTTGCAAAAATCGAAAATTTTTGTCGTTAAAAACCTGAAAAACTCAAAATCTCATTTTTACAAAAATTCAACATACAGTGTTTTTCTGTGGGTCGGTAGTATGCGTATGTACTAAAATTTATAAATTTCAAATCGATGTGGTAGCGCCAAAGTGCTCCTTTCATTTCTTATTATATCGTTAATGACGCAAAGCTACAATTACCTATCAAATTTTAGTATTAGATCCAACTTTTGCTGATAATATTAGAGATTCTGGATTGGTGGGGAAACTATATGATTTATTACAACAGCTAATTAGGAAACAGGAATAGGTGCATATTTATTTTATAAAAAATATATGATTTTAAAATAAAAACTTGATTATTTGTTACGTTATTTCCCTGACTTTTATTTGAAACTTTTTGACAAATAAAACAAACATGACATGCTTTGTTAGTTCTTTTATAGTCTCTTATTCAGCGCAACGATTTTGAGTGACTTTCGATTTTTCTTATTAATTAAATTATCGCAGTTCATCGCCTATAAGTTCTCATTCCAAACATTGTTACGAGTATTGAGATTTGATGTTTTGTCCTTTTATTTTGAAAGACATTGATGGGCTTGTCGCAACTCTAATATATCCAAATATGTCAACGTACAGGTTACGGTAGTTTTTAACGACATATGTTTTTAATAAACGACTTTATTTAAAATGCAAAATTTTGCGAAACGGTTGTATTTTGAAACAAAACTTTTAATTAAAAAACTTACAACACCCCAGTTAGAAACCTGTGGGTCCCGTATTTCGTTAAAATCGGCAAAATAATTTATATTTCATTCAGTATAAAAATACTTATTAATGTTACTAACTATAAATTTTATTTTTTAAAGCTCATACGTTAGCAGTTCCTTAAGTCCTTTTACCAGAAAGCAACCATCTAGTACAAGAAAACCGCCATCGACGTCTTACGTCTTCAGCAGTACAATACCACCAAGAAAAACTGAAATTACTACTCCCAGTCCAGTAAGGGTAACAAGCGCTAGTCAACTATTTGCTGATGATAGAATATCTTCCAATTATGAAAGTTCTACAAGCGGTTTTGCGTCGATATCTTCTGCAAAACCACCAAGTACTTCATATGTATATTCATCTTCTTTTAAACCCACAAAAGCACCAAAACCTCCATCCACAAGTTATATCTATAGTTCAAGTTTCAAGCCAACATCGACAAAAAAACCGCCTTCTACTTCTTACGTGTACAGTTCAACTAAACCAACAAAACCCACTACAAGGCATCCCACGAACAGGCCTACTGCCCACTCTACTTGGGCCAACTCACCTGATGCTTTTCTAGGTAGTTCTAGCACATTTGAAGGTATTTACTCTTCTACTCCCACTTACTCTGGCTTAAGTCCTGTAAACCCAAATAGACAGCCACCATCTAGTGTGACATCAAGTGTTGTGGGACCAAGCTTTAGTGTTAGTTCGGAAAGTCCACAATATTCTTCTTTTCCGAGCCCAGCACCGACTGTAATTGTTTTGGGTCCTGTAAATGGCGAAGAGTATGGTCAATCCAGACCCACAGAATATGTTCCAGTACCTACAAGACAACAAGCCACTAGCACAATCAGACCACAACCAAGTCAGTTACCAAGCCGAAAACCAGTTAATGGGGTAAAACCTGTAAATTCTGTTGTGGTAAACAACCACGTGGTTCAGAATATCTATGGTGGTTCTCAAAGGCCTAACTTTAATACACCAACTGCTCAGGGTTCGGGAGCAAGTCCTTATACTCAAAGTCCTTTAACTAGTAGTACCATTCATCAAGATTTACCTTCACCTACTGTACTCATAACACCAAAACCTACGTTAACTTCTTCATATCAACCATTATCTGATGAAGAAGAAGTGGTTACGACTCTTGATGAAACCATAAACTTTCCTCCAGACAGACATCCAAATCTTAACCACTCGGCTCCAACCTACAGCGAAGACGATATAACGACACCTAGTTTTATTGAAAATGAAGAAATGAACGAAAAAGTAGAATCTTTTGTTAATCAAATCATTTATGGATTACAAGAACCTTTTAATGATTTAAAGGATATTGTTTACAGTAACGGCACGAGTGGTGCTCAGTCAAATAGTGTCACTACAACAAAGAAGCCAATAAAAAAGCAAGGTAATAAAGATCTTTAAGTTGCATAAAAATATATTTATGAACCAAAATTTTTTATCTTTGTCTAGGTAAAGCTAATTTCAAAAAAATCTGATACGACTAGAGAAACTCGTTTTTTATTTTAAGCAGTATATACATTATATATCGGGTTGACATTTACACTTTACAGTAGTATAATGACGTCCAATATGAGGACTGTTAATAATAAAATAACACTTAATAAAAATCAGCTAACAATATGTTTTTGTTCGTTTGTCTGTTAAATTGAATATAATTTTGAATACATACATAAAAATCAAGTTCGGTGTTTTTTTCTGGAGTTCGGCACCTGAGTTTTGGTGATTTAGTTCTACAGCAAGATGGAACCTGTGGAAAAATCCTTGCAATCTTTGCTCTCTCGAAGGGGTCATTTTAGGGTACTAGAAGTAGCGCATGATCTTCGTGCACTTGACTTACTTTTGGCCTGCCAGATCATCCTTGTTTCTTTTCAAGTTATTATTCTTTACCATCTTTTATTTATAGAATAAACTGTTGTTTGGTTTAAGTTAAAATATTGGACTAACAGTGAAAGGGCCCAGCCATTTTTGAACTGAAAAAGTACTTTTAAGAGTCGTATCAGTTTTCTTTTTAAATCAGCTGTACATACATTAAATATTTTTTAGTTTGCTAGGGTTTCTTATAAATGTATTTTTAACTTCTTAAAAGTCTGTATATGTTTTGCAAAAGTCTATCGGGTTCAGAAAACGTTCGAAAACTCTCAAAATATTCAGGCAAAAGTCTGAAAATATTTAGGAATTTTTCGAAAATTATCCCGAAAAATATGAAAATGTTCAGAAAAAATTCCAAAGTGTCCAGGAAAGTTCTTCAAATGTTCTGAAAAAGTCTCCAAATGTCTACATATGTTCTGTAAAAGTTTGGCAATGTTCTGCTAAAGTCTGGAAATGTTTTTAAAAACTCTGGAATAATTTAGGAAAATTTTGAAGACTGTCAGGAAAATACTAGAAATATTAAAATAATCATCTACTAGAAATAAAAGATAACCCTTTACAAAAAAAGTCTCTTTTAATTATGATTTAGGGTTCCGTAGTAAATTGACCTACTTGATCTACTTTTTAAAATTTTTGACATTTCTATTAATATAAATAAAACTATTTGATGGTGTTCTTTTTTAGTAGGTTTTCCAATAACGTGCTATAAGTAGGCAATAGTAACCTGTAATTACACCGCTTTCCTAAAGCCTCTTCAAAAATGTTTCTTTTATAATAAAATTGACGTTGCTTTTGCATTTTTATAATGATCTGTTGATTGAATTTAATTATTGTATTTTGTTTTTGTATATATGTATACGACCTTATATGTCTTGCAAACGCGATCTTCAAATCTTTAATATTTAGACCAGATTGGCACTTTCTGAAGGTCTTTGATGTTGCATATAATGGTTTTAGGAACAACTACAAAAAAACCTCCAACAAAACCAACGTCAGTCAAAACTACCACAAGGAAATCAACAACTAGGAGACCAGCTACTACAACTACAACAAGAAGGGTAACGACCACTAAGAGAACAGTACCTACTAAAAGAGTTCAAACTACTACTCCAAACTTAATAGATACCACACTAGAGTCCGAAAGCTATAGAGATCGTACGTAAGAGACATTTGTATTTCTTAAACAATTTTTGGTTAAGGGAAGTAAGTACTTATATAATGAAATCAAGGTTTTTTGTATTAGTTAATTTCTTGATTAACCGTCCAGGCCTTCGGGCCGTACGCGATTTGATTTATCACTTCATGCAAACAGAAGAGCTTTAGCCAATAACAAGCTCTAAATCTTCTGTAAATCATCACGTGTTTGTAAAAAGACCTATATTATGCAGGCTTTTTTGCGAAACGTACAAGGAACGTTCTATTATTTTAATTACATAAATATTGTTGTAACCGCATAAAAGAAGTTCAAAATTATCTGTCTTTGAACAGCGCTCCGAAGTCCAGTTTCCGAAAAATGCGGAAAACATACAAAGACTTATTAAATTCAAAATATAAGTGATCTATCGTTGACCAGATATAACAACTGGAATGTAAAGTATTTTAGTACTTGATAAAAAACTTTGTAAATAGAATATTGCATATGTTTTAGAGTGCGGAGTAAGACCCTTGATGAGACAAGCAAAAATTGTGGGCGGAAAGGGGGCTGTTTTCGGAGAGTTTCCCTGGCAAGTTTTGGTTAGAGAATCAACTTGGCTTGGCTTATTTACTAAAAACAAATGTGGAGGTAAGTATGATGTCGAAAGCATAAACCCAATTAAATATTTAGTGCTCTTCTTACTTTCGAGAAAATATGAAAGAAATAATAAGTCAAATAAGCCACGAAAACTTATTTTATTTTTAAATTCAAGGGTACTAAAATTTAAGTTTGTTGGTATTATTGGAATTTCGGTATTATTTGGCTTAAAAATTCCGCTGATTGACCCTCACGTCTGAAGGTGGGTAAAAACGCTATCAGCGTTGATCTGACTTGAAAGGCAAAAGTACTGTCGTAGGTCACGGATGGATTTTTTTTATTTGCAATTGATCTTTTCATCGATCGATATATATAGAAGTTTATACTCGCCTGCTTTTGTTCTAGTTTCTCTCGTATCTCGGTAGATGGCGCTTCTTGCGAAAGTTTTATTACTATAGACGTAGGATGATGAACAAAACGGTCTGATTAACTTAGCAAGGGTGTCACAGTGACCAAGCAGTGTTCTGAAAAGTCCCATAAGGACGAAACAGTTAACTGTCAACATCTGTTAGTTGTCCATTAGAACTTGGACCTAAGGTCAGTCATCGTCAAGCAAGCTTTACAGGTAGCGAAGCCTAACTCTGATTTTCTATTTTTGGTTATAATTTTTGACGTTTTCCTCGGTTTCGCATTGGCGTCTCGTTGTTATTTTAAAAATGTGGTTTTAACCATGGAATCCAGTTATTTCTTCGATGTTTTAACACAGTCTAAAGATCTATTTAATAATGATACAGTTTCAAGATAGTTTTAAGCATAACTTTTTAATTCTAATTACATAAATATATATAGTTTAGGTACCTTCATACTGTGTAAAACAACATCTTCAAAATAAAACAGAACCGCCAATGCGAAACCGAGGAAAACATTTCAAAAATAATAACCAAAAAATAGAAAGCCTGACGTTAGCTTCGCTTCCTATAAAGCTTGCCTTTACGATGAGTGTCATTACTTGGACCCCCGTGAGGTTAAGCTTTGGAGCTAGCCATGGAAAAATATGAGAGGAACAAAAACTTCTTTTTACCCGATTAGCCACGAAAACTTCTTTGATTTAACAAATTTGTGTTTATTTTAGGTGTACTAATAGGTGAAAAATATGTTATGACCGCTGCTCATTGTCAACCCGGCTTTTTAGCATCTCTGGTTGCAGTGTTTGGTGAATTTGATATATCTGGTGATCTAGAAAGTAGGAAGCCCATAAGCAGGAACGTCAAGCGGGTTATTGTCCATAGAAAATACGATGCGGCCACTTTTGAAAATGACTTGGCTCTGTTAGAGTTGGAGTCGCCTGTGACGTTTGATGCGCATATTAGTAAGAGTAATTTTTGGGGGGAAATTGGAGTTGGAATTGGCAATTAACAACTGAAATATGAGATTTAAAATTAAATAATCCTAAATGTTTCGCTGGTGTTCGTAGAGATTCTTGGGTGAATATTCTTAGCAGTGAGCAGCCATAGTTTATGAAATAAAATTGAAACAGACCTCAAAATTTTGAAATTTTGTAATTTGTTGGTCCTGTTACCATTAAAAAATGGATTTAATTTTTTTAAACTTAGTAACAAAGAGCTCAAATAATTTGGATCACAAGCGTCATCTTAGTTTTATATAAAGTCTTTCAGAATGGGTAGTGCTCAAAATCAGGAAGCATTACGGCACAGCTTACGGAAGGTGTACTTTGTCACTTGTCAATAATGTAATGTGGCTCAATTAACGTATTTTCGTTTTTCGTCAGTTAAAAAAATAATAAGACAATTAGAACAATTATAACAAAATTTTTGGACCTTCTACGCGACAAATAGAAAATGTTTATTTTGGTAGAATGCTAAGTCATCATTTTTTAAATCTCATCCGTCTCCTCCGGTAAAGACCCTGTATGTTCAAATTTGACGACTGACTTTGTTGATAAAATACAGTCGGATATAGTGAACTTCACCGTATATTATTACGGCAAAGAGTAAATAGTACGACATTGGAGTAGAGTACCAACAACAAAAATTAAGGCATTATAAAATAACGCCTGTCGACCTCTTTAAATACAGGATATTTTACGAACATCGAAACAGCTTCTCATATTGTGTGAGTTTGACTTTAAAATAGTAGGGGAGGACGTGAAATTTTTTGGAGCTTATTTTCTTTATCTGTAAACATTAACAAAAAAGAAAAAATGTCTATATAACCCTTCCTATTTTTCGATGGGTTTAGTCGCAAAATGCAAAAAAATTATGAATTGGAGGAATTTTTTTTCTTAATAATGCATATATGTGTATTAGTGAAAGCTATACTTACGCTAAATATAAAAAATAGTATGACTTATCTCTAAATATGGGAACTATCTCTAGCAAAATTGTCAAAAATTTTTTGGCAATTTTGCCAGAGATATTTCCTATACTTAAAGATTCGTCATACTATTTTTTACACTTAGTTTAAGTGTAGCTTTCACTAATAAACATATATGCATCACTAAGAAAAAAGTTCCTCGAATTTATAACTTGTTTTGCATTTTGCGCCTAAACCTATCGGAACCCCTCCTCTTATTCATATAACAAATTTTGCTTAGAATTGATCAAGGAACAGTTTTATCGATGTTTGCTGACAAAGAAAATAAGTTCCCAAGGCCTCCCTACTATAATCAAGGAACTGTTTTAAAGTGATCATTTTAATTAAATGCTCTGAAATAAGTACCTTTATAGGCTTTTAAAACTCCGCCAATTTGTGGGCACCTAACCTTACCTCATTCTACCCCCATCGGTTTATTTTATTTTATGTATGGTGGGTTTTTTCATACTTCAATAGGACCATTTAGAGCCAGAACCCAACACAGGTACCAAATTTCATTGAAATCGGGAAAATAGTTCGTGAGTTATGCTTTTTGGTCGTTAAAGGCACATTTATATAACGTGTGACCTAAAATTTTATATACTAATCAAAAACTGCGAGTTAAAAAAAGTTTAAATTAAAGTGTATGGACTTCAAAAGTTTTCCGTAAAATAAAAAAAGTTAATCCTAAAAAGACTTTCAAATCCAAAAAAAATATTTATTTTCTTTTCCGCACCACACACAATAACATTTTTTAAACTCGCTCTTTTTAAGATTTCGTGCTGTCATAAGTAAAATGACCTACACTGTATAAATTAGAATAGCTTATTAAATAAATACGTAGGATTTATTTTTCAAAATTATAAAAAAACTTTAATAAAATAATAAACTATATTTTTTTAGTAGATAAAAAAGTTAGAGATCGGAAATTTCTAATTCGAACATAGTGCTTACCTGAACTCCGACATAGTATTGACCTGAATTCCGTCATATGGAAAAATGGATGCTAAGAACAATCTATACCAAATACAACTAACTTTTATTGTACAAATTAACTCTGCTTACATAAATTCATCAAATACTTTTAGGACAACCTTAGTACGCATACGAAAATTTTTTTTAGAATTTATAGTTGTTCATACCATTGGATGTGAAAGCCTAATGGGTTCGTAAATAAAAGATGTTTATTACCACTTCAAATAAGTTATTTGAAAACCCAAAAAAGACCAAATTACCAAATTTTTTGGTAGTACATATACTCGTCATACATACATATGTCTGTCTGTCGGTATAATTGTTCTAGGATTACACTGGTCGGCATGAAAATCGGCCCTGACACCATTCTTGCCGATTCTTATGTAAAATGACCTCCTGAATCCAAATATGAACTCCGTTTTTCCCCATCACCCCCCATTTTTGGGGGAGACCCCCCTACCTATTTTTACTGCTTTTCGATAGTTTGGTGGGACGGAAAGGATTTTTTTGGGCCTTAACATCATTATTTCTGAGAGACTGGAGAGTTTAGTGTTCTCAAACATTAATATTTGTAGCCTTTTGTTTTGGGGGGTTTGCATAAATAGTAAATTGACATTTTCGATTTTACCGTTTTATATGCATTTTCTAATTATTTTTATAAAATTTTAGCTGCCAACAGCTTAACGGTAAAGGTAATAAACGTTATAGCAAAGTATAAAACAACATTTTAGTATATTAAAGTATATATACAGAAACCACTGGCAAATACAAAAAATCGCCTTGGAGGGGCTTGGAAATTTTTTATTTATTAACATATTAAAAAGTAGGAAAATAAATAGTTTTAACATAATCTATTTTTAGATTCTTGGGAAGGGTTTTCGCCCCCAAGCCCCCCTCCCCCTTGTATACGCTCATGCAAAAACTATAATAAAAAAAATCAAATATTGTTGCTTTATTTGTGAATGGGGCAGTCGAGCGCGGGACAAACATTACATTGTACGGAACTGGCCTTTGCGAGAAAGATAAGTTTTTTTTGCTAAAATGTTTTATTGTGTCCGCGACTCGCGACTGTTTTAAAGGATATGAAGGGTTTTTTCACTCAGTTAAAGGAAGGTAATTTAAAAAATCTGGCGGCACTGCCTTAATTGCAAAATTTTACTCGGTTTTGGTATCCGTGAGACACCCTGTAATAGGCACCGTGTAGGCGAAGCTATACTCTGCTGAGCATAGTGCAGATTAATGCAATACGGTTCACCTTTTTTATAAATTTTCCATCAATTAGCAGTTTAGCGATGCATGTCAACGTGACCTTCAAAATTTGCCCGGTCAAGTCGGTGCTGCTTTGAAATTTAGCGCAACAATATAGTGCAGCGTTACTTAGTTTATTCGTTATATCATTTTACCTACTGCAACTAGGGTTGCCAGATTGAGATAAGTAAATTTCGCAATAGCAAGGATTTCAATCAAAGCCTGGAAACGTAATAGTATGGTACCTATATAGGGTGTCTCTAAAAGGTCTGTACAAAATCTTAGCACATCTTTGTTTGAAACTCGTAGACAATAATTGTGTAGAAATAAAATTTCGGACTTCCATTGTCTTTATTTATTTTAAAACACGACGTTTCGGTTAGTAAGTATCTCTAACCGTTATCAAGTGTAAACTAAACAATCCAGTCTCTAGGCTACTACTTATGCTACTTGGTGTGCAGTCAGGTGTGACGGCCCGCCCCCTTTTTAATCGTAAGACGCCTGTTTTGCTTAAGGAGTGGTTTCCATATGTTTGGTATGTCCGTGCTTGGTTGACTGAAAACTTCTTTATTCTGCATTATAAATGCAGCTTCAATAAACTTTCGTTTTCGCCAATGCGACTCCTTATGTAAAACTTTAGCTTCTGACCACTGAATCCTGTAATCATTTGACCATGCATGATCTGCTAAATCGGATTTTTCAATATCCTCTAATTGGGTACTTTTTAGATGTTCATTTACTCTAACCTGAAGAGGGCGTTTCGTTTCACCTACATACGATTTACCACACTCGCACGGGATTTGGCTACTTGGTGTGCAGTCAGGTGTGACGGCCGCCCTCTTTTTAATCGTAAGACGCCTGTTTTCCTTAAGGAGTGGTTTCCATATGTTTGGTATGTCCGTGCTTGGTTGACTTAAAACTTCTTTATTCTGCATTATAAACGCTTTTGCTTTTTCCGTGAAATTCCTGGACAGATAATGAATTCCGGGATCCGGGAACACCCGTCCAACTCCGGAATTTTTCGGTTTTCCCGGACGTCTGGCAACCCTAACTGCAACATAAACAATAAAGTTAGGGATAGTTTTAAAATAAAATTTTCTTTTTAAATTAAAACTTATTTTTTAGTTCCGATATGTTTACCACCGGAAAACGAAGATTTTACTGGAAGAATGGCAACGGTCACAGGATGGGGAAGGTTAAAGTATGGAGGAGGAGTTCCGTCCGTTCTACAAGAAGTTCAGGTATTGTGATAAAGGGGTTGTATGAATAAATTTACGGTAGTGTCGGCACCTGGCACCTAGGCCGCCTTTCTGGGCCCGTTATGCATCACGTACCTACTGTGTTCGACTCAGATAATAATTTAAATACTATCTAGTAAATAGAACCCAGTAGACTTCAAATTATATCTTAGGCCGGAAACTTAGTCATCATGATATAACACATAATGCCATGTGGTAGCCTTAGGCCACTGATGAGTCATAAACCTTTTGACATAGTCAACTGGGTACAGAGAGCCACAATGTGCCCGCACTAGCTGCTAGCTCCAAATAGGCACTCCATATAACCTGTTCCATGTGGTGATTTTCTGAGCCGCCAGGCCACCGAATCCATTCAGAGAATCACCAAATTAACCCATCCCCTTTACCATAGATGTTATCTGGTGTGATTCCAAAGGTTACCAGTTTTAAATAATTTTTTTGTTAACATACTGGTCACTGCTCGTCCGTTACCAGACTACCAATTTACCCATGGGTCGAGGCCCCTTTAGTCGCCTCTTACGACAGGCCTAAGGGTTACTTTGGTGCTGTTCTTACCTCCGGACACCATACGGATGCATTTGGGTTAAAATCTAGGGAGGCCTGTAATAGTCGACGAAAATCTTATTTATAATTTTTTTTTCAAAGGGGGGTAATTCTCCTGTTATATAACAAAAAGTGCAATTTTTTTTCTAGGGGCGGTAACTCCTCAAATCCGCGCTTGTCATACCACCCTTTTGACGAAAACGGGTGGCGTGAGAAAATTTTTGCTCTCACGACAAATTTAAGTGTTTGAAAAATTTCAATTTTTTTGAGGGCGGTAATGCCTGTTGTTTTCGGTTCTGAACCGACGCCATGGAGATGGTGATAGCATGGTCTGGTTGAACTGGGACGAAATGTCTTTCTTCCTTATAGACCGGTGGATGTTTTCGTCCCGCCATGGACTTAGTTTGGTTTGGTTAGTTGGTTCGCTGTCGTTTTACTCGTGGAATAAAAAATAGGTTTCACCTATTTTTTCATTATTTTTATTTACTTTTAATTAAATGTCCTTACCAATTTTATATATTTTTCTGATATTTGGCATGCTTAATGATGTATGATTTGTAGCTAAATACAGGTTCCAAATTTCAACCAAACATCTCAAAAAGTGCATGTGCTATAAAAAAAACAAACAAAAACATTTACATTATCATGCTTATTTTAAGTTTTTTTCATAAAATTACCCAAAAACACATTCTATGAGGTTTGGCGATATACTTTATTAACACCCTGTATATGTTTCCTTTGTGCTCTTGGCAGAGCAACTTTTAGTGATTTTTTACTGGGTATCCAAAATTTTCGTGTGCCCCCCGATTTAACCCAAAACTAGTTAAAAATTAGTCTTGAAAAAGTTTTTGGAGTATTATAAAGTATAAGAGCCCAGTAGGATTTTGGGCTTGAATTGCAAACCGATACTCATATATTTTAATCGATTCGTCATAAGACCATGTCCCAAAAAAATTGAGATACCTGCGAAAATCCTGCATAAACAACTTTGTTTAAAGATGGCGAAAAGGAGTTTGAATCAAATGTACGTAACTTTTTTATTATGACATCGATTTTACCCAAACAAATTGTGATTAGCTTCTACTATAATGGCCTCTCAAAATCACTATCAATACTTTGTTTTTTATTTGTCTCTATACTATAAATTCTGTAAGTTCCTCAAATACGCAATTTTTTTTTTAGGTTCTTTGATTTTTTAGAAAACTACTGGATTTACAAAAAAAACATAAAAATTAAAAAATATGCAGATTGTCAAGATGTATTCATTGTGGGTCTAATATTTGCTGTATATTAAGTGGTTTTCGAGTTACACTTAAAAAACCACTAAATTGGTATACCTACCCCCAGGTACAAAATTTTCATATTTTCACCAAAGTCATGAAAGTTACTAAAGAACTATACAGATCGAAAAAGGATATCAAGCTTAATAAGAAACGGCTATTAGTTTCAAACAGAAACTGATACTGAGGTAGATATGGCGGCTTAAACATGGCCGAAGCGTAATTTACAATTTCATTTTTGAGGGTAATTTTTTTATGTAAAGCGAACCTCTATGGGGTCAAGGTGTACCCCCGCTAAAAGGTAATTTAATTATCTTCAAAAAAGGATAGCACACTTTTTGTCGTAAAGTTAATAGTTTTCCTGAAAAAAACAAAAAATATGCGGCATACATAATTCGATATTTTCGTTCCATAGAAGTACGACAATGGCATGGGTCCATTAAGGGAAAAAACAATATAAGCGAATCCCAGTTACATATTTAAACTCTGCGTCAAAAATCTTACAAAAAACATATTTGATACTTTTCTCTTAAATTGACAGGTGGTCACGTGATTTTGGCAACTTCTTACGGTTTGAGCTAGAGACTTGGTTCTGTTTTTGCTTTGTAGACAAAAATGTCCGATCAATATTAATCACCACTGGCATGTTTTTAAATTTGTAAAAATATATAAAGGGTGTCCCAAAAATCCGGGTCTACCCAAATATCTGCTGAACTATTGCAGATAACTGATGATATTTGGTAGTGATCGATGACATCGAGAGATTTATTTTATGCATACATTAACAAAAAAGTTTAAAAAATACATTAAGAAACAAGTTATATTTATATTTTAGCTATTTATTCGATTTTTATTTTCTAAAAAACACCCTGTATTTCGAAAACGGAGCAATGTCTGACTAAAGTAGGTGGCTTTTATTGTACTGACCTTTCATAGACACAGACTGTATAAGTAATTTTATCCATATTTCCGTGCTTTTCCATGTTTTTCCCGGGTATGCTGTAATGGACCAGAGGCAAACAACCAAAACCTTAAGCTACATGGCAATACCAACATAAAAATATGTGTCAAAAATTCCCACGTATGGGGGATGGCGGGTATAGCTATATTAAAAAATTTGTAAAAAATGGTAAAAGAATAAGTTTGACAGTCGATAGAATTTGACACGTTTTTTATCATAGGCAAGGGACAGTTGGCGTACATGGATTTTCAAAGACCTTTCAAACAAGATATCTCTCAAGAGGGTTTTTGTTTAAAACAACAAACTTGTAAATTTTGACAAAAACTGAAAAAATTAGTTTTGACAGTCGATAGATTTTGACAGATTTGATTGTGTAGACAATTAACGGCTATATCAAAGTATGTATTTATTTGTCAAATACCTTTAAAATGAGGTATCAATCGATAATATTTATAATTAAAATTTTTAAGTTGATCGCCCCTTTGTCGCCGCCTAATGCAAGGGCAGCACAACCGCCGCTTCATAAAATAGATCTCTTGATGTTAACGATTACTGCCAAATATGGTTCAGTTATCTTCAATAGTTCAGAAGATGTTTGAGTGGACTCAGAGTTTTGGACGACCTGTATATATATATATATATATATATATATATATATATATATATATATATATATATATCTTGTTTTCGCTCACTCTCGTAGCATCTCCTTCATACTCTCTTGGCTAATTTTAGTGCCAGGAAGAGCAGAAATAATAGGGACCTATTGCATTAAAGCCAGGCAATAATTGTGCCGGGCACTATTCTGACATTTTCGCATTAAAAGATCAGCTGTCTTCTTTCAAAATTAGGCCTTTGTGCCTGGCACTATTGCAATAAGTCCCTAATACAAAAACCAACGGATTTTAATCTTAGTAACCAGCTCAGGAAAGGAAAGACCTCGGGCAAGACTGCATTCCCGGCCGTTTTAACAAACAGTAAAAATAAAGAGCCCTCAAAAAGTTGGGGGCAAATTCAGTTAAAAAGGGTACACTAGATTTGATTTTCAATAAACCAAAACATATTAACAAGACTTATTTTAAAATAATTTTTATTGGGTTCAAAAAAACGTCATATAGAAATAGCGGTATATGATACCGGTAACAGCGTTAGTATAAGTTTTTGTGTTTGACTTTCTGAGTGGGTACATGAAAAAAAACCTTTTAAGCTGATGTAACTCGTAAACGAAATGATCGATGGCTGTTTCGTTTTATCCATTTATCAGGGAAAATACTACGAATTTACTTTTTTAGGTGAAATAAAGCAAATATTTACCTGTAGATCAGCAGGTACTAAAACTAAAAGAAAATTTTAGGCCTATTAAATATACTATGTATTCCAGATACATTTACCTACTTATTTTATGGAGATTTATGTAAGAAATACAACTTTGGATAAATGTAAAAAAAGCAAAAACTAAAAATTGTCTTTATTATTATATATTTATTTATTGCTCGACATTACTATTATACGGCATCTGTAGCATTTTAACCAAAATTGTATTTCTTACACAGTTTTCGAAATCGAACTTTATCTGGGACACCCTGTATATTATCTCAGTGTTAAAAATTCAGGGATAACGAAGTTAGAAATAGTGTCAATTGAAATGAAGATGAAAAGTGACAATCAGGGATAAAAAGTGGCAGATCGGGCCTAAAAAGAAGTACGAAAAGTAGCGTATAAAGCATATTTTTTTCTTGGCGAATTGTAGAGGGTGACACCAGTTTTAAATAAAAGTTTTACTTCAGAAATACTACCGCAAGAACAAAGGGAACTATACCAATATCAACATTTTTATCAAAAAATTTCAAAAAATTAATTTGGAAAAGTATAAAATTTTAATTATGCAACAGTTAAAATATCGAAATGCGGATTCGACTAGTTATAAAATTTTGGGCGCCAGGCGGCACCGTATTCAAAATTTTTAAAAATATGTTTTGTCGTCAAAATTGGATAATTTTGTCTACAAATCAAAAAAAGAACCAAGTCTCTAGCTCAAACCATTAAGAAGTTGTCAAAATCACGTGACCACCTGTCAATTTAACAGAAAAGTATCAAATATGTTTTTTGTACGATTTTTGACGCTAAGTTTAAACATGTAACTGCGGGTTCGCTTATCTGTGCAAAAATTATTTTTTCCCTTAATGGACCCATGCCATTGTCATACTTCTATGGAACGAAAACATCGAATTATGTATGCCGCATATTTTTTGTTTTTTTTAGGAAAACTATTAACTTTACGACAAAAAGTGTACTATTCTTTTTTAAAGATAATTAGCTGAGGTACATTTTAACCCCGTGGGGGTTCGTTTTACATAAAAAAATTACCCTCAAAAATAAAATTGTAAATTACGCTTCGGCCATGTTTAAGCCGCCATATTTACCTCAGTATCAGTTCTGTTTGAAACTAATAGCCGTTTCTTATTTAGCTTGACATTCTTTTTCGTTCTGTATAGTTTTTTAGTAACTTTCATGACTTTGGTGAAAATATGAACATTTTGTACCTGGGGGTAGGTATAGGCCAATTTAGTGGTTTTTTGAATGTAACTCGAGAACCGCTAAATCTACAGCAAATGTTAGAAACACCGTGAATACATCTTAACAATCTGCATATTTTTTATATTTTATGTTTTTTTTGTAAAACCAGTAGTTTTCTCGGAAAAATCAAAAAACCTAAAAAAAAATAGCGTATTTGAGGAACTTACAGAATTTATAGTATAGAGACAAATAAAAAACAAAGTATTGATACTGATTTTGAGAGGCCATTATAGTAGAAGCTAATCACAATTTGTTTGGGTAAAATCGATGTCATAATAAAAAAGTTACGTACATTTGATTCAAATTCCTTTTCGCCATCTTTAAACAAAGATGGCGGGTTGTTTATGCAGGATTTTCGCAGGTATCTCCATTTTTTTTGGGACATGGTCTTATGACGAATCGATTAAAATATATGAGTATCGGTTTGCAATTCAAGCCCAAAATCCTACTGGGCTCTTAGACTAATAGGGTGTGTTTGTATATCTAATCAAAATAAAAAAAACTGTTATTAAACCCGATACTCATATCTACTAGGCACGCCAAAAAAGCCCGTACAAAATGTTTTCAAAGTTTCAAGGTTTCAAAGTTAATTTTTTCAAAATGTTTAAATACAATAGTACATTACATTCACTTAGATAGGGTGTCCCAAGTTCCTATAATGCATCGGTAAAAACTCTTTCTTTGTCGAGATACAGAGCGTCAAAGTTGGCAATTTTTTTAAACTTTTTTGATAATAACTTTTTTAAACAACGCAGTAAAAATATAAAATTGGGTAAAGTCGAGTATTAGAACAACAGCAATAAAATGAATAAAAAATTATTTTGAAAAAAATTAGTCGGTCAATTTTTTTAATAAAAAACTATTTTTTGGTATAAACTTTTATAAATGCCATATTAAGCAATGTTTTTATTATATTTTTTGTTAATAAAAACAAGTCTCTAGCAAGACATAATAATGAAATATTATTAATATTTTTTAAAAGAATAAGTATGTAAAATTGATTTTTTTTTAAATTATTATTTTTTTTACGTTTTTGGAGGTTATTTTGACAGCCTGTATCTCCTTAATTTGTAATTTTATCAAAAGAAAGAATACTACGTTTTTGAATCACAATTAGCTGTGTATTCAGCTGGCGGTGACAGATTTTCTTTTTTTGTAAAACTCTTTTCCCCCCCACTTTTGTAACTTTAAACATGCTATATCTTAAACACAGATGTGTGTTGACCCCCATGTTATATAAAAAATGTTCTCGGAAATAACCTCCTCACCTCACCTGCTGAAGAATTATGGTGATACTCGATTGCTTTGAACAAAAATATTTAAATTTTCCGATATTTTTAAATCCAAGATGTTGGAAAAAAGTAAAATTTGTCCTTCTAGGAAGGATCACTTCTTTGTATGTTGCGAGGATTTTTTTTTATTAGTACCTCGTTGTGAGTGGTGGAATAAATTCAGAAAAGGGTAAAAAAATTAAGAAAAACATAAGAAACAAATATCCTTAATGGAGGGACAAATCGATTTAGTAAGTCATATTATATTTAGAGATGGTGGAAAATTTAAATAGTGATCTTTAATGAACTTGATCTTCACCATGATGCTTTTTATTTTATTGTCGGTTTGGTAGTATTTGATCTTCACCATGATGCTTTTTATTTTATTGTCGGTTTGGTAGTAGATTTTTTAACATGGCCAAAACCATTTTTTAAACTTTTTTTTTGCAACTTTAAATATTTAATATTTTTTATGTTCGTTTTATTTAAGGAAGGTGTCAAGATTAGCTTTCAAGGGAAATTTTAACAACTTTCTCTAAAACAAAATCGAAAAACGCTTTTTTGTTAGATTAGGTAGATAATTTTGTCCTGTCCGCACCTTGAAAAGAAATGAAATTTTTTATACCAAAAAGTGAAATAAGAGACATAAATCATAGTTTTTTAAATTACTAATTACCAAAATATTTAAAATCAACATTTGTTGGATGAAAATAATCTGGTTAAAAAAAGAAAAACTTAAATCGAATAGCTAAAAATAAAAAAATTATATCTCACGACATTTTTTTTCATCCTGCTAAATTTCTTGATAATGTTATACTTAACGTAATTAAAGGAACTAAAGAATATGATGCCACTCTAATAAAAAAATACTGAAAATATTAATTAAGTACCTTTGCTTTTTTTATATACCTATTATTACAAAAGGTGCGGAAAGGACATTTAAGGTGCGGGTTGGACAATATATATGATTACGCATTAAAATATATTAACACTGAAATGTATTTTTATAAAAGAAATCGTCAAATCCAAATAATTTTTAATTAGACACAAGATAAACATACAATCCAAAGCTTCTGATAGATATTTTAATGAAAAACGTAAAATCCAAATAACTCTTAATTATTAGAAACGTGGTTAAAGAACAAGCTAAGTGTTTAATGCTGCCAGTTATTTTTGTTTTTGTTTTATTTTGAATTTTTGGAAAACCTAACCTTAAATTTTGTTTTGATATTTTTGGGCTCTTTAGCCAAAACCTTCAAAAAAGAAACTCCTTGTTTGGGAAAATTCCGATCAGGTGATAATTTCTCTCTTTGTTGAAAGTTATTTTCTTTTTAAACACCTGATCATTTTTGGCAAAAGTCATGCGCGCTTTGCACACGCTGGGAGTTTGAAGTGCCCCCATGTATTTGACAGGGGAATGAAGACCTACTTCCGACAAGACACTGAAAGAAGTCACACGTGTTTTAAGATTAAGACCGAAATTCCAACCCCAAGAAAATCCGCGGCGCCGCGAGTGTAATGTGGAACCGCTACTAAATAAAAGAAGGCAAGCTTCTAGCGTGTTTTTTTCCTTTGGTTTAGTTCAATAAATGTCTGTTTTCCCAGACGGGGTGAATTTAACTTTGGGATAATTTTTTTGTGAAATCTCTGGTTTTCTTCAGGCACAGCCGTCTACTAAGATATTGTGGTTATATTATATTAATTTTGGAATTGATTTTTAAACAAATTATCAATTTTTTCTTCTTCTGGAACAAAAAATATTTGCTCTCTTGACTTTGAGACACTTTCTGGATGATTATTTAAAACACATAGTATTTCTGTGTAGTTAAATTCCTGAATGTCATCTTTAATTGACCACTTGTCATTTTTTCGTGTTCAGTTCGGTAATTTTTTTTCCAAACAAAGCAGATATTTCGGAAAAACTAGCAAAAAAAGTCAAATTCTTTTATAAGTGAGATTTGACACTGTTGCTTATCTATCTGAGACAATTTTGGTGAAAGGCTCGCTATGATACAGCGCGGCATTCCGTAGTTTATTACTGTGAAGCATAAAATTTCATACTAATTTTTTCGGAAACTATGGATTTTTGGACAAAATTTCATAAGAATTTTATGTTCCTAAATTTTCAAGTTATCATGAAACAAAACATGAAAAACACCCTGTATATGGCTATAAACATATTTTTTCTTATTTTTCGTTTAAGAAACCACTTCTCATGTCCGGTCCGCACTCACACGAAATAGGTGCGGATTGGACGGTGCGTACCGGATTCACAAAAACTGGCAAAGTCGATTGAAGTGAGTTTTAGGGTATGTTATACCGACATGAAAATTCACCAAAACAACAATTTCTTTTTCTAAAATAACACATAGCAAAAACGTAAACTGCGGTGCAGACGGGACCTGGGAAAAAGTGCGCAAAATTTGTTTTATTTTTTAATTTCAATATGTTTTAATTAAACCTAAAAAACAGATACTCACTAATTTCTTTGTGAGGAGCATAACACAAATATCTCAGCGGAAATGACAAGAAATACACTGATGTCAAACTGGAGCTGTCGAAAGTGGTAAAATTCTTAGGTGAGGACCGGACATTTTTCTTAGGGGACAAACTTGTAAATTTTATACCAATAATATTATTGCATGGTATCTTACTATCTCGTTAGTATGAGTACTCCAAAGACCAACGATTAGTATGATGTATTTTTCTTCTTAAAATTATACTGAAGTCGAACAATTAAACCATTTTCAATTTGACGTTTTTCATGGGAGACAGGTGCGGATGCGGACAAAAAGGGTCTTTTTTGAAGAAAATCAATGAGATAATTCCATGTTTCTGCAATTAAATTGTATTTTTTAAGTAAAATTAGGTGGGTAGATTATTTTAAATACTAGTTTGAGTTCCTAAATAGCTTAAGTTTTTTTTAATCGAAAGGGGACACGTTTTTACGTTTTGGCCATGTTAAAAAAAAATCGTCAGTAATGAATTTATGAGGCAAGGCAATCGTATAATCTGTAAAACTTTTCTATGCATCCAAAAAAATTCAAAAAATTTTTGGAATATAACAATAAACGAGCCTTTTTAAAAAGTAAAGTTTTTATGACTGCCATCTTGGATTTTACAATGACGGCAAATTTTAATTGTGTTCTTTTAAAACAATATAGTTCAAGCAAAAATTAATTTTTAGGAACCGAAACCGTTTTTAACGATTCATATCTCGTTGTACGTAACAAAGATAGAGCTTCCAACATAAGAGCTTCATTTCCAACATAAGAATACACGAGCCTCTTTCAAGGGTCAAGTTTGATTCTGTCTGCTATGTTGGACTATAAGATGGCGGACAAAAATATACTTTTACACAAATGTCCGATTGATCAATCCCTGCCAACTATTCTCTGCTTTGATAAAATTGGTGTTATAGTTGGAAAGTTATAACGAAAAACATTTTGTCGGGTTTTTTTCCCACCAGGTATATTTGAAAAGCGCTCACTTTTATAAAAAAAAATTCAGTCCAATTTGACACTTTCAAATATCTAGAAATTCTTACCATAAAATACAAACATTTAACATAAAGTTACTTACTTTATATAATTATTATTTTTTGCCCTAATATCAGAGTGTAATAATAGCAAACTTTAATAGGTGGTAGAAGAGATCAAAAGAAGGATTTTTTTTATTATATTTTGAATCAAACTTCTTTGCTTTTTAGACAAAGGGTGCCAAACTTAACAGCTTTTATTTTATTTTTTGCTATAACTTCCTTAAAAGTTACAACAGAAGATCGACATTTTCTAAAATTATGCATGACAATAAGGGTAATAATTAAAGGGTAAGATTATTTAAAAATAAATACTCAAAATTATTACCAGAAATCTATTTTTTTCTTCCACAAATTCTAAAAACTCGTTAAAATGTGGTTACTATTTTATGTTTTTATTAAGGGGCCTTTAGACACGTACAAAAATCTATTTCAATTTCTTTTGTGTAAATTTAATAGCTCATAAAAAATTAATTCTTAAAAGTCTTTTAAGATTGGTTCAACATTTAAATTACACCCTGTATTTTAGGTATCATGTTTTAATTATATTTTATAAAAGGCCAAGGCCCAAAAGGTGGTATCCATTTCCTGTTTACTGGATATCCAATCTAAAGGCCTGCGTATCCAAATGGATACACAATATAGGCTAAAAAGATGCTTGGCGGTTGGTGGCCATATACCTACTAGTTTTAAAATCATAGCCCAACAAATTAATATTATGGCATATTCAAATACTAACTCTTAATCAAAATTTTTTTCGCATAAGATCAAAAAATTTGTCGAAATATCAGGTAATTAATTTTTTATTAATTTTCAGTTGAGTTTACAGATATTTACTTCCTTTCATCGAGATTTTATCCGTTTTTATAATTAGATTTTCCCGTTCTACAAGAGCCGGTGACACAGAACTCTACGTTATCCATACCAAAATAATTCACCGTCAAATAGTGTCATATTATCCTTCAAATATATGTGCCTACTTTAGTTAATAACGAGACGTGGTCTGAAGTCGCTAATTAAGCGAATTGTATGAAAAGATTTACAGGTGCGTTAACATCTTATAGTAACAGTTTAGACTCTATTGCAAGTATGCTGCCACACCTCACTCCAGTTGGAGGACAGGCACATGCACTTAAATAACATTTCGCCCCTGGTTAAACCTACATAATCTAAAAACATTATATTATTAATATTTTTTGTTGGCACATGTGTCATTTGCGCCCCCCTTATATATGTGTCCTATGATGCCTTGTTGCTGCCTGGCTGCTGACAAGGCACACCATCTAGACTATTTTTTTAAGATCCACCTACGTAAGTTGAAAAGAGTTTTTTTATATAAAATAGCTGTCATATAGGTCCCGTAAGTTTAAAATAACTATGCTGCCCGACCTACATTTACTATAAGCTGGGCACACCTATAAAAATTTTAAAATATTTTACTTTCAAGCCACATCATGTAGTACCAAGAATCTCTTTAAAAATTGTGTAAAAAAACTAAATTGTCTATCCTGCCAAACATCCGCCTGATCTAAGAACAGGCTCACCTCCTATAAATATATTAGGCTGAAACTCATCTACACGCCAAAATAGCAAGATTATGTTTAATTATTGTGTGTCATATGGATCATCAAATAATAAATTGGATATGCTGCCAAACATCTGCCTCACCAAAGGACTGGCACACCTTCTATATTTATAATTGAGGCTGAACTTATCTATATCACTAAATATCAAGATAGATTTTTTTATTATTGTTTGTCATATGGACCCTTAAATAATAAAATGACTATAGTGCCAAAAATTTGCCTGACAGAACGACTGGCACACGTCCTATAATTATATTTGAGACTCAAAGTCATCTACAGCATTAAAAAGCAAGGCGGTTTTTAATTACTGTGTGTCATATGGACCGTCAAATACTAAGTTGACTATGCTTCCAAACATCAGCCTGATTGAAGGACTGGCACACCTCCCATATTTATAATTGAAGCTGAACTCATCTAAATCACTAAATATCAAGAAAGTTTGTTATTATTGTTTGTCATATGGACCCTTAAATAATAAAATGACTATGGTGCCAAAAATTTGCCTGACAGAACGACTGGCACACGTCCTATAATTATATTTGAGACTCAAAGTCATCTACAGCATTAAAAAGCAAGGCGGTTTTTAATTACTTTGTGTCATATGGATCCTCAAATACTAAATTGACTATACTGCCAAACATCAGCCTGATTGAAGGACTGACACACTTCTTATAATTATATTTAAGGATAAACCTAACCTACACCACTAAGTACCAACATGGTTTTTAATTTTTATACGTCATATGGACTCTTAAATAATAAATTCACTTTGTTGCCTAACATCTGCTTGACCAAAGGACTGGCACACCTCATGCAGTAATATTTGAGGCCGAAACTCATCTACATCACTAAATACAAAAACGGGTTTTAAGTATTCTGTGGCATATGGACCCCTCAAATAATAAATTGACTATGGTTCCAAACACTGGCCTGACCGAACGACTGGCACACCTCTTATACATATTTTTAAGGTTAGTGCAGGCGCTGTAGGTAATTGAGTATGCAAAATATGAGGACCGCACTTTGACAGTGGATTCTAGCTGAGAATAAGGCACAGATTAACGATCTGGGTGTTGCCAAGCCAGGTTTTGGTCCAATTTTTTTTTATTCACCCTCCTCTTATAGTCGTGTTCGAATTTCTGAAAATTTAACTATGTTGATGCTCTAAAGCCACAATGACAGATACATGAATAAAAAATGTGTAAGACCTAACCTAAAAATAAAATTATATAATTTTTTTAAATTTTAGCTGAAAAAACCCCCAAAAACCCCCAAAACCTAAAATTTTTATGTTTTCTTAAAAACTAAGCATCTTAGTAAAAAATATGTCATTACCTTTATTGTAGACAATAAAGTTTCCTTTTTAACGATATACAAGTCAGTGGGGTACGACCAAAGACAAACTCTCCAGCGGCGTCTGTTTATTGAGGTAATGCAAAAAAATGAAAAAAAGAAACATGCATATTACCTATTTTCCCTGATTTTCTTGAAAACCAAGCTCTCCATTAAAAACTGTGTCCCAAAGTCGGCTGTAGACAATAAAATTTCCTTTTAAACGGTGTATAATTAAGCAGGATTAGTTTTGTTTATAACAATTAAGGGGCCTCCGTAAATTACCTCAATTTTGAAAAATCACTAAACTTACCAATTTCTTTACTAGTTTTATCCAATTTTCTCAGAAACTAAGCTTTTTAGGAAAAAATATTAACACTTTATTGTAGAAAATAAAATTGTCTTTTTAATAAAGTTCAAGCTAGTGCGGTCAGACTAATACCAAACTTTCCAGTGGCGTCCGTTTATTAAGAAAATTAAAAAAAAAATTAAAAAACCACCTGTTTGTCACATGTTTTACCCGATTATCTTAAACACCAAGCCTTTTATCAAAAATCATGTTCCTTAGTCGATTGTAGACAATGAAATTTTCTTTTAGCTGCTGTATCACGAAGTAAGATTAATAGTCGATAAGTTTAGTGATTTTTCAAAATTGATGTAATTTACGGACGACCCTAAATTGTTGTAAATAAAAGTAATCTTACCTTGTTACACACCGTTTTAAAGAAAACTTCATTGTCTACAATTGACTATAAACCTAATTTTTGACAGAGAGCTTAGTTTTCAAGAAAATCGGGTAAATCATTTAATAAACATGTTTCTTTTTTTAATTTTTTTACATCACCTCAATAAACGGACGCCGGTGAAGACTCATTGACTAATACACCGCTGAAAAGAAAATTTTGTTGTCTATAACAAAGCTAATTACATATTTTTTCCTAAGAAGCTTAGTTTTTGAGAAAATTTTAAGAAAACCTCAAAATCTCAGGTTTTGGGTGGTCAGGAGGGTTTTTGGTGGTTTTTGCAGCTAAGATTTGACAAACTAACAAAAATTTTTATTTAGGTTGGATTTTACCCATTTTTGATTAATTTCTCTGTTATTGTAGCTTCAATGTGTCAAGTTAGTTAAATTTTCAGAAATTCGAACACGGCTATAAGAGCACGGGGTATAAAAAAATTGGACCAAAACCTGGCTTGGCAACATCCAGATCGTTAATCTGTGACCTTTTGTTAGCTAGAATCCATTGTCAAACTGCGGTCCTCATATATTGCACTAGGTAGAAGGGTTAGCTATTTACATAATTAAATACAAAGAAGGTTTCCCATTTTTCTGTTTCATATGGCCCGACAAGCACGAAATTTCCAAATTATGCACCTACTTACGAATTTAGACTTATAATAATCGCTCTGCAGCCAATTAAGATTATGGTAGGACTTTTTTCCTTTTTGTTTTATTTTAGTTCTCTGCTTATCAACCAGTCAAATTGCATAAGAGAAAAAAAAATGATTAGCTAAAGCGTTGAAAATTGTAGAGCGGCAAAAAACGAAGTTAAAAAAAAAAAAAAGTGTGTGTGTGAGCAGGTGCGTTTCGGGTTAGGTTTGTGGGTGTAAAAAGGGGCAAGGAATCGTATTATTGTGATATCCGGCGAAAGTTGACGTTGGAGAAAACAGTGACATACATAAAAGTCATAGGTCATAAAAGTATCTAAACATTTTTTAATGTCATTTTTAACATAACCTCAAAATGTTGGAGAAAAATGAAAAAATCCGTTTTTTTTATTTTTTATTTTTTATTTTTGCAAAAATAATGTCAGCTTAACAAAACTTCGTAAGAGTAGAGATCTTTGGGTGCTTAATGTTTACAATATTTTACAAACAATAAAATTAAGAAGTTTCTAAGATATTTGTTTTTTTCGATCAAAAACATTTTTTTTTTAATTGAAATTTCATCTTCAGAAAATCATTGTATCCAGTTCTGCTTGTACTCACTTTTTAACAGTAAGATATTTGGCGACATAAAAAAAATAATTGTTGGGGACATAAAAAAAATAATTGTTGTAATTTAAAAACATGTCCGAAAAAGGAAAAAACTTTTAAAAAATGGTCACAATATTTTATAGTTAAGTTATTGTAGTTATTTTATAAGTATTGAAATAGTTTTTAAAAAATGGCTATTATTATGGCTAAGAAAAATAAAAAAATTACGTTTTTTTTTAATTTTTCTCGAACATTTTGAGGTTGTGTAAAAAATGACACCTACAAATTTTTTAGACATTTTTATGGCAAATGACTTTTCTTTATGTCACTTTTTTCTCCGACAACTTTTGTCGAGAATTGCAATAATACGATTCCCCGCCTCTTTTTACCCCCCTCCAAACCTAACCCGCAACGCGCCCCTACTCACGCATTTATTTTTTTTAACTTAAGTTGCTTTAAGTCCTGTTAATAATTTTCTTTTTTCTTGCCTTAAAATATTGTAATTTCACTAGCCTATTAGGATTGGCTGTACCATAGCACGGTGGATAGAATTGACCGGTGTTCGGATTTTATAAATATATGTCGAATTTTCACGTCAGTGGTGGTCCAGCTGATTTTTAGAAACAAAAGTTAGATATGATATGAACAACTAATATTTTTTGATTTTTTTGTAAACTAAGGCAATTTTCCTACTATTTTTTAGTATATTCTTATAAAATAATATTTTTCAAACATACCGGTCGTTATTTTTTTTAGCCCGCTTCATTTCTCTTTACACAAAAATTAAAATTCGAAGAAAATAATGTGTTCGTTTCAGCGTCAAAAATCATCCGCTGACCTACCTCCTTGTTTACTACCCAATTGACCTCGGTTCACCTTTGATACGAAACGATCACAATCAGTTTGACTTATTGTTTAAGTTTTGTGTAATAAAAAATAAAGCCGGCTAAAAAAAATTACCGACAAAACGTCTAGAAAATTACATTTTATAGGGATGTACTAGAAAACAGTAGGAAAATGGAGTTAGTTTTCAAAAAATTCAAAAAATATTGTTGTTCCGTTGTTCATATCAGATCTAACTTTTGTTTACAAAAATCAGCTGGACCACCAGTGACGTGGAAAATTCGACATATATATATAAGATCCGAACACCGGTCTATTCTATCCACCGTGGTACCATAGGACGGAAATCTTTATGGATCCAGGATAACAATATTGCATAAATTAAATTATGTACGACAAAAATGACACCCATGACAGATTGTATGACCCTAGGCGTGTCCCAGGTCAAATATGACCTAAAATCCACTAATGCATCCTGCCAAATATTCGCCTTATCGAAAGACTGGGACACCCCTTAGAAATATTAAGTTTTGACCCATGCGTTATATAGGGAGTCCCAAATAAAAGGTAACAGAGGTGTCTTTGGGTATTTTTCATACAAATTTGAAGAAACGCTCGAACACGTCGATTTTGTTTGCGAAGGGGATACTTTTTGGCTATCTTGAAATTTTTGTAACACGCACTATCTTCGACTGGTATACTTTACGCCTTTATTTTAAATAGAGAAAGTCAGTCTAGTGATACCTTGTTTGAAGTTCTCTTAAATATCTTTACAATCGTGTAAAAGTTTTGAAAATCCATTGATTAGTTTTCGAGATATTTGCTTTCAAATTTAACATTGAATGATAAAATAAAAATTAAATCTGAAAAATATAAAATTTTAATAAAAATTTTATTTTATCAGTTCATGTTAAATTTGAAAGTTTGAAGGCAATTATCTCATAAACTAATGGATAGATTTTTGAATTTACTCAAAATTTAAGGGTAAAGTATACAAGTGTTCTAACTTTTGTAGTTCGGGGCCTAAGACGGAAATTTAGGGGCTTGTATGCATTTTCGCATACCATGACGAAATTTGGCACAAGGTTGTGCTCCGATGGAACCCAGTGCAGGGCCAAGATACAAGGGCGTACTTGAGGTGGGACAGGAAAAATTGATAAATTAAATATAAAGCTAGTTTCGAGTACAATTTTTGTTTCTTTAACTTTATAGGTATGTAGCTTATAAATTCAAAGGTTTTTTTTGAGGGAGAGAGGGAGCAGAACTTAGTAGGATAAATTGTAAAAATCTTATTTCGTCTAAACTGGTCGTGTGAGGTATCGATTTCTAGGTAATTTAGTATTCTAAACCAAAATAAATATCAATTGAGTCAATACGTCAAACTGTTCACATGATATGTCAAAAACTTAATCTGCCGGGGATTATTTAAAATAGCTGACCAAGCCTAACTTAATAAAATTTGATTAAGTTAGTGTAGTGTAGTAAAAGTAAAAGTGGACACTTGTAATGGGTTTCTAGTGCACGGTAATATCGATAAAATTTTAGTATGTTGTTCATCTCACCTTACTGATCAATAGGTGTCATTAGCCCGATTCCATCCTATGACTAGGTTCGGAGATACGGGGGCAATTCAACCGATATTGCACTAAAACGGTAAAAATGCTGTGGTTTGATTTTTATAAGGTTTTTTTATTCCAATCATAAAAATATCTGTTATGTACATAAATTAGCATGTTTTTAGTAAAAAATATAGATTTTCTATACGGAGATATCAAAAAGTAAATTAAAATACGTACGTAAAATAATCGAAAAGATTTACTATATAGAACAAAATAAATGTATTTTTACCTCTAAAACCTAATTTTGATGAAACTTTTTTTACGAGGTACACATAAAAAGTAGTGCAGTTATAAATTATAACCAAAACTTTCATTAAATAAAATAATGGCATATGCTTGCCATGAGGAACATATCAGTTACCCATCTACCAATAATTTAGGGCAAGTCCTGGATGCAGGTCATCGAAATAATGTCGAAGATTTACCCGAAATAATTGATTGACTATTGTTAGAGAAATGCGAAAGAAGAATAAAAAGTCTGATCCAAATAACGACTTTGTTATTTTTGAGACATCTACTATTTAGAGTACTAAGAAACTTTAATTGTTATTTTTAAATATTGCTTGATAGAATTTTGTTTTAAGAAAGTTTGGTTACAATTTATAACTGCACTACTTTTCATGTGTACCTCGAAAAAAAGTTTCATTAAAGTTTGGTTTTAAAGGTAAGAAGACATTTATTTTGGTCTAATCGAAAAGGTTGACTAGAACCTTTTCGATTATTTACCAACGTATTTTAATTAACTTTTTGGATACCTCCATATAGAAAATCTATATTTTTTGCTAAAAACATGCTTATATATGTACATAAGAGATACTTTTGTGACTAGTACAAAAAGAGCTTTTAAAAATCAAGCCACATCATTTTTACCGTTTTGGTGCAATATGGTTTGAATTGCCCCCGTGTCTCCGAAATTAGTTATGGGATGGAATTCGGTTCATTACAACTATTGATCAGTGAGACGAACAACATATAAAATTTTATCGATATTAGCCGTGCACTACTCATTACAGGTTTGCAGACTTTTTGGATATCCCCCCTACAGGAAAATAACAATTTTCGCTAAAACATGCTAAAACGTAAACGCTCATGAGATTCGTATAAATTTTTTTTTACCGTTCTAGTCTTTTAAATTGCCCTTGTATCTCCGAAACTGCTCATAGGATGGAATTAGGCCCATTATTGGTCAGTAAGGTGAGACAAACAACATACTAAAATTTTATCGATATTAGCCGTGCACTAGAAACCCATTACAAGTGTGCAGGATCCTTTCTAGAATTTTTAATTTTTAACATAATCTGCCAATTCTTATGTACCAAAGCATACACTTTTAATAAAATTACATAATTGCATCCAATTTGAGATTGGTTGTCAGAAGTGAAAACTTAAATAGATATTTGAGAAATAAGGATAATACACATTAATATAAAAAATATTTTTTATAAAATTAAAATTACTGTATTTCATTAATAACTTTTTACTTAAGAAGAAAAAGTCATGACAGGTTTTATTTACATATAATTTTTTATGGATTGCTGGTACTGTATACTATGTGTATCCTTTAAAAATTATTTTTTTAGTATAACTCACCTACGCGTCGTTTAATTTTGTTGTTGTTCCACCAATTTAGTTAGCGGAAAAATATTAACATTTTGCCTAATTAACCGACCTTGTATTTTTCATAATAACAAAGTTCAAATTTAAATACCCTGTATGTTTTAAAGTCTCTAACTAACAGCTACATAGGTGATTAATAGTTTAACTCTATTGTATATTTTTTAATTTTATAAGTGCTGGGAATAACGTTTTACGTATTTAAAAAAATTATATTGACAAAAGAAACACCATGTATTTTCTGAAAATTACAAAGCTAAGTAAAACAATCTACACCATGTAAAAAACGCCTTATTCTAGCTATAACTAGAGTCCCTGTATGTTGACATAATCCAAATATGTCAACATACAGGGACTCTAGCTTTAACAAGTAGTAAAATTATGGGGGTATCTTAAACTGCATAACCGATATAACGAAAAGTTTGAGACTACTATATTTTACATGATTTTTTTAATATCACCTTGTATCTTTCAGCATATTACAAATTTACACTAACTTAAATTTTTTTGTAAAAGCCTGTAATGGGGAACAAACTGTGTCCAGTTTCGTTGCAAAAGTCTTATTAACGCAGTAGCTACAATAAATAATGTAGAAAAACAGTAAAAATGACAGCAAAGTTATTGTGGCCCAGTATATACGTTCAGGAAATGGTAATGATGTAGCACTTATCACAAAAATAGAGTCCGATAAATGGTTTATAAACGAGAATATAGTGATTGCAATGAGATGCTTATTTGAGATATCTAGAGTTATTAGAATTTTCAGCACTATAATAAAAAATTACGAAAATACTTTATTGTCTGGTTACCTTTTAACACTCTGTATAAAAAATTTTATTTAAAGAAATAAAAGCTGTACTAGTATTGTTGTAAAGTGCTGACTTTGGGTTTTCCATAGTGATTTGTAAAGTCGTCATAAAAAAACTACTTAATGATCATAAAAATTTTTCTTATTTTTAAAAACAGCCTGCATATTTAACAGTTCACACTAATTTTTATTTTCTTTTCGTAAAATATAAATAAAACCTAAGTATCTTATACTTCGTATATATATTCGTCTAAGAAATCCACATACATTTCCATCTTTTTATATTTTTTTAATTTAGAAGTATTAAATAAAACCCCCCTGTACTCCGACCCTGTATATGTCACACCCGTCGAGCAATTTTTATTTTAAAGAAAAACAATGTGCTTATGTCCGCATTAAATTTTAACACCTTATCTTGCATAACTAAGCTCCTTGATTTTTGTTTCTTCTCAATACTCACACCATAAATTTCTCAAAGAAAAATTAATTATTTTTTATTTTTTGAAAGAAAATAAAGCAATAAAACCTCTTTATCACTTAAAATAAAAGTGTATATGTCCTTAGTAGTAGTAGTAGTGGGGGGGGTTGACCCGCAGGTCTGACAAGTAGGCCAGTGTAGGCCCTTTTTGCCATATGTCCTTATAATCGATGCCAAATTTCATTGCTCTAGGTTTACATTTGAATTTTATAAAGAATTTTAATGAGATAGATGCAATTAAAAATAAAACACCCTGTATCTTTGCTCTACACCGGGTTCGGGATGAGCCCACTTCGTGAAATAATACTATAGTGTTGTACTATGACCGTGCCAAGTTTCATTACGGTAAGCAAAAATGCAGACAAAAGTGGCTTAGGCTACGGACTATTGGGTTAAACATTTTTCTCAAGAGCGAATGAAACGCAGGTTTCAGATTAGAATTTTAAAAATGACAAACAATATGAGATGTTGAGCTGTTTATTTTTGAATATATTAGGGGCTGGCCAACGGAATGGTTGTAAAACAGTACCCGAGAATAGCAAGCTTTTCTCGGCCAGTACGACAAGAACGAAAAATCCTAATGCGAGCGCACACAAAGAGTAGAAAGTAGAATAGACGAAAACAATTTAAACAAAACGTAGTAAAAGCAATTTAAGGCAAACATACTTTTGACAATCCGTAAAAATGTCGAAAATAATATGGTCGAAAATTAAACGCACGATACGCAATGAAGAAGAGACGCAAAATTCATCGAAACGTAATTATGTTAAAACAGGTCAAACTGTAAAAAAAGTCGAATCGAAAAATCATCGATTATATAACTCAGCTGCAAGAAACTACCACTACCAAATGTAGTGTTACATCATACTCGCCTAACTTAAGAGCCTGTCAAAACCTAACCGGTTAGCGCCAGTTTCACGAATTTAACCAAGAAATTTTGCTAAATTTGACAACATCACACCTTCATTTTCGACTTTTCTACGGTTCGATCTTTTTGCATTTCGACAAAACTACGTTTCGATGATTTTGCGTCTTTTCTCCATTGCGTATCGAGCCTTTAATTTTCGACATTTTAACGGATCGACAAAACTACTATTCGTTTAAATTATTTTCGACAACTTTACGGATCAACAACAATACATCTTCCTTTAGTTGCTTTCTGCTCTTTTATTTTTATACGGTTTGGCCTTTTTGCGATTTGACTTTTTTACGGTTCAATTATTTTTTGGTTTTCGACTGAACTCTGTTTCGATGCTTTTACGTTTCAACTATATATCTTCAATAATTTTACGGATCGTCAAATCTACGTTTCTTCTAAATTTTTTTAGTCTATTTTACTTTCGATTGTTTGTTATTTTCGACTTAATTACGGTCCAAAAAATTTTTTTCGATCATTTTACGTTTCGACAAAACTTTTTTCGATGCTTTTATGGATCATTAGCACTTACACAAACTTTTAATGCAACGTGCAGTTGAAACGCAAATAGAAGTTTTCGGGCCGTTTTTATCAAATGGTGAGTTGGAGCGAAGCTAAAAAATATCAGCTAAAAAATGGCTTATTTATAAGAGGCTTCACAGCGGCGCAAATCAGTAGTGTAAATCCTTTATAAAACTTTTTTTACTTCGAAGCAATTAAGCACATATAAACTAGAGACCCTGTATGTATGACATATTCCAAAGAATTAGAGACGCGACAAACTTATCAAAATCAAATTTATCATAACAAAAACATCTCATGTGCAGTATTCGTTCGATCGCAGTTCAGTACGGTTATATTGCATCGTACCTGCATGATAGTGCTAACGAGGTCAAAGTCGGAGTTTGTTTTGTTTACAAAAAACCTCGCGCGCGAGATACCTGTGTTGAGAATCTATATACAATGTGTATTATAAATAATATATCATGTTTAAAAGCAAAAAAAGTGTACCATCACCTGTGAAACTTGTTTTAAAAATTAGCGAAAAGCCCAAACAAAATCAAGAAAAAATGGATAATGCCGAATTATTTCAGGATAGCCATGCTAGAACACAAAATGAAGAAGTTTTATATAGCGAATGGAAAAAATCCCAAAACGAAAAAAATTCACTTAGTGTACAAGTGGATTATCTCCGAAGTCAACTGGAAAGTATGCAAAGAAAATTTGCAGATTTAGAGACAAAAGTCACTAAAAAAGAAGAGTCTGACATGGACTACATTACTGATGAGGACGATCTGGCAAGAGAAACTGAGTGGATCAGACAAAAAGGAAAAGGTTGGAAAAAACGTCGAATGGATACTTCACTCTCACCACCACAACAAAGCTCGGGCACTGGAGAGCCCTCCAATAAAACACAAAATGAAGAACCCCCAACTAAGGTTAAAAAAGCTCCATTACCTCCACCGATTATGGTAAATGGCGTAAATAATTTTAATGATATTTATGAAAAGTTAAATATCATACAAGGAGTTAAAATAAAAGTTTTAAATAACGAAAATATTAAAATAAATGTACAAGACGCAGACAGCTATCGGCTGGTTACTAAAATGCTTAATGAAATAAAGCATCAATGGCACTCATACGAAAACAAACAAATAAGGCCAATTAGAGTAATAGCGAATAGGCTACACTTCTCATGTGACCCACAAAAAATTGTAGCTGATCTACAAAAAAAAGGTTTTAAGGCACTGGAGGCCAGCAACAAACTTAAATGGAGAACAAGACAACCTCTTAACATGTTTATGCTCACATTTAGCCACGATGAAGATATCAACAAAATTTTTGAAATTTCCAGTATCCTTGGGATTGAAGTGGAAATAAAAGCACTAAAAACCTCAAAGTTAGTCCCTCAATGCAAAAGATGCCAATCTTATGGACACACGCAAAAATATTGCGCTAAAGAACCACGTTGCGTAAAATGCACGGGGAAACATCTTACTGTAGAATGCCCCAAACCAAAAGAATCTGAGCCAAAATGCATCCACTGTGGAGGCAAGCATCCTGCTAACTACAGAGGATGCCTTGTTGCTAAGGAAATACAAAAATTGAAAAATAAACCTAAGAAACCGAATCTCATACCAAACGTGAGTACAAATAGACAAAACCAACAGACAAGAAACACAGTCACACAAAACTCTGTGACAAGGACATACAGCCAAGTAGCAGCAACAGCTACTATACCTGATATTAATATCAGTAGTCAAAATACTATGGAACAAACACTACAATTAATTTTGGAGAAATTGAACAAACTTGATGAGCGATTAACTAAACTAAAAAGTAGCAATAACGGAGCTACCAATATGCCTCAAAATGGTCAGTAATCTTAGAATCCTAGCTTGGAATGCCAATGGTCTCTTGCAACATCAGCAAGACTTGCAAGTTATTCTAGACATAGAAAAAATTGACGTCTGTCTTGTGTCAGAAACGCATTTCACTAACCAGTCTCACATTAAATTTAAAGGTTATAAAGTGTATCATACAACTCACCCTAGCAATACTGCACATGGGGGAAGTGCTGTAATAATTAAAGAAAATATATCACACTATGAGGAGATGGGATATAAAACCATAGAGATTCAAGCTACATTAGTAAGTGTAAAAACCAAAACATATACATTAGTCATAAGTGCTGTCTATATACCACCAAGGCACTTACTAAAGAAAAATCAATATCTTAATTTTCTCAGAAACTTAGGAAACCGTTTTATAATTGGAGGTGACTTTAACGCAAAAAATACCTACTGGGGATCTAGACTGACGAACTCTAAAGGAAAAGAACTTTTGCAAGCTATTAGTGAATATCAATGTGAGCCGATATCAACTGGTAAGCCCACATACTATCCAACAGATCCAGGAAAAATTCCAGATCTAATTGATTTTTTTATAGTAAAAAATATATCTTTAAGTTTTGTAGATATAGAAGAATGTTTTGATTTACACTCAGATCATTCACCTATTATTCTAACTCTTAGTAAAAACATAATAAAGAAAGAAGCAAATATCTCACTAGTTAATAAACTGACTGACTGGATTAGTTTTAAACAAAGTCTGTCAGAAAAAATAAACCTATCAGTACCATTGCAAACGCCAGAACAAATCGATAAAGAAGTTGATTATTTTGTTACAAATATTCAACAAGCAGCTTGGGAAAACAGTCCAAAACCAAAGAGAATTTTTAAGGGAAAAAACTATCCAAAGGAAATTAGAGACCTTATATTGGAAAAAAGGAAACTAAGAAGAAAGTGGCAACAAAGCCGTGATCCTCGGGACAAAACAAATCTCAACAACATGACGCAGCGCATTAGGCGAGAAATTCTAGTAATAAAAAATGAATCTATTAACCATTTTCTTAATGAACTTACAGATGATAAAAATACCGACTATTCCCTTTGGAAAGCAACCAAAGATTTTAAAAGACCAATTATCCAAATTCCACCCATACGAAAATCTAACAACCAGTGGGCAAGGAGTAACGAAGAAAAAGCAGATATTTTTGCAAGTCATTTAGAAAAAACATTTCAGCCCCACGAAGCACCAGATGAACACTTTCATTTAAATGAACCCCATCAAATCGAGGACCATATTAAGCTTACATCACCAAAAGAAATATTAACAGAAATCAAAAATATTAATTCGAAAAAAGCCCCAGGGTATGATCTTATTAACGGGGTAGTCATAAAACAACTCCCCAGAAAAGCTATCGTAAAACTATGCAACCTAATTAATGCGTCTTTTAGGCTTAGGTACGTACCTAAACTGTGGAAAGTTGCAGAAGTTATCATGATTCCAAAACCGGGAAAACCACTCCATGACGTGTCATCTTACAGGCCAATATCTTTGCTGCCAATTATATCCAAGCTCTATGAAAAATTATTGCTTAAAAGAATAAAACCCATCATAGAAAAACAAGAAATTATTCCATCTCATCAATTTGGTTTTCGAGACAAGCATTCCACGATAGATCAAGTACACAGAATTACTAATATAATAGAAAAAGCACTAGAAGAGGGAAAAGTTTGTTCTGCAGTTTTTCTAGATGTAGCACAAGCATTTGACAAAGTGTGGCATGAAGGCCTTAATTTTAAACTAAAAAGGTTTCTGCCAAAACAGTATTCGGATATTTTGGAATCATACATATCTGATAGACATTTTAGAGTAAAACAGGAAGACTCATACTCAAATTTAAGAGAAATTCAAGCAGGCGTGCCCCAGGGTAGCGTACTAGGCCCTTATCTATACTTATTATTCACTTGTGATATCCCAAAGCCAGAAAATTGTCACTTAGCAACATTTGCCGATGATACTGGTTTATTGACGGTAGAAAAATCTATTGAAAAATGCATAGAGACACTTCAGGATGCAGTCACCCAAATTCACAGTTGGACCACAAAGTGGCGAATAAAATTAAATGAAACCAAATCAATTCATGTTGATTTTACAAACAAAAATATAAATCACATACAAATAACAATTAACAACATTCCAGTACCATATTCGAATCAGGCAAAATATCTAGGTATGACACTTGATACCAAATTGCGCTGGAAAGCACATGTTAAGAAAAAAAAAAGAAGAACTTGAGATAAGGTATAGAAAAATGAACTGGCTAATTGGAAGGAAGTCCAATTTAACAATTCATAATAAGTTACTGCTTTATAGACAAATACTGAAACCAGTATGGACATATGGTATTCAACTATGGGGTTGTGCTAAAGAGAGTAACATTCTAGTTGTACAGAGATTTCAAAATAAAGTATTAAGAAACATTGTGAATGCACCTTGGTACGTTCGAAATAGTGACCTTCATCGAGGTCTAAAAATCGAAACTGTAGCAGAGACTATAAAAAAGTACGCAAAAAGCCATGAAGATAGACTCCATCGGCATGTGAATGTGGAAGCAATTCAGCTTCTAGACAATACTATGCTAGTTCGACGACTAAAAAGAGTGAAGCCGTTTGAGCTAGTAAACTAAGTGAATTACACATAAAACAAAATAATGCTATAAACACAACACAATTGTGAGTTACAGACTAAACAAAGCGGGGAGAACTGTTGAGTGAACCCTAAGTTTAAATCTGACTTTTCTAGTAAATTAAGTTAAAACAAAATTGCTAATTAGTCTTACTGACTAGATTGTAATAAAAAAAAACACAGTGTGTTTGACAAATAAAAAAAAAAAAAAAAACATCTCATGTAAAAAAGACAAGTACGCGAAAATGGTATTCCGAAAGAAGAATTGAGATAAAAGTAAGTTTGGAAGTTTGACTTTCGTAGCTCATTCCGAAGTAAAGTTTACATATGTTAAATATGGGCTGAAATGTTTTAAGAAAAGATGGTATACCGCAGATTCGGTGAACTTGGCGGGGCACTGCGGTGCCCCCAGATTTTTTTCAAAATAAATCGTGGTTCTACTACGTTTTACCTCGCTTGTCAAAACGCACTATATAACGATTTTTTGCATGAAAATGATTCTTTGGACTATTATTAGTCGATTTGGATAAACGAGAAATTAAAAAAAAAGTTTGTAACGTAAGTTAACATTCCATTGGTGACGAAACTGCGAGCGTGTTCTTGTTGATTATGAAAATTATAATTTTCTACCACTTGATGTAACACAAAAATCATATAAAATAAGAGAATATAATATTTTACATTCTGGACTGCTAATTTTATGAAACTGCAATAAATAGAAATTAATCCTATTGGTGCTGAAACTGCGACGAAACTAAATTTATTCATGAACGTAAATATATGAAAATGAAATAAACAAAATTTTCAACTATTCTTATTCTAGTCATAAAAATAATAATTCAGCTTTTAGTTTTTAATTTAGGTAGGCAGTATGACAAAATATTAGTTGCCATAGTAACTAAATAATCAAGTCAATCAAAACTGTATATGTTTTGCTGGTGTCTCGTCGAAGAAAAAATTGCCATTGTTGTGAGTCAAAAAATAGGTTTTAAATTTATTCAATTTGGTTTGGAATGTTCTTACCGAATACCACGCGAGGTTAAATTAAATCCGTAAATTTTTTCTCGCTAATGAATATTTTTAGAAAATTATTATATTTAAAAATATTCATTAGCTCGAAAAAATTTCCGGAAATAATTTAACCTCTAGTGGTATTACTAATGAAAACAGTATAAAACGACCTAAACTTGTCATTAAAAATGAAACACATTTTTAAACATCGAGGTAAAGTTGGCAAAGCACCACAGTTGATTGATGAATGCATACCTGTAAAGCGCATACGCTCTACATAAGTTTTTCACCACATAAAATAATTTTGGGACAGAAACTTTTCTGAAATGTAACTGATAGTTTCACAGCACCCATTATTACCTTAGGTAATCTGTGGTTTTAAACTGAATTAAGAATACACGTGCGTTTTGTTACCAGATTTACGGGGTGATTTAACAAAAGGACTAGCCTTATTGGAAATACTATAAATAGTGTGCGGCCATAGTTTACATATTACTAATGATCCTACCAACACTGCCTAACCTGTTAACAGACACAAAATTGTTTCAGTCAAAAAGTAAGGTTAGGGTGTCAAAATATTTTTTCAATTCTGAACACTTTAAGCTGGACTAATTAAATTAACTTTGCGCGCACATCGGCCTTCACGTACTTATTCTTTTTCTATCAAGAAAAATTACATATTTTGCCCCTAGGGGCCGGAAGTTTGCAAAATGTGTTTTTAGATTATGCCTTATATCTTACCAAATTGGAAGCTCATACAAATGCCCCCAGGTCTGCTATACAAAAAAAAAATGAAGCCGATAAACAGGCCCCCTAGGGGCAATTTTTTTTGTAATTTACAATAAGAAAAGCTTAATTGATTTATACTCTGCCCTATGTAAGCACATTGCAAAATATCTTCATTATTTTTAACTCTACGAAAAAATATATATTTACAATTGAAGAAAGACCTATCAGAAAAACTTATGAACTATTTGAGCTAGAATTACGCTATTAAAGATCTTTGACAAATATGTTTTATAAAATATATTTTACAAAATATTTGACAGTCTTCTAGCCCACGTTTTTAAAAAACATGTATTTTCTTTTATAAAATTTAAACTAGAACACTAATAAAATTGTTATTAAAAAAATTCGAAGTGTAATAACAAGCCTTAAATAAAACTATGAGCAAGTAATTCTGTGTGTGTTCAATAAAAACTACCTGTTTGCATCCAGAGGGCAAAGTCCTGTTGTTCCATGTGCTGGACGGCGTGTTGCGAGTGAAAAGGCCTTATGATAGGAGTGACCATACTGTAAGATACCTACACCACTGTGGTCTAGATATAAGAGAGCATTGTATACCCAAGTAATAACAATAAAGGGTAAGAAAATGAGTATTCCGTATTTAAGGTAGTCAAACTGGTATTTAAAACCCATTTTTAAAAAACTTCTTTCATATAAATTAATTACTAGTATTTTTATATAACATATTTATCAAAATAATTAACTTGGTATGTTCTAAGGTAAATGAAGTAAGTAAAGTAAAGTAAATCATTTATTTCACAATGTGTGTCTCACCTATTGTTATGAAAAAATTTGTTAGCATAGTAATTTAATAATCAGGGTATTAACATGATATCAAAGTCAAAACATTTGATACTTGATGTAGATGAAACTTTAAAATAAGAAAGTTTAAAATAAATGTGCCTTTCGATACGTCAAAAGAAATAGTGGCAGCATCATTACCTTATAATACTTTATCACATTTGAACCGAATAAAAGAAAAATCTGGCTGGTGTCTCATGACGTATATTGGCTAAATACATAACCAATCTTCAGAGGAGGTATGTGAGGTCTTTGATCCAAAGGTGATTTGACAGCATAGTATTTTTATATAAAAGAGGTTCATATGGCATGTTTATCATAATAAATATAATGATACGTTCTAATGTAAATGTAGTCTAATTAAATAATTACTTTCAGGCGGTGTGCCTCATATCTAGTCAAGTAAAATTTAGACAGCATACTCATTTAACAATAAGGACATTTTTATGACACCTATGTAACAAAATTTAATTTGTTAGTTAAAGATATAGGTATGTGGTTTATATGTAATTGCGTTAAGGAGGTGTGACGTTCCTCTTTTCAGTTTTGGCTGAAGATAGTTAACTCTTATATTAGTAATAGCTTCATCTGACACTAATTAGATAAAAGCTGTTTTGGTATTTAGTAAGGTAGTTTATCTAAAAAAAAGTGCAGTGTGAGGCAGGTGTTACCTGACTGGGGATAAGGCAACTTGAGGCAGCATGAAGGATTTATAAAGGAGAGGTATAAATGACACATTTACTGTAAAAATTATTTTGTTTTGTGTTTATGTAAGTTTACTTTTACCTGTCTATTACATTAAGAGCGTGTGCCTGTCCTCCAGCTGGAGTGAGGTGCGGCAGCTTCATCATATTTTTATAAATATGTTTATATGACATAATTGCAATAGAGTCTAAACTGATACTATAAGATGTCAACGCACCTGTAAATCTTTTCATACAATTCGCTTAATTAGCGACTTCAGACCACGTCTCGTTATTAACTAAAGTAGGCACATATATTTGAAGGATAATATGACACTATTTGACGGTGAATTATTTTGGTATGGATAACGTAGAGTTCTGTGTCACCGGCTCTTGGTACTACTTCGAGCCACAATAGATCCTATGGTGGTCGCAGTGGAAGGGCTGCAAGGCCCACTCACATATGAGTCATCATCTTCATCAAATTCTACTTATATATTTTTTCTTTATTTTGTTTATCCGTCCATCCATATTTTTGGTGTTAATATTTTTTTCATTTTAAGGTGCCCATTATGGAAAACCATGTATGTCAGGAAATGTTTAGGACAGCTGGTCATTCTAAAATAATTTTAGAATCATTCTTGTGCGCCGGGTACGCAAATGGTCAAAAAGATTCTTGTGAGGTAGGTTTAGTTATAATAATAGGGTATTTGGCAAATTTTAGAAAAGAGTTTAGAATGATACATAGATCCCTAATTTGCTAGGCAAAATTATTAAAATAGTATATTTTATAATGACTACATTTAAAATGAAGTTTTCTAATTTCCGATTTGAATTTGCCGCTAAAACGCTCATTTCTAGCATGGCAATGACAATGCACAATGACATCACAGCGCAGTAAACTCGCGGACATATACACGGCATTCAAGTGTTTATTTGTTTTTGGTCTGTGTTTTTACTGTTTTTTATGTAAAAAAATTATTCATGTGCCTACAGCACTAAAAGAACGGAAAAAGTGGTTAGAACTTGCTCTAAGAGACCCAAGGGCCTTATCTAATACATCTTCACTTTACATTTGTGAAGATCACTTTGATGTGAGTGTAACTAAATTGTTTCTATTAATTTTTCTTACATTGTGTATAATATATATAACTATTTCGTAAATGACGATGAAATTTTGGAGGTTATGTTTATTACAAGGGGTGAACAACTATAATGGACAGAAAGGTTTAAAAATTTTTAGGCGATGCTAGGCAGTTATTAAGCAGGACTAGGAAGTACCTCTAAATGCAGGATTAGGCAGTGCACATGCAGGCTAAATGTAGGACTGAGCAGTGCATATGCAAGACTAGGCAGTGCATAGGCAGGACTAGTCAGTACCTACGCAGGACTATGCAGTACTTTAAGTATTGCTGGTCGTTGTATAGTTTTTGCCTACCTGTCCTGCAATTTTTGATTGTTACTTAATGCTTAAAATAATAATGATTGGGTATTTAATTGAATCTATTGTAAGTGGCATATTAAACAAAAAAGCAAAACATATAACCTAACCTCAAAATCTAAATGAGTAAAAGTACGCGAAGAATTTCGTAAAAAACTTTCAGTTATATACAAAACAACTCATCGAATACTTACATCAACATTTTAACGTTTCTGAATTCCGCAGAACAAAAACGACTGTTGTTGGCAAAGAAGCCTGCCACCATACAGGAATTCAGCATTGGCAAGTTGGAGCTATCGGCTGTGGAGAATCCGTTTTCCATTGAAAATGTTTTTTATAAGCAAAACACAAAATAAAATCCAATTTAGGACGATAATTCGCACTTTAAACCAAAGCAAACATTACCATCCATAAGAAAATAACACAGAAAATAGGTTCGTTCGAGGCGTTTACTGTTTTTTGACGTCACTTGCAGCTGATTGGTAGACCGCTGTGGCCAATTAAAATGCGTTGGGTGACATTTGTGGCAAACTAAAAGACGTTGCCATACAACACTGTGCCAATTTGTTACACAAAAAAAATTACTGAATAATTAAACAAATATCTGGAATCAGAACTGTATTTTCCAGCTAGGTAAAACATTGATATGCCCGGTAACTTTTATACAGTGGAGAAGGGGGGGTTCAGAAATAAGAAAATTTTAAGTGCGCCACAGTGTTTTAATACCAATGTTTTACAAAGAAGATCTTAATTAAAATACAGTTCAACTCAAACGTTGTAGCCAAACAATGAAACTCTACTTACTTCCGAGGCTTCCAGAGTATTTGTGTAATTAAGAAAAACCAAAAAAAAATGACTCATTGACAAAATAAAATTCTAAAAGATTCCTAAATGAATCAAAATGACACAAATAAAAAGTTCTTTATAGGTAGATGCACATTTCCAACAGGTCACAGTGTACCTACATTTGAGTCAGTAGTGTAAGACTCCATTATATAAAAGATTGTAAAAAAAAAGATATACACTTCCAAAATCATTCCGTTATAGGGGAGATCTGGACCAAATATCTGCTGTCATCATTCTACGTTGGGTAAAATGAGACAGACAGCAGCCCAGTCCATGAGGTAAGACAATGTTAACAAAACCGCAAATAAATGTAACCTCATCTCCCTTTTTGTCTCTGCAAGTTGGTTCATTGGATTGTACAAATAACACAAAAATTTAGTTCATCTTGTATATTTTCAAAAACCAATATGTAGGATGAGGAGGATGAAAATAAAATTGAAAAAAAAAATATTGAAACCTGAGAATAATACCAAACAATTAAATAGGGCCAAACTAGCAAGACACTTTATACTTGACAGGAAAATTATCCTAAATAAATAAAAACAAGTCAATGTAGTAAATATGCCGCAAAAAGGTGGTCATGACGTCATACCGTTACCTTGCGTTTACAAGCAATGTTGATAACTGTTGATACTGTGAAAAGTTTGAAATGAAAAGATTACGTCTAAATTATATTAAAAATTTATATGAAAGTATATGTCTAAATTATATTGAAGATTTATGTTAAAAAAAAAATTATATCAAAAGAATTGGTTGTTTGCGTGAAATTGAAGAAACTCCTACCTTGGTCCTTTATATTGTGGTTAAAATAAAAAAAAATGTATTTTATTTTGTAAACCTGGAGTCCTGTTGTCCAGACATTTTCCTGCTACTACTGTTGCACCAGGTCCCCTATTCTGTCCGCGCCTTTCCTCGTGCTTGCTTAGTACATCACGCTAGGGCAGCACATGGGCCTTAAATGTTGGCCCGAGTGGAAAAACCCTGTGGAAAATGAAATGTTTCAGTTTCCTGGAATTCGTCGGTTTTGCACGAAGTTCCCCTACACCGAGAATCTTAAATCACGAACCCCATGTCGACTCAATAAAATAAAGCAGATTTAAACAGATGAACTAAAATAACCCTTACATACTTTTCCCAGGGTTGTATCAGTGCTACACCCGGCTTCACACCAGCGTCCAGCACAACCGTCCAGGTGATGGATTGGACAGGGCTGTAGACAAAGGAGAAAAACAATATATAGTTTTTATCGAAAACGTGGTTTAAAAAAAAAATAAAAAAAACTCAAAAAATTCCCCACGTCTTTTGTCGAAAAAGTACATTTCACACAAAAAATAATTACAATTTGGGAGGCAAGTATTGTCTTGAAGAATTCAAAAAAAAAATAAAATAAAAATCGAACTTACCACGCTTCTTTCCCGTAGAGGATGTGAGCGTCACTAAGATTCGCCTAAACAACGACGGCTTACAGTTATACCGTCTTTGGTATAATCTGCAACTACTGCAGTGCCAATAAGTGCCAATAACCACAAAAACAATGGCGACACCAACAGACGGCCACCAGCCCAGCCAAAATTCTTTAGGAAAGAGAAAAGACACTTTGTCAAGAAATGAAGTTGCCAGAAAACGTTCGTAGATTTGGTGGGGACAGTACCAACCTAATTTTTTCCAGTCAAATTCAAATAAGGATGCAAACCCATTTATAACAAAAACGCTCTCGCCGAAAAATCCCTAGTTTTCAAACTAACCAATGATGAAATACACTAACACTTCGATACCGCTCTATAGGGGGCAGCATCGACCAAGGGGATATCGAAAATACGTAAAACGCACATTGAGGTGTTGTCAGATCTATTTCTACGGATTAGAGTTGTTATAACAAGGACATCGAGACACCCTCCATACATAGACCGAACATTTGCCTACCGGACCCCCGCCAACATAGCAAGTAGGAGGAAAATAACCAGCCGGACTATAAGAAGCTCAGCATTGAAACCATCCACTGTAAAATCAATTACTGGAGATCAGAGCCTGCATCAAACCCAGGAATATTCGAACACTCAACCAATTCCCATATGAGTAAAGCTATACTAAGTGTAGAATTTAGTTGTATTTTAGTTACAGTTTTAGTCAAAAGTTTCCTTTGCTCTTTATATATGTTTTCTCTAAGATTCATATGGTTTGACGCCATTTTTGTAAAACATTTCTACATTAATAAAGTTGTTTCTGAAATTGAGCCTAAAAATACACATTGAACTACTGCTTAAACTCGGCACAAGAGTGTTCAGATGTTAAGTTTGCTCACCACTAGCTAGCCCTACACAACCCTTCAATCCGACTGAGTTAGCTATTAACTTTATTTAACTATGATTATATATAAATTTATATAATATAAAAATACGATTTTGTTTATTCTTTTAGTCCTGGTTTTTATCCCTCGTTTATCTCCCATTTACAAAAGTGCCTAACTCGTATTTATTTTATCTTCTCCTTATCAAATTAATAAAGATATCAAAGTGGGCGGAGCTTTGGTTGTTCCTGGTCGAACCGTGGACCCAAATATGTTTTCGTGCTATCAAAACTAGCTAATCCGTGAAGGATATGAGTTTCGGAAGAGAAATCATTGTCCCAATATCCTCGAAAATAAACATAAGCGAATGAAATGTTCATCTAAATGTTTTCTTCCTGTTACTGAAACCATTTGTGATGCGGCAACGCCGCCATGCCCCAGCAGAACAGCTGTTTATGTTCATGAACGTCAAAGAAAATTACGAAATTTTACAGATAAACAAAACAATCGAAAGTTTTTATGTGATTTTTCCCGAAACCTGTGATCTCAAACTCCAATTAGAATGCCCAAATAATACGATGTGCGCAGTGTCCACAGTAATTCGATGGAATGCCTCCTTAATAAGGTAACTTTCTGGACACTATATAACCTCCAAACCTAGCTCTATAAAATACCCTTAATTTGTGTACAGAAAGACGAGTCGAAGAGCCTTGATTATTTACCTAAATAAACAAATATGTAACGTTTGCCTTAAACGTAAAAATGACACGTTACACCGCCTGTTTTGAATCACGTGGCTAATTGTTTTAATTCAATGAATTTATTTAATTAAAAGAACTATGAATTTGAGAAAAAATTAAACAAAAAAGTTTGTTTTTAGCATTCCCAAGACCTAAAGAGATATCTAAAAATAAATATATATTTATTTTTTACTACTGTCAAACACCCTATTCCAAACGAATTTGTTCGTAAACGCCACTAAATGTTGTAGTGTTGTTACTTTTTACTTCTATACAATTAATACATACTTTTTTTATTTTATTAATTTTATATTGGACTATAATAAAATACTTACAATAAATTATTGGTCCATTTGCTCACGACTTTAGGATGAACATTAAGTACGCATATCTTTTAATAGGCCAAGCGTTGGCTACAAAATATTTTATTTGCAAAAGGTCGAACAGAAATGAAATTTGGTGGGATGGTAGACATAGGTCCCCTGATAGTTCACCTAAGTTTGCGACCTCAGGAGGTTGCCGCTCGAGGGGGGGGAATGAAAACTTTTTTTCGCTCCGACCAATAGTTTTTGCTTTACGGCGCGCCAAATTTGGGGGGTCGTTTGCAAATTTTAACAAAATCAGAGTGTAATCGCGAATTAAACCAAATATGGCTCCCAAACAATCCTCTTGTATTGTTTTTCTATAAGAGTAAGGTTTTCTAAGAAAACTGTTGCTTGATTCGTTACATTTGACCTAATATTATAAAAGATATGATTTTTAAAGTGCGCCCTTACATACTTGGATATGGGCATTTTTCATTTATCATGATCTATGGTCGATATTTTCTTATTATTTGTAAAATAGTGCTCGAAAATTGTCTAATAATATAAATATTACAAATGCAGACGAAAGTATAAAAATAATCAGTAGCGTACCGCCAGCGATCCACTGAGGGGGGGTTCGGTTCGGCTCGGGGGGGGGGGGGGTGGGGAAGGGGTTGAATTTATAAAAAATTGTATGTAAAGATTTTGGAATAAGTTTATTACCAATGCTATTATAATCTCAGGCTGATGAGGGGAGAGGGTTTAACCCCTAAATCCGCCCAGCGCTACGCACCTAAAAATAATCTAACATACGACAAACTTTAAAAAATCATATCTTTTATAATATAAAGTCAAATGTAACAAATCAAGCATCACTTTACTTAGAAAACCTTCCTCTTATAGAAAAAAAATGTACCAGAATTGTTTGGTAGCCATATTTGTTTTAATCCGCGATTAAACTCTGATTTAGTTAAAATTTGCAAACTGCCCCCCAACTTTGGCGCGCCGTAAAGCCAAAACTATTGGTCGGAGCGAAAAAATGTATAAAACCAAAGTTGTGCGCAATCTTATTCTCTTCATATTTCATTTGAACTTTTTTTTATAGCACCTATTCCAACGGTGCTATTTTCCTCCCAGCGCCGGAATGCAGAGTTTTCATCCCTTCTCCCTTGAGCGGCAACCCCCCGAGGTCGGAAACTTAGATGTACTTAGATCAGAGGACCTATGTCTACCATCCTAATAAATGTCATTTCTGTTTGACCTTTTGCAAATAGGACCCAATATTTTGTACCCAACGCTTGGCCTATAAATGGTATTTGTAGCATTTTTTTTGTTCAAACAGCAGCGATGCAAATTTTTTTGACGCAAAAGACTTAATTGCATGAAAATCATTGTAAATGGCAGTATTTTTTAAATGAAACTATAGTTGTGCGCAGACACCAGCCGATTCTTCTGAAATTCTGATATGTTATAGGATCATATCGCTGTATCATAAACACCTAAGTTGGAATGTGGTGACACTTCTAAATAAGAAAAAGAGGCGTATTAAAGGAACGCAAAAATATATGTAAAAATGTAATATTTAGCAATAAACCTTCCAAAAATAATTAATTTTTTTTAGACATAATCAATGTCCCTACGCTAATAGAATATTAATGCAGTGAATTACCTTGCTTTTTATTTTTTTCTTACAAAAAATGCTTGTGAATATTTAAGTATCTCTAAAAACATATTTAGTAATTCCCCTGTTGGTTTTTAACTATAATAGCTGCTGAAATAAATACTTTTAAAACAATTTTAAATAAGGGCGTAGCCGATTTTTTTATTTGTATAACAAGAAAGTTCACTTTTTAGGTAATAATGATTTCTAAAATATGTTAAGAAAATCTGTAAGTTATAAACCAATATGGTTTATAACTTACCTGAAAACAGACTTATTTTAAAAATTAAACTTTAAATATTTTTAGCCACAGTAACCGATTGCTAGGTTACACAAATACAGTAAAGTCCGGCTATAGTGAATTCGAAGGTTGCACGGAAATTGGTTGGCTATTTCCGAGGTTTACTATTCCGAAAAAAATCCTTAAAAACTGCCATATTTATTGGTGGCGCTGATAACCATACGGGATGTTTTTTAAACCCACATCGACGGTGACACGACAAGAAGGAGTAAGCGCCAAAAAACGAAAAATGAGGTTTCTATATATTTCAAAAGTTCATAAGTGTCTCTACCGTCAGGTCCAAGAAATTTTCCCTAGAAAAAATTGTAGCGGGAAATATTCGACCTTGAAATCTCTAACCGACAGTTCTCGCTCAAAATAAATCTTTCGCATCGGCAGTAAGCGACAAACTGCATTGTAGAGAGGTGGTTACGCCTAACGCTAATGAGCAATTCCACGCCAAGTTATCCAATTTACAAAAAAAGTGTTGCCCTGACATTTAATTTTTTTCTTTAATCATGCTTACTAAATGAAACAGCTTATGCTTAACCACTTTTGCACAATTTTAGATTTTTTAATCCAATTAGTATGTTGTACAGGCATTTGAAAAGTCTAAAAACGGGCAAAATGGGACTTTAAAGAAAAAAATTATGCTCATAGTAAACAGCACCTAAAAAAAATTAACCTATAATTTTGAAAACATGCATAAAAGTAGGTTTCAAAGAAATTTGATGTTTAGCAAAATCTTTTATATTGCCTTAATTAGAGCAATTTAGAGAATATCCAAAAAACGCAGAAATTTTCGAAGTTTTCACCTTTTTTTTGGGGTATAAATGTAATGTTTTCTTAAATTTTTGATACAGTGTTGGAAAGCTATATTCAAGGACTATATCTTCCTTGTATAAAACATATTTAAAAAGTAGACGTTACTTTGGAGTTCTACGAAGAAGTTAAGAATGTCTGGGAAATTCCTCAACTTCAGCATCAAAAACGACCCTGTCTATCGGGGTGGTGCTGGTGGTAATCAAGTAGGGTAAATTTTTCACTGTATCATATACTTTTAAAAACAAGAATAAAAAATCTGGGTCTGTAATCCTTAAGGTCCCTACACATTTTTTTGTTATTTTAATATTTTTAGTGATGTTAAATTGCATCACAAATTACAGGCGTGGATTTATGGGGGGGGGGATGCCGAGGGGTGGCTCGATCGCCGATTTCTGTACAACAAAAGGAAATACCTAAGATATTTCCTGGTATTTCCCAGTATTTCCTCTAATTTCAATGGTATTTCCTAGTATTTCCCAGTACTTTCTAGTATTTCCCAAGTACTTCCCGGTATTTCCTAGTATTTCCTGGTATTTCCTGGTATTTTCTAGTATTTCCTAGTATTTCCCAAGTAATCCCTAGTACTTCCTTATGCTACATTACCTTTAAAAAACTTAAATATCTCGAAAACTAATGAACCGTTTTTAACGAGCATTAAACCAAATGTCATTAAAAGTTAAGTGTCCACCACTGCTAACTATGTTACTATTAAAGATAGAAAAAAGTTTAAATTGGCAAACTGGTAGAATTCTTGATGCTCTTTAAGGTGCTCAAATCAAGCATCGCGTTTTCGAGTTTTTAAAAAAACATTAATTGAACAGCCTGTATTTTCTATAAAATGACTTATCACAAAAAATATAATTATAGTATTGTAGTATTGTATATTCAATTAAAAAAAATATATATTTTTTCAAAAAACTCGACAACGCGACGCTCGATTTTTTTTAATTTGACTCTTTTTGAAAATAAAATATACAGTGCTGGAGTAACGTAATAAATTGAAAATTTAATTTTCAACAAAAATTAGGTAAGCTAACTCAACCTCCTTTTGCTTTCATGTAAAGTTCTGGAAATGTATACAAAACGTCTTAAATAAGTCTGGAAAAGTTGCGGAAAAATCCGAAAATGTTCTAGAAAAGTCTGGAAGTGTTCAGGAACACTCAAAAAATTTAGTAAAACTCTAAAAACATGTTTGGGAAAAGTCTAAAAATGTATTGGAACAGTGTAGAATTTTCTGAAAAAAATCTTAAAATATTTTGGAAAGGTCTGGAGAGAAGGACGTTGCCAGACAGAGCCAGAGTTCGGGCTGCCCCCCCCCCCCCAGTATTGACAATTTTATCAACAAAGTGACAAACGAATTCACAAAAAACATTATGTAGGTACCTACCTTTGTTCGTTTTTAATGATTTTTTTTTCATTAAAAACTACTGTTCATTTTTTTTTTAGTTCTTCTATGCTGTCCCCCCTCCCCCTATTTTACCGGCTGGCGATGCCCTTGTCTGAAAGTCTTCAAAAAAAGTCTAAAAACGTTTAGAAATAGTCTAAACATTTTCCGGAAAAGCGTATATAAATATAATGGCAGCGGCGTAGCTAGAAGTCATTAAGAACCGGGGCAAACAAGTTTTGGGGGCCCTCCTAAGTCAATCAGAATATAAAATGCTTGTCAACAAAAATTTGTCTTTTGTCATAATAACAAAATGGCTCTGTAATGAAAGCGCTAGTAACAAAAGTGACAAAAGCGCGAGTGACAAAACCGCGAGTAACATAACCGCAAGTATCAAAAGGGTGATGTAGCAAAACCGCGAGTAACAAAAGCGCGATTGTGAATAACTGGCGCTACGTTTCTTTATATACTTAATAGCGGATGAGTTCTTTCCCGGGAGCCTAGAGGCTGTGATTCCGAACCGAATCGAGCCGAACCGAACCAAACCGAGAAACTTTCCTGACTTCTTTTTCGGGATCCTAAAGGGTGTACCGAACCGAACAGAACTTCGGTTCAGTTCGATTCGGTTCGGGCCGGCTCGGTTTGGATTAACACCCTCTAGGATCCCGGGAAAAAAGTCAGGGCAGGTTTATTAAAAAAAAAAGCAGGTTCGGTTCAGTTCTTTTCGGTTCCTCTAGGATCCCCGTGATAGAAGGCATGTCCTATGAAATATAGAAATAAACGTATCGTCCGTTATACAAATTCGCGCTTTTGTTACATCACGCTTTTGTTACTCGCGCTTTTGTTATCGAGCTTTTCTTACTCGCGCTTTTGTTACTCGCGGTTTTGTTTTACTCGCGCTTTTGTTACAGCGGTTTTATTTCTCGCAAAATAAAATATTTTTCTTGCTTTTCAATTTGCAAAATCATTCATGGTTTCACTACGTAGTTTAAAGCTAGCTTTTTTAAAGCAAGCTATTTTATAAACCTTATGAACTTTTTTTTGTTGTTATAATAATAATAATAAGTGGCGGTTCTTGGCTTTCGCAATAGGTGACATATAAAAAATAAAAATATAATAATATGCTAATAATGTAAATACGTATTCTATAAAGAACTTACCTAAATTCAGTAAAATCAGCGAAATCAGGTCGGTAGTAAGTTTACTGTAATATAATTAAAATTTTACTCCTTGTATGTGAGGCAATTCGTCTATCCATCTTCAAAACGTCGAATGTACACTTTGTCTTTAATCGTAACTTGTTTATTTACGTTCAATATAGGGGACGGCTTTTCAGAGTTCAAAAAGTCTTTCTTGTAATCGTCGCGCGTCGTTCCACCTCGAAAGCGGTTTTCCCAGTAGAACACACACTGCATCGTACACAGGGAACATTATGCAAAATAATTAAAACAAAAACCGAATCAGAACACACAGATTTCCAAGAAACCCAGGCGACCTAACCGAGCCGTTTACCGTAACCAGAACTATTTTAATAATGTACGCGGGTTCCACACCCTGAATCGCTGCTCTGCGAAAACATGCGACGTTGTCATGGCAACCAACGAAAGCCTTCACACAAGCCTTCACACAGGCGAACATAATACAAAAATCACTTCAATAATGCTTTTCTGTACGCTGGGCCCGCATTCTGTGCACTGTAGAATTCCATAGTAATATATTTTATTGCCTGCTAAATGAAAAATATGGAAAGACAGGACGATGTCGCTATAGAATTCGACAGTACAGAATCCACGGTGGGGAACGCTCACGGTTTTCTATCGGTTAATAGGTAATAAGGTGACCAACCGCTCGTTCAGTTTTCGATTTTAAATGTTTTGCCTTGTCTAAGATTATTTTATTTAGTCTGAAAAAAAGAGTTGCTGAACTCTGAACTTAAGAACCAAATGAAAATAAAATGCGCCAAAGGCGACAATTTTAATAAAAGTTAAGTAAATTTTGGGAAAAAAATTAAGATATGTTGATTTTAAATTAAGAGTTTTCTGTTACATTTAAGTTACGAATTTATTCCCGCTTAAAAACGATTTTTACTAGAGCCGCTGGGGCCCCTTTTACGCCGGGGCCCCGGGCACTGCCCCGGTTTTCTCAACGATAGCTACGCCACTGTATAATGGGTAAGTCTGAAAATATTTAGAAAGTCTAGAAATGTTGTGGAAAATTCTGAAAAATGACAAGCAACAAATACATTTTAAAAAACCGTCAAATAAGGCAAATTACATAAATACTGCATGACATATTTGTGTAGTAATAAAGGCTAGCACACAATTTGGAGCCATTTAATATTGACCCCTAAAAAATTATTTTTTTCTCAAAAATCAAGATTAAAATCTAAGCCCTCCCCGTAACCTAACCTAACTATGAATGACACTGCAGATGCCAAAATACTGTTAACTCTTAGACTATAGGAATGTTAACTTTATTACTGCTAAGTAGTTCTTATCCTTTCACTTTCAATTAAAAAATAAAGGATAATGTGAAAATTGGGACATGTAAAATGTCCTTTATATGTTTCTACTAAGATAAATAAATAGGTATCGTTATTATTAAGTTAGGTTTGATATAAGAAATACAAATTAATAGCAGCATACGTTTTATCGCCGCCTCCGCGGCGCTGGGGGTAGTTAAGTATGCAAAATATGAGGACCGCAGTTTGACAATGGATTTTAGCTGAGAATAAGTCACAGACTACCGACCTGGATATTGCCAAGCCAGTTTTTGGTCCAATTTTTTCCTCCTACTCTTATAAAATTTCATTTTAAACGCTCTATAACAAGGTAAGATTGGTCTGCGGATTAAAACTTTATAGGCGTCCGTAAATTAAATTAATTTTTACAAATCCCCAAACACACAAATTAATTTTGTTTAATTTTCTCAGAAACTAAGCTCAATTCAGAAAAATGTCTACTATACTTTATTGTAGAAAATAACATTCCCTTTTTAACAGTGTGTAATTCACTGGGCTTTGAGGAATGACAAACTGTCCAGCGACGTCCATAAATAGGGATCATATATAAAAATAAAATAAATATAATTATTTTTGTCACATGTATCACCCGATATTCGTAAAAACCAAGCTCTTCATAAAAAATATGCTCCATAGCTGATTGTCGAAAATAAAATTTCCTTTTAAACGTATTAAAAGATGTGCTTCATTTAATTTTTAAAACTTCACAGCCGTCCTTAAAAAAATAAATTTTTAAAAATCACCAAATTAATCACCACAATATACCCGCAATCTACATTGATAGTCTTCAAATCCCCCTTCACCAAAAAAAAGATTAAACCCCCCCCGAAAAAAGATTCTAGGTACGGTTCTAGCAGAAAAAGTGATCCCTTCCACTCACCTATCCTCCACGCCCTGCGCCCGTTTTGTGGGAACGAATAGCCTGAGGATGGGAAGTATGGCCTACTACCGCCACTAATTCAAATTTTGAAGCACAATTATTTGGTTTGTTAATTTTTAAAAATTGAATTAATTTAAGGACATATTAACGTTCTATAAACAAAATTTTTCTAACCTTGTTAGACATTGTTAAAAAGGAAAATTTATTTTCCACATTCTACCAAATGATTTTATTTTGGTTTGGCTTGGCTTTTTGGAAAATCGGATGAAACTTGTGACAAAAATGTTTTTATTTATTTTTTTTTAAACGACCCCCATTTACGGACATCACTCGAGAGTTTGTCATTAATCAAACTCCACTGACTGATACATGGTTAAAATGGGAACTTTATTTTCTACAATAAAGTATGGAATACATTTTTTTCAATTGAGCTCAGTTTCTGAGAAAATTGGATAAAACCCGTAACAAAATTAATTTGTTTGGTGATTTGTAAGAATTAATTTAATTTACGGACGCCTGTGAAATTTTAATCTGGAGACCAATCTTACATTATTATACGGCGTTTAAAAGGAAATTTTATTGTCTACATTGGTCTATAAAATACAACTTTTGGGTAAAACCTGTGAGAAATATGTAGTTTTTTTATTTTTTTTTACAATTTCTCAATAAACGGACGCCGCTGGAGAGTTTGTAGTTAGCCTGACCCATTGACCTATACACTGTTAAAAAGAGAATTTTATTGTCTATAATAAAGTCTAAAATAATTTTTTCCCAAAAAGCCTAGTTTCTGAGATAATTGGATAAAACTTTTTTTTAGTTTTTTAGTTTTTTAGTCTGACTTCAAAATTCATTTAATTTACGGACGTCCCTCACTTGTTACAGATAAAACTAATTAATCTTGCCTTGTTATACATCTTTTAAAAGGAAATTTTATCTTCTTCAATAGCGTATTGATAAAAAAATTTGATATTGAGATTGGTTTTTTAGAAAATGTTTGGTTTTTTAACTTTTTTACATTACCTCAATAAACGGACGCCGCTGCGCGCTAGATGGGTTGTCGTTAGTTGTACTCCACTATTTTAGATATTATTGCAAAGAACATTTTATTGTCTATATTAAAGGTAATTACATATTTTCCCCTAAGAAGCTTAGTTTTTGAGAAAATTAAAAAAAAAACCTAATATAGTTTTGGTGGGTCTGGGGTATTTTCGGGGCTTTTTGCAGCTAAAGTTTAAAAAACTAATATAACTTTATTTTAAGGTTAGATTTTACACATTTTTGATGCATTGCATGCATGTGTCACCGTAGCTTTAGGGCTTTAACTTAGTTAAATTATAAAACATTCGAACACTACTTACTATAAGAGGAGGGAGGATAATAAAAATTGGACCAAAAACTGGGTTGCGGTCCGCATATTTTGCATACTCAACTACCTCCAGCGCCTGCACTAGTCTAGTAGCGTAAAAATAATTGCCTTATCCAGACAGAATAGCTTATAGAACATATTATATGCCAACTTTTATTTGAATCGGTTAAGTAGTTTCTGAAATTAACAGAAACAAAAAATTGTCATCTAACTTACCCTTAAATTTTTTGTTTCTAACATTGCACTGTCTCTAATATTCGCACACAAAGTAAAGAAACCATAAAAATATTCGATCTGACAGCATTGATGCGCATGCGCAGTTTGATGTATTTCCCAAGTATTTCCTGTATTTCCCAAGTATTTCCTGGATTTCCCAAGTATTTCCTGGATTTCCCAAGTATTTCCTGGTATTTCCCGGTATTTCCCGGTATTTCCTAGTATTTCCTTGTACTTCCTAGTATTTCCTAGTATTTCCCAGTACTTCCCAAGTATTTCCTGGTGTTTCCTGGTATTTCCCCTTGCCTGTACACCAAAAGGAAATACCGAGCCACCCCTCGGGGGATGCCCCCCCCAAATCTGAAACTTTACTCAGTTTTGACACACAGAATACACCTCCTGGTCACAATGCAAAATAGTTTTGTGAAATATTTATTATGATACTTTCCCCCAAAATAAAGTTTCCAGATCCGCCCCTGCAAATTAAGGTTTATCAGAAGGTAAAGTTTATTTATATGAGCAATGTTCAATAAATTATGATCTAAACTCTCTTCATAAGGTCACTACACAAATTTTTTAACAGTTTATTTACTTTTTTAGTAGTTACCTACTGTCATATTTAAAAATCGGAAAAGAAGTTGAGTTCTATAATTTCAGAAACCGAAAAAAAAAATTTTCTGAGCTTGAAGTAAATTTAGCATCTATAGTTAAATCATCCAGAGTAGTAAAAAAATGGTGTCCAGTTGTTGTTTATTTGAGATTTTAATGTAAAACAAATCGTTTCACAGTACGTCCAAACCCATCACATGGGCTTTTACCATGCGTTAGTTTTGTAGTTAGTTTTTTTAATGCCCAGTGGCGTACGCAGAAATTTTCCAAGGGGGTTGGGTGAGGGGGCTTGAGTAAAAGCAAAGTCCTGGACAACCATTTATTTCTTCGGAAAAATTGAATCTTTAGGAGAAGTTATTTAATGGCTTTGTAAAGATTAAGCCTTCAACCCCCCTCCCTCCTGCGTACGTCACTTTTAAACCTGAACCATTTCATTTACCAAAGAAACAAACTAATTAATGTCCGTGTCTCACCAAAACTGTATTCTTAAAACTAAAAAAAAATTTCCGACAGTGTACGAAGATGGGACTTGAACCCACAAACTAGGATGTCACGCAAAACAGTATGTGGCTATAAATAAGATCCCCTGACGATGATTTTTATACATATTTTTTTTCCTTTTTGCGACTCAATAAAAAAATTTGATTTTTTACATGCATTAACCAAATAGCTTAAACGTTGATGTTAAAATGACAGACCCAGATTTTTTATTTTACTTTTATTTAGACGATACATTGTCAAGTAAAACAAGGCACAAGCGAAGTTTTAATAGACAGATAGACATGACAATTTTTTTAGTCAAAAGTTGCCAATTCTGAGGTTGTTGCGGTTTTTCCAATTTTAAAAAATTTAGTTTGCTGAAAGCAATAGACCTATACATTTTTCTTTTGCCTTGTATGATAGTCAAGCCACTGAGCTTTAATGTGCGTATAGACTTTTTTTTGATGGACCATATTCAGCACCGGTGTAAATAATTAAAAATCGAGAAAATCATAAAATTTACTATTTTTTTAAAACTATTTTTGCCATGTCAAAAAAGTGAGGTTAATTTTTTTTCTCTATAGGATTATCCAACCAATATTAGAGATTTCTTCCGTCAAATTTCTTTTTACATAAGATTAAATACAATAGAAATAAACAAAAATAAGGCCACAACTGATTTTCTACTTTTTTTTTACTTTTAAAGTGGCCTGTAAAATACCGGAGGCGACATTAAAAATTAAAATTTGTTAATTTGGTATTCCTAAGGACACTAATACATGTTATCAAAATTTGGATTATTTTCGTGACATTGCAGCTACCCCCTTTGGATGATTTGGCGTGGAATTACTCTAATAACTTCTTTATTTTTTGTCATGTTAAGTAACTTTTTGTTTATTTTAAAGCAGTATTAGGTATTAATTTGTTATTTAGTGGTTTTTAGTTTTTAAAAATAGGTTTTTATGGTCAAATTCCACATTTTTTAATGCCTCGCTTACGCCTTTTTATTTTTGTTTTTTTTTTTTGAAATGCTTAAATCAACTCCTATAATTTGTATTTTTTTAACACAACAATAAAAACCTAGACTAAAAAACTTATTTTTTTAAAAGTTTTTCGCTTTATATTCCATAAATTCATCAAGAAATTTTTGATGTTTTTTTGTCGCATACGCCTTTTTTTATTAAACAACGAAAAAATCAAAGATTAATAAAACGCTTTAAAACTATAAAACTACTTTACCGATGTCAATAAAACTTTTTTTAAGTCGATAAGGGTTTGTCTAGTCTAAGACCCTTGCTGGTCATATCTGATCTTAAGTATCAGGTGTTTAGCAAGCAGTACCAAAAAATTAAATGAATATTACTGTAAAATATTCTCATGTATATGGATCAACTTTGCGGGCTCGTTGCTATTGCTATAGTAATAACTCAATGTCAAAAATAAATTACCTATTTGTAAGACATTTGGGCATAAATGTTTTTGTTTTAAAAGAAAATATTATATTAGTTAATAATATAGAAAAGAAGTTTAATCAAAGTTTTTCTGTGCTTAATTTTTTTTTTAGAAAAAATACGTCAGTTGTACAAAATATTTGTGTGAAGGATTACTTTTAAAAAAAGTTTTAAATTTTGTATTTTTATAGTTAAAAAAAAAATTCCAATAAAAAATGTTTCAGGCTTAACTGTCACTTTGTTTTAATTCATTTAAACTGAAAGGCGTATAGGGGGCTTATCCGATAAAAAAAAATCAGAGTTAAACATATTAGAAAGGCGTAAGTGCCATTTGAAAAGGCGTAAGCACCAGCTGAAGAAATAAAAAAGGCGTAAACGCCAAAATCTAAAATATCTTTGAATTAAATAAACTCTTCGAAATTTTAAGATTACAGTTCAAACCAGAAATTATTACAGACATTTTTCTTATAAAAATCACTATAGTAAACCATTTCTTACAAGAGTAAAACGTTTTCTGCGCCTCCTGTAAAATTCATGAAATGGCGCTTACGCCTTTCTGTCGTGATACCGTCGACATGCTCGAAGAGTTCTTGCTTTGTCTTTGAATGTTTAATAATAAGCTTTGATTTATTCTGGTAAAGGCAAAAAGGCCCTTCCTCTTCGTTCTTCGTAAACCAAGCCATTAACACGATTGTGAATTGAGGTAAAGCAAATACCTATAAATATATTTTTTACTACGCCACTGTTTTCAGGTATTTTTATTAATCATATTTTCATTTTGATCAAAAGTAATAAAACAATACCGAATTTTACAAATATATTTTAGGAATCAAAGTTACCTAAAAAGCAAAATTTTTTATTTTACAAATAAAATATGTATGAAAATATTTAAAATATTTTTTTATACTAGCTACAAGTTAAAACCCAACGGTATAATATCTAAATGTCATTTTACACAGAAAGTTTTTTTATTCAATATTTTTTTTTATATAGTTGGCCTAAATAAATATGTGTTTGATATAAGCGAATTAATTCATAAAATAGAATCAACTACAGCAAATAAATACTAAAAATTACAAAAATAATTGCCTCAATTTTCTATACAGTTCACTCTGCCTTTTTTACAGACAACTCAAGACTTCCGATGTTTGTGTCAATCACAGTACGTTGTCCAGTCAACCATAGAAATGTTTGTTTCAAATATGTCGATAATTTGTGTTATATATAGGGATATACTTGGCTTTTTTTATATAAAATGTTTTTGGTATGATTATATTTTCTTAAAGGAAACACGTATGACTAGGGCTTAAATTCTGCTTTCCAAAATTACAGTAAAGTCCGAATATAGTAAACTTAAAGATTGCACAGAAACTGGTTCGCTATATCCGAGGTATACTATAAGAAGACATAGTATAGTATTTTGAACGGGGTTTGCTAGAAGCGAGTGTTTATTATAAACGGGTTCATGTCAACTTTACCGTACAACATACCTCATAGTAATAATAGTTTATGATATACAAACCACTCGTCACCCACGGGATATACCCCTTCTTTAAGTTACACTTGGCAGGTCGTAAGAAAATCAAAACAATAAATATATCTTATTTAACAGATTAGATAGGATCTTAAGGGAACTTCGCCAAAGAGTTAAATCCCACAAATTTATTCAGAAAACGTTTTTATTCGACAACAAGATTTCATTTTTTATACAAAAGGTATAAACAAGTTATCAAAAAAAGCCAATTGGTTAATTGATGCAATGACCACTAAACTAAAGCCATAACTCCCCTCAAATTAACACAATTTAATCAGTCAAAAACTTTTTTATTTAAAAGTTTGATAAGTAGATCAGCTATCTGTTCATTTGTTGACATATAGGATAACTCAATTTTATTTTTATCAACCAAATCACGAATAAGATGATGCCAAATATCTATGTGCTTGGTTCGTGTAGATTCAAGAGTTGTAGCCATTTTGATGATATCCTTAAAAATGTTTACAGAAAATATATTTATTATTAGAAATTCTCTTAAAATTTGTAAATTTAATATTCACTTACACAGGCAGATAGAGCATACTATTCAGCTTCACCACTGGATAAAGAAACTGCTGACTGTTTCTTTGTTTTCCAAAAGATCAAATTGTTATAAAAATAAAAGGAAAGCCCGCCGATACTTTTCCTGTCAGGAGAATTATTTCCATAATTAATTTTTAGATTCTTCAAATTTTGGTGCTAAATTTTGAGTCGATTTTAAGTATCTAAATTACATCTTTTAAAAAGGTCCAGTGTTCATAATTATAAGTATTTTAAAACATGCTTAAATAAGTCACAGCAAAACTGATATCTGTTCTACTAACAATCATTATGTACATCAATGACTCAATAGGTTGTTTGTAAGGCAAATTATCCGACTTTTTCTCACAAACTGTTATTTTAAATTTGTTCGAATTAAAATGGCTTTACATTTTGATTCTTGCATATTAGAAATTTCAATAAGTTCAATATTTTTTATTCAATCAAAATGTAATTTTCAAATTTATGAATGGATAATACCAAAACTTTCATAAATTTTGGGTTTGCTAAGTCCTTTATCTCAAAATTGTCATTAGATTTTGTTTGACACTTTTCATTTGAGAGCTGCAATTGGAAAGTAACAAACATAAATTTTGACAAAAATACAAGCAAGAATCAGATTTTGACCTACAAAATCCTATAGATAATAAATAATTATTAAGTTTATTATACCAACATTTTGGGGTTTGACACATTTCTTATAGTGTTTTTCTCAGTTTATATACATAGTTAGTTGATTTTTCCAACCCATCTGGAACCTCCATGTAAACGGATTCAACAAGAGTCCCATTAAAAAAGGCACATTTGACATCCACTTGTGAATGTCACTTTGTTAAAAACCTTTGGCAACTAATCTAGCTTTCTTGATCAGTTCACCATTTCTCTCCATCTCTATGAATACCTATTTCGAATCTATAATTTTCATATCTTTTTCTCTTGGAACGAATTCTAACTCTGGTTTTTCTCATGAGCATCCAACTCTGGGATTGCATTTTCCCACTCTACATATCTGTATAGCTTCAGAGTGGTTCTGTGGTACGCTCTTAGCTGACTACTGGCATTATATCAGTATCTTCGTTTGAATCCAACTGATTGTGTTTCAAATCTACCAAAATTCTCGGTTTGTTGATCATGTGCTACTTTATCTACCATCTTTCTTCTTATTGCTTCTTCTCTTGTTTTTCTTTATTGTTTGTCTATTAAGTTTCATGAAACACACCATTACAAGCGGTTACAAACTTGTTCTTCTGTTTGTCCCATAAACGGTATCCATCAACATGTAATTGACTGTCAAATGTTTACCTTTTCATTCACAATACTGCTTAAAATCCTTTAGGATGTACTCACTTCCATCATCGCATCTGATTCTTGCGATTTTCTTGTCTTGTAGACGACAGCAAAATGAGAAAAGTGGTCAACAAATACTACAAAAGATTTTTTCTTTTGTTTAAATGAGTTCCAACAGCCTTTTAGCCTTTTTCGCTTCAGGGACGGTTTTGTAAGTATAGTTTGCTTGCTTTCCTTATGTGCATATTTCACAAAGTTCATCACATGGGTATTTTGAAGAAAGACCCATGCGTCGATGCCATCAAATTTTCTCACTGCGGGTCAAATTGGCAACACATTTCTGAAAACTAAGTAGTCCAAATATCCGTTTAAGTTTCCTTTGAAAATCACATTTTTCCTAGTGAAATGCTAACTTTGCCAGTTTGAAATATCACTTTAAGTCCTTTTTCTTGTAGATTTTTCTTGGATTGTGCTATAGATTTTTACAGCACATTATATCTTTCATCATAATATTTCTGCTACTTGTTTTTTATAGGTTTAATTTTAGTTTAAAAACACTAATTCTGTGGTAAACGACCACTGTATCTTTTAAGATATGTTCCAATAAACCTTTTAACAAATGGTTAGTTGAACCACTATCTATAACAAACGTTACGTTCTGTTCCCTTGACAACAACACTTCCTCGTCATCTGGCATTGTTTCTTTTGTTATAAACACTACCTCATCATCTTGTCTATTATCTGTTTCTTCTGCTACATTACACTTTCCTATGCATTTCTTAAGTTGAGAACCATTCACTCTTTTGTTTCCTTTCTTGCCACAGTTAAAGCAATTTAACTTAAATTCTTTTTTATTAGTCTTACTTTTCTCACGAGGTTGTTGATTTTTTTTTCGCCATGATCTCCAAGACTTTTATATCTGAGCAGAAAATACTTGAAAATGGCTCGGTACACTGTTTTCTTTCTTCACTTTATTTTGCCGAGCTTTTTTAGCTAACAATTTTTTCTTTACAAAACCGTATGAGACTGCGTGCACTCGTCTTCAAGAACTTCATGTTCCTTAACTTTCCTTTTAAGGCAACTTGGTTTAAAATGCCACTTTTAGCATATGTTCCTCTTAACTCTGTCAAGATTTCTTTTGCTGTGCATTTATCTTTAATCATAATTGGAACATTTTCTGAGAGGCAATTAACAAAGAGATTTCTTGCCTTTAAGTTTTTTTTTATAAAACTTGTGCGTTCTGTTGCTGCTGTTGGTAAATCTGTGGACAGCATTTCTAGAACCTCATGGTGCTCAAGTAACAACTTAACCTGAATTTGCAGTTTTTAAAATTGGTGCAATTGCCAGTGCTGTTTATTTCCATAAGAGACTGCTTATTTTCTTATATTTTGCAAATCACACGTTTTTTTTTCTTGTTGTTGTTCCAGGACTTTACCTACTCTTTATTTCCAGCTTAACCTCTTATCTAACAAAGTAGATTAGGGTATTAAAGAACTAAGCCAAAGAATTAAATCCCACCATTTTATTCAGAAAACGTTTTCGTTCGACAACAAACTTTCGTATTTTATACAATAGGTGTCAACAGCTTATCAAAATTATGTCAAAGCCAATTGTTAAATTAATACACCTACTAAAATCAATGATTTTGACGGTCAATGCGTCATTAATAAACATCTTGCATGGAGATCGAAAATCGAAACAATATAACTTTTACCTGTCCTCTGTGTTAAATGACAAAATGAGTTTCATACAGTAGCTGCGTTCGGTATTTGCATCTCAGCCGTGATGGATTTTTCGTCACGTGATTACAGATTAGTCTGAGCAAATTGGAATTAACGAACGATCCAGATCAAATCGATCAAATTTTTATAAACGGTACCTTAAATATAACAAAAATATTATGTACATATTGCAACTCACGCCCAGCTATAATTTTGACAAAATTTTCCTGGGATGTCGGAAATTTATATAATTTGTTGTCTTCAACATCAAATAATTCGATTTCAATCTTTTTACATAAAAAAATTATTTTTGTAAACAAAACAAATACACAACATACGTCACAATCTCAGATTAATCTGTTTCGTCGATCAAAATGTACGGAGCAACCAGATTTACATCCGACTAGGCTGAGCAGAATTACTGAAAGATTTAGATCTACCTCCCCTAGATCTAGATGGAATTAACGAACGATTTCGATCAAAAAGATACGAGTCGTTAAATACCGAGATGAATTCCAAGACGTGCGCAAGCGTTGATCTGTCACTTCTGCCAACCAATCAACTGAGAGATATTTCAGTACCATGGTTTTATACAGCAAAACTTTAATAATTCCCAGTTCTTTTTGATGAAAATTCGTCGTTTTTGTTCTGTGAAAATGCCGGTGACGTGCAAGTTGTGTGACAAATTATTTATTGCCCAATTTAATTTGAATAAACACTGTCATCGGGGTTCTAATGTATGTCTATGCTACGATAAACATTTTTTTAAAAGATTTAGCGCATTTAAATTTGTGAAATGCATATAGTAGAAATACTGCATATACCTCAAAAAATATTAATCGCAGCACATAGATATTGTATATGTTTGAAATCAAAAAGAAAAGACGAATCTTAAAATGCAAAAATATACAGGGTGTTCCCTCTCAAAAAATCGACTTTATTGTCACACCCTGTACAGGGTGTCCCAAATTCGTTGTTTTTTTGTGGTGTCGGGTATTTCTAGGGGAGAAAGAAAAAAACTGAGCCCCCTTTGCGACGCTCAAATTTTAAGAGAAGCCTAAAGGTGAAAACTACATTTAGATATAGCAAGCCGTTTTTAAGCTACGGAGTGTTTTTGTCTGCATTTTGCTTTTGTGTAAATAGCTTTCTTATAGATCTTTTCTTGAAGAATTGACAGATGTCAACGGTTTTTATTTATCTCTTGTTGTTTTTAAAATATTGCATAAAGTTGTTATTTTTCTTACAGAATAACTCTAAAACTCTCTCTAAAATTTCCTTTAAAATGATGTATCACACTCAATATTTTAATTTTTTTATTGTTTTCTTTATTTTTATTTTTTAATCACCTCTTAATTATTTTTTAATATTAAGCAAACTAAAATATGTGGTAAAAATAAAAAAAAACAAAAATATAAAGAAATCCCACTAATCCCATAAAGAAAAATTAATTTTATGTGATATCTCAAAAACTAAACGTGACAAATGAAATTTAATTTAACAGTTGAATTCCTCTTAAAAAAGTGTCTAAAGAATGTTTTCACAGAAATAAAAATATTAATAAATAAACAAGTTATAGACCCCTTCCCAAAATGCAGACTTTTTAAAAACACCCCGTAGTTTAAAAACGGCTTGCTATATCAAAATGCGATTTTCACCTTTAAGGTTCTTTTGAAATTTGAGTGTCGCAAACGTTGATGAGGTTTTTTTAGTTCCTCTAGAAATACCCGAAACTCCCCAAAAACATCGAATTTGGACACCCTATACATGGTGACGGATAGAAAAAAATTATGTTGGCTTTTAAAGTTCATCATCATCATAATTAACCAAAAAAAATCTACAATTTATTATAGCCCTTTATTTTCAATGATAAAGTTGCTGAGTGCTCCGGTTATAAAAAACCACCCGGTACCTACATAAAATCATACCTAAAAATTAGAATTGACCATTATTTTATACCTTGAATTTTTTATTATACGTTAAGCTCTTCGATCTCGCGCCAATCCCGGTATTCGCGTCAATAATTTAAATTAGACATTTTGACGTTAATTTTGGCGCATGCTCCTTTGATGGAATTCATCTCGGTATTTAACGACTCGTAAAAAGATTAATCCGACGTAAATACCGAACGCAGCTAGTGATAAAAGACGGAAAAATATGCCGATTTAAATGCTTTTTACATTTTTTCTTTTGAACAAAAAATTATTGGTAAAAAGGAGAAGGAACATAATGAAACAATATGTACCAAAAGTGAAATTAAAGAAAGAAAAATAAGAAAAAAGTTTTCTGTCTTGGGCCGGGACAGAAAACATTTTTCATATTTTTCTTTCTTTAATTTCACTTGTTGTTTATAGTTTTAGGTCCTTTATTATTTGCAATTTGGTATTTGAATATTTACCTACTTGTTTCATAATAGAAACTTAAACCTTTAGAAAAGGCAGGTTCTATTTTAAAAGGCTTGTCTATACAGATGAAATTTAAAATTATAAATTAGTAGATATGTGCATTTCACCTTAAATTAAAAAGAAACGGTACTTAGTTTATATTCATTTCTTATTTTTCAAATATGTTTGTTTTTTTTCTGGTCTTATTCATTATTGATAAATCTAACCCTAATAGAATATTTTTTTTAATCAATCAGGGTGACTCTGGAGGGCCACTAGTCCTGCAGCGACCAGACGGAAGATATCAACTAGCTGGAACTGTCTCACATGGTAAGTGCTTAAATATACAGCGTGGTAACTTTAAATGGAACACTGCCGGTTTATTTTAGAATTTTAGGAAAAAACAAAAACAGGCCAACTGAGTTTTTTACAGGCTTTCTTAATTATAATCAATTAAAATGTAAAAAAAATATTTTTTGGATCTTTTGACACGCGTTACCGTTTTTTGACATTTTGATTAACGCATCTAAAAAAAATATTTTTATGTTTTTCTTGATGCCCAATCTTTCGAAAGCGATACTACAAATAAAAAAATAAAAAAATAAAAAAAATCTTTTTTTGATATTTAAACTGGTGTCAAAAATATTAATTCTTAAATTTTTCTCTTTTCATAAGATATCGAATAATGAAGAATCTCCCTTGTTGGTTTATGCATGTAATATTTTAACTGCACTCCCCTTTGATACTGATATCATTTTTGATGGAAAATAATTGCTGTCATTTCTGCTATTAAGCCAATTGAACAACTTTCATCGAAAATAATGCGTGCGGTGAAATTTGAAACAAAAGAAGCAATTATTTTTTAACTTTCTTATTTGAATTTTTCTATCCTTTTAAGTTTTCGGTAAACTTTAATTTCTTGCTTTAGCTTACCGTTATTTATGACCTATTTATATTTTCATTAAAAATTTGGGAAGAAAACTTTTTGCTAATCAAAAAACACACTATACAATCACACAACTGTATAGTTTTAACGGCCGTTGCAATATCCTTTACCGATACCGAATCTTCTTGCTGCAAACTGCTTATTTCAAGGCTGAATGGCCCGAACGAAATTTCTCGCATTGGGCTTGCAGGCATGCATGCACCCCACTATGATTTACCTAACGACAGAAGCAATTGTACCTACCGCGTGGAGCGCAAGGAGCCGCGAAAGGGACCCTGCTCTCGGGTCAAATCAAGACCGACATTACAAATATACATATAGGTATATAATATAAGATGGCGCTTTTCTAGGACATAGGTATGCTTCTCATATAGTCTTACCACTCCTACAGAACTAGCGCTAATTACGTCAAGTTTTAATACTAAACTATTAACAATTTATTTTTATGGTGTCTGATTTTTTAAGTGAAGCAATGCTTCTCTTGCTTACATGGACCCCACGCTCCTGACCTGTATCAACAGAGAAACGAACTACTTCTACAAATCAGGTTCATTTTTTACACACAGATAGATACACACGACGAGATTTTTTCGCACCTCGAAAAAAAAGATATGACATTATTGACAGGGCTTCTAAATAAATACTGTAGCCCTAATAATCACTTAACATTCATACGAATTATTGTGTATGGAGGATAAGAAATTCCCTCACACGTCTTAGCCGAGTATTTTGCATTCGCTGTGATATATGCCTAGCAAGATCTGAAAGTTTCAATCTCGGAAAGTCCATTTTTACTTAGGCGGCAAAAAGATTATTTATTTTTGCCAAAAAACTCCATTAAATAATTTATTACTTTATATATTTATTTTGGGGTAGAGTGCCATTCAAAACTCGTGTTATTTTAGGCATTTTTTTTTGATTTTTTTTTTTTAACTTGGCATTATTGTAGGATTAGTGGTTTTTAGCATTCCAATAAGTTTTCGACCTCTAACGACTGCCGTTCCTACCAGTACCTTACCAAATTGAACCTAAGTAAACTTGTTTTAGAATAACTTAAAGCCAAGTTGTTTTAGAATAACTTGGTTTTATTCTTCTCATTGTCAGAAAACCAAATTTAATCAAAAGTCAAAGACCATACAACTTTCGATAAAAATACTTGCATACATTTTTTATATGTAGGGGACAATTCGCCGTGGTCGATTTGCCACGGAAATGATTCGCCGCAAATTTTTTATTTAATAATATTGGCATTGGCAATTGTTTAAACGGTTTCATATGACTTGACTTGGTTTATTTGTTTTTTTCCATTTGCTTGTTTACAACGTTAACTAAAAATTTTTGAATTAAGTACTAATACTAATACTACTGGCAGGTTTATAGTGTTCTGGGGGTGATAGGTCACTAATAATATTTTAATACAAAAAATTCAAAATGACGGATTCAAAATGGCGGCTTCTTTTATACACCAATTTTCTTCAAACTTGAAACATCGTCGTGCCTAATGACAGCGGCGATTCGGCCGAGGCAAATTGTCCCATTCACATTTTTTATTATTACCTAAACGTTTTGAGTTGCAAGGCCAAATATTTCACCATTTTTGATTATTTTGTCTTAGAAACTACTTGTTTAGAAGAATGTCTGTAAAATGGAAAATTTATAATCGGAAAAATATTTTAAAATAAGTAAGTTGGATACTAAATTTGCTGAGATAAGCTAATAGGCATCGTAAGGTATTTACTTTATACAGGGTGTTTCCTAATTGAATGTCAATATTTATGAGGGTGATTTTTGGGCCCATTTTAAGAAAAAACTTCATATGAACATATGTCCTAAACGTCTTACCTTTTGAGATACAGGGTGGTAAAGTTTTCAAAAATAAATAATTTATTATTAATATCTACAATACCACTTTTGAAATCCCCAATCATTTCTAACTAAAGTTGATCACCTGATTTTTTTTGAATCTGATGCACGGTTTTCGCTTAAAAAAATAAAAACCGATTTCTCTGCATGATCATAACAATATCGTTAATAATATTATGACAAGATCATTATGCAGAGACACGTTGATTTTATTTTTTTAGATAAAACCCGTGTGTCGGACTAAAAAAATTCAAGAGATCAAATTTGCTCATAATTAAATACAGATGTAAAAAGTACACTTCACTTGGTAATAAGATATTCAGAATAAATGATTTATTTTTGAAAACTTTACCACCCTGTATCTCAAAAGGTAGGACGTTTAGGACATATGTTCAGATGAAGTTTTTTTCTTAAAATGGGCCCAAAAATCACACAATTAGGAAACACCCATAACAAAATAAACTGAAATTAAGTTATTATAAGCCACTTATAAAAAGCTTTTAAGTAAAAATTAATGGACCCATGCATGGATCTGATACCTTCTGAGCCCATTAGCACACTCCATGTGAACTCCAAGCTGTATCAGCCTTGAAATCAGTTTTTCTAAATACCTCAGAAACGGAAGCGCCTACGTAGTTTTTAGTTATACCATAAATTATTGAGAAATACGTGTTCTACTATATTCCGTGCATCATAATAATCTCATATTGATGCGATGCTGCGTAAAAAGTTACCATATTTAAAATTTTTAAAACAATCATTAGCATAAATAGATTTTAACCAAAATCTAACCAGCTCTTTACAATATAGTACGCTATTTTACCTGAATTTCATGAAAATCGGTTTAGTGATTTAGGAGCTATCGTGTTACTGACAGACGTATATACACACTCACGGACAGACGTCCCGACAATATTTCTAAGAGGCCAAAATACACCCAAATAACACCTTTTTTGCGTTATCTAAAAATGTTGTCATTGATGCGCGGGCAGCCCACATAGCACAATCACGTGTTTAACACGTAAAAAAGGCGTGAGAAAAAAAAACGTTGATTTTAAAAGATGCTAGAAAAAAACGTTTATTTTATATATGAAAACAAGCTTAATAACGTTGCTAAAAACTGCGTTGTAATAACGCCATTATAAAATTAAAGTTTTTACGTTAGTTTCAAGTGATTTTTACGTTAAAATCACATTAGATTTACGCCTTTTCTACACGAATTTTAAAACGCGACTTGCATGGCTTTTCTACTGAATATTTTTGAGATTTTACTAGCAGCTGCACCACCTATTGGATTTTTCACTTTGACGAAATCTATCAGGCAGTGCTTTGGCCTCTAAACTACAAAAACCTTTTAAGGAACTGATCCCTGATTCTTCACGATCACAACGCATCTGTTATTAACCTGATAAAGACACATTAATATTCTGTGAAAGTGTTTACTGTTAAAAAATCTTGTTTAGGTTTAAAAAAAAAACATAATGTATATAGATAGCTAAATAGATATTTTGTCTTGCCTTGAGCGCCATCTTTAAAATTGTCTTGGAGTGTTGTATTCTTAAACTAGTGAACTTTTATAACTTCCTTTCGCGTCTCTTTTAAGTTAAAAAAATGTTATTAAAAATACGTGACCAAAAAAGACGCAGAAAGTTAGTAGGTTTAAGTCTTAATCTAGTGGCGTTTTAGAACATGCTGAGGAGGACTTTTCAAGTGTGAATTTGGTACATGAAAATAACGAGGGTAAAAAACATGTTATATACACAGCACCAGAAAGTTCAGCAAAAAGTACGTTTTTATAGCTTGATTTCTCCTTGATTTTAAGTTATCTTTAAGCATGTAGATTTAACAAAATTAATATTACATGTTATAAGGTTGTTTTCAAATAAAAAAAACTTTGTTATTTTTGTTCACGTTAATTTAACGTTAATGTGATTTTTGTGCTATGTGGGAGGAAGGTAAAAATAAATGTTTTTTGTGTTTTGTCGGATATGCGTATTAGGAAAGACACCTCAAAATAATGTGATTCATAATCAATCAACAACAACAAAAAATCATTTAGTTAATATTAAGATTATTATGTTTTATCTATTTTTTTTAAACGGAATTCTACAAGGAGAAAATTATTATCGCTAATTATAGAATAAGATTACAGGGCCGTAACCAAAAAAATATTTGGGGGGAGAGGTTGTGTTGCTTAGAAATCTGTTTTAATATACCTTTTCGACTATTTCGAGAGGAGGGGGAGTGATTCCCCTTGATCCCCCACTTTGTACGGCCTTGACTAAGTATAATTTGTTGCGATGATTTTTAAATTGACAATATAAGTAAATTACTCTCGGCTCATCGGGGACGCCCGCAAATTGGAAGTATTTTTTAAAATTCTAAAACGTACCCATTGTTATCATTTATTATATTCCATTCATTTTATAATTTTTGAGATCACTTTTCGAAAGTTAACATAACACAGGCCAGCAACAGAGGGTTATCCTAAAAAATTATTAAATAAACTGTACATTCTGTTACATTTTAATTTATTTAGTACCTATGGTAAAATTAAGGAAGTCAACTTGGAGGCCCTGTCGCCGCAAACACAAACCGCGCAACCCAAAACCACACTAGATTAAAACCGTGCAAGCCCAAAATCGCGCAGTCCAAACCGCGCAACCCAAAACAGCGCAAGCCCAAAATCGCGCAATATACCAAATTGTCGCAACATCAAAAACATACAGTCCAGGCAAATACATCGTGTAAGTACCTGTATATTTAAACCAATCGCGATTCACTTGAATGAACTATTTTCGCATATTTAATTTAAATACATTTTATGTTTCACCAAAAAATATTTGATTGAAAAACTCGTGTGTTTAATTCAAATAATTTATTTTACTTAGTTCTCACATAGCACAAAAATCACATAACCGTTACATTAACGTGAACGAAAATAATAACGTTATTTTTTACTCGAAAATAACCTCATACCATGTAATATTTGTTTTGTTAGATCTACATGCTTAAAGATAACTTAAAAACAAGGAGGAATCAAGCTATAAAAAATATAATTTTTGCTGAAGTTGCTGTGTATATAACGTATTTTTTACCCTCGTTATTTTCATGTGCCAAATTCACACTTGAAAAGTCTTCCACAACATAGTATAAAACGCCACTAGATTAAGACTTCGTAAACCTACTAACTTTTTGCGTATTATTTTGTCACATTTTTTCAGTATTACTTTTTACTTAAAAAAAAGGCACGAAAGCCTGTTCTAAAAGCCCTCCAGATAAAGAATTGTTGAAAGTAATAACTTTCTGCGTCTTTTTTTGTCACGTTTTTTTTAATTACTTTTTTTGACTTAAAAGTGACGCGAAAGGAAGTTCTAAAAGTTCACTAGCTTAAGACAACAATAGTTCAGGACAGTTTTAAAAGATGGCGCTCAAAGCAAGACAAAATCTCTGTACATACATTATGTTTTCTTTAAAAGCTAAACAGGATTTTTCAACAGTAAACACTTTCACACAATATTAATGTGTCTTTATTAGGTTAATAACTGATGTGTCGTCATCGTGAAGGATCAGAGATCAGTTCATTAACTGGTGTTTGAAGATTAGAGGCCAAAGTACTCCCGGATAGATCTATTCGAAGAGAAAAATGTCGCCAATAGGTGTGCTGCTTCTAGTATAAAATCTCAAAAATATTTGGAAGAACAGTCGTCTTAAAGTTCGTGTAGAACAGGTGCGAACCTAATGTGATTTTCATTTGATAAAAATGTACTTAGAATTTACTTGAAAATAAGTAAAAACATTGCTGTCTTGATTTGATAATGGCGTTATTACAACGCCGTTTTTACCAACGTTATTTTTTATAACGAATGACCTATTTATTAAGCTTGTTTTCATATATGAAATAAACGTTTTTTTCTAGCAGCTTTTAAAGCCAACGTTCTTTTTGTATGAGTTTATGATATATTTGACTACTTAGATGCCTTTACAATTAGTTCAAGTCTATAAAATGGTCTATAAACCTAACTATGTTAAAGATTTGTCTGAATTTTTACGAGAGTTAATTGAATAACATAAATGTTTAAGACATATTTCCCAATGTTTGATTCAAATTTCGCAGAAGTTGGTTCAGGCCCGTCCGCCATGTTTTTTTAGTTGAACAGAGCTCTCCTAAGGAGTGTAAGGGGCCAACATCTTATTTTGACCAAACCACAAAATCAGAAAAATCATTGATTCACGATATTTTATTGGGTCGGTTACATATCATAAAATACAAAAATTTCATTTTTAGGGCAGGCAATACATAGGGGTCATAAATTTTAAAGTTCAAACAATTTTATCAAATGAAAATCTGTTTGTTTTGTTTTTGTTCCGTGATATTGGTTTGAACATAGTTTATTATTTTCGGAACTGCTGTCTTCAACATAAAAAAAAGCAATTCAAACACTATTGGTCTACATGGGCGCACCCAGATTTTTTTTACATATTTTCGACATATTTCAGAAAAAAACACAAAAAATAGCTTAAAATTCGACATCATGAGGCCTCGCCCCCCCCCCCCCCCCAAGACATATTCCTGGGTGCGCCACTGGGTCTAGATAAATTATGATTCCCAAGTAAAGCGTTTTAACTGACTGATTTTATATTAAGTTTTTTGTTTGTAGGAATCAAGTGTGCGGCGCCGTATCTCCCGGGTGTCTACATGAGAACAGCATACTACAAGCCCTGGATAACCTCCATTACTGGCATTCAGTAAAAAACTAGCAAAATTTAGGATTTTTAAATTGAATTTTAATTGGAGATTGTCTCAAATTTAGTGGAAATATTCAAAATTTATTTTCGGAATTTCCATCCTATCTACCTCTACTTTCTAGATAAAGGATTTTTGAAGTTCGTCAAAAATGAATTGTGATTTTAAAAAGTGTATAACTATACCAACAATTCAACAAGCGACTGAAAAAGTACATACTTACTTAAAGGGCAAAATTTTTGATTAAGCAAAATTAACATGACAGATCTACTCTCAAGTTAATATACTTAATTACCTGGCTGAACTTTACGTTATTCTATAGTTGTAGGGTAAGGCTGCCTAAATCGTACCACTTTTTGGTTTTATTTTTTTCTTAAAAACTAATAACTCTAATAAAAAAAGAATCAATTCAGAATGATAGATCAGTCTTTTGGGCACATACGACCAATTTTTAAAATATAGTATTTTATTGAACTTTGGAGAAACAAGAAATGGGTTGCAAACGGTACAATTTGGGAAACTAGTTGCCTAAATCTTACCAGCGGGTTTCTAAATCGTACTAAAATATTGGCATATAAAAATAAAATCTATATAAAATCGGAAGTTTTATTTACAAAAAAAGCAACATTCTAAATTATAAACATTTTTAAGATTCTAAACAGAACTCGCACAAGTAACCACCCTTAACTTTAACAATTGGTCACCTTATTTTTTGGTTATAAAAATGCGACTAGCCGGTGCTAGACCCGCTAATCTCCTAATTTTTATAGGCTTAGCAGCGGCGTGCTGAGTGCCCAAACCCCAACTCGCTGCCGCGAAATTGGGCCGACTGTAAACGCACCATTAACATTCAGTTGTCAGTAGTCCAATATTTACTTTGACATAAAAATGTGACAGATTATACATAATTATACAGATCTTCAATCAATCCATTTTTATTTTGCAAATTTTAGAAAAAAAAAAAATATTATATATATATATATTTTTTTTTTCTTCTTAAAATCAGTATTAAAAGTCCTAACATTTTAATTTTTCAAAAAAATACTCATTTTCAATTATCAAGGTAAAACGTAATAGACCCTTAATTTTTTTTATATATGAACAATTAAAAAAAACATAAACTATGTTTTCTGCAAGACAAAAAAAAACATATTCAAACATCAGATATTGAAACGACATGAGTTGCCGAAATCGTACCGGTACGATTTGGAAAACCATAACGTGGTCTAATTTAGGCAACTGTCAATATAACATAAATAAATAAAATTTCAAAAATAATATTTAAATCTAATTTTAAATTTTAAGTTTTGTAAATTAATGAGAATCTCCTAGGCTATACTACTAAAGAATATAATCTGCAAAAATACTACGTACCGATGAAGTATAGCCCTACACAAACTTAAAAAAAGTTACATCAAAATACTCGAAATATTTTCTTATAACTTATATTTGCTACTAAGCGAAACGCAACACATTCAAAACAACTCTATCATGTGACTGTGATTTGAAAGACACGACAACTACGGCTGACAGATATGCTCTAATTTGGCGCCTTATTTTAAAACCGCAGTGGTAATAGGCAAAGGTACGATTTTGGCGACTTTACCATATTAAATTTTGTTCATAAATCTTCTATGTATGTGTGCAGAAGTCAATTACTTTTCTTTATTCAATATTTTAGTTTAAATGTATAAATCATATTTAAATAGATCGCTATTTTGCTAAATCTTAAGATTCGCTATTGGTATGTTAAATTATTCCTACAAAACTTCTGTGTGCAGGAGTCAACTATTTCTCTTTATTTAATATTATTTTAACTTTATATATGTTATAAATCATCAATCAATTATTCAACTTTTAATTTTTTCTGTGAATAAATTATGTTTTACTCAAAGACTCTATTAGGTAGGTATAAACTATAGTGTTTTCGTGAGTAGTGTTCATAGCCTGTACATTTTTAGTTAAGTTTAGAAAAATCTTTTGTTAAATATTGTTATTTATTTTTAGAGTTATTAATTTATTTAACTTATTTGGCATATTTAGGTGTAATATATTAAATAAAAATGTCTTTAAATTAAATGGACTTTATTTATTGAGGTGTCAATACGCCTCCAGGAAATGTATTTTCTTTGTTCAGTTTTCTATAAAATGCATGCAACTTTTGAATCTTTCTGTTCTTCTTTACTTCTCTTTTTCTCTACCAGAAAGATAACCTGCATCAAACAAAGGTGAGTGACGTTTACAATATCGAAATTCATTTGATCGAAAATCAAAATCTCGAATAGTTGGTCGGCTACCCAAAAAACGTCTCACTTCTTGATTAAAGCAACATGCTTTTCACAGTTGCTCTTAAGCTCTTAAGTCCCAAATGGTTAATTTGACTTAAGGAACTTTTAGGATTTTCCGTGCGGACACTCTGTGTAGAAGGGTTGAAGTGCAAGAACAATTATTGTTTTCTAAAAAAAATTATCCTGCAACATATAGGCAACATTGGTATCGTTTTATATGTTTTTAATAGCGACAAATATTTTTAAAAAAATATTTCAAGCTATTTGGATAATTCCCTGGAGTGGTAGGTTGTATAAACCTTATTTTTATTGATTTTATGAAAAAATCTATACAATTTTGAGTTAGACGTTGACAAGTTTGAGTTACAAGTTGACAAGACATCTATAGTGGAACTCTCATTAGGTCCTGGCAGGGGGGGGGGAAATATTGTAGAGTTGTATCAATATTAGTATGGTTTTATAGGTTTTCGAGGGTAACAAATCCAAAAGAATACATTTACATAAGACTATTTGGAAACCTCACTGTGGTAATCTCTATCTATCTAGCCTTCTTCGATCTATCTTTGGACATAGGCCTCCCCCAATATCTTCCACTCTCATCTGTCTGTCGCCCTGTTCATCCATCTAGTCCCCGCATGTTTCTTCAAATCGTCCGCCCATCTCTTCTCCTACTTCTTTTATTTTCCCAAGGTCTCCAGTCTACAATGCATTTGTTCCAACGATCGTCTTTCTGACTGACATCCCTTATCTTTGTTTTATTTCTTATCCATTCATTCCTTTTTCTATCTGTTAGCTTTACATGTAACATTTGTCTTTGGGCTTTTGTTACCTTATCCATGTTTGATTTTGTAAGCGTCCAGGTCTGGGATCCATATGTGAGCACAGGAAGAATACATTGGTTATACACTTTTGTTTTAAGGTACTGAGGATACTTTTTATTTTTTTAAATGTAGCTTAATTTACCGAATGCTGCCCAGGCCAATCTTACTCGTCTCTTGATTTCAGCCGTTTGGTTTTCTTTTTTTAGTTTAATAAGTTGTCCCAGATATATATATTCCTCTACTTGTTCTATTTTTTCTTGGTTTATTCTGATCGTGATATCTTCATCTGTGTTTGTTATGATTTTAATTTTACTGTAGTTCATACTCAAGCCTATATTTTTAGCTGCTGTATCCAGCTCTCCCAGCATTTTTATGAGTTCTTCTTTCTTATCTGTTATTAAGGCAATATCGTCAACATATCTTAGGTGGTCCAAGTACTGTCCGCTTACTTTGATGCCTATTTCTTCCCAATCTAAGTTTTTTAAAAAATCTTCTAGGGCCTGGTTAAATATTTTAGGGGATATTGTGTCACCCCGCTGACACCTCTTTTTATGCAGATTGGCTTGGTTCCTTCGTGGATTTTGATTGATGTTGTTGCTTCGCTATATATATTGGTTATTAAATCTGTGTATCTGTGATCTATTCGGCTATTAATTAAATATGCTTTTACTGCCCAGTGCTCAATGCTATCAAAAGCTTTTTCAAAGTCTATAAACGCAATATACAGTGGAATATTGTATTCGTTGGCTCGCTCTATTAGAATTTTCATGGTTAGGGTGGTCGACAGTACTGAAATCTTTTCTGAAGCCTGCTTGTTCTTTTCATTGATATCCGTCAAATTTTGTTATTACTCTATCTGTTAATATTTTCGTGAAAAGCTTATAGATTGAGGAGTGTTATAGGTCGATAGTTTTTAGGTCTGCTCTATCGCTTTTCTTGCGTAGAATAATGGTTACTGATCCTTTCCAGTTGTTTGGGATTGTTTTTTCTTTTAGAATTTTATTGAGGAGAATATGGAGGGTATTAACTACAGTTTTACCACCGTACTTTAGCATTTCTGCCGTTACGTCTTTCTCAGGTGATTTGTTATTTTTCATTTTCTTTAATGCTCTTTTTTCCGTTTTGCTTATTTCGGGTTGTAGTTCTGAGTTTATGTTCTTTATTTTTGTTTTGAGTTTCTTTATGGTTTCTCGCGATGACTTCCTTTTTGTTTGGTATAATTCTGTATAGAATAACTGTGTGATATTTATAATATCCTCTTTAACGTTAGTTTCTAAGTCGTTCAAATACTTTATTTTAATTATTTCATATCTACCTAGGGTCGGTCTTAGAGATTTCATATTCCTGTTATCCTCTATAACTCTTTCAACTTTTATTTCTTGACTCTTTCTTTTATTTTCTTTTATCATTTTTCTTATAGTTTTATTTATTTCTGTGTATTCTTTTGATGTTCTCTTTCCTCCTTTTTTCCATGAGTTTCTTTATCTCTTCTGATATAAAATTTTCTCTCTTTTCACCCTTTTGTGCGACATCTTTTCCGACTTAGGTCATAGTTCTTATCAGCGTATCACTTATGTTATCTATATTTTCCTTTTCGCATCTTAAGTTTTGGGTTAGCTGTTCCTTTAACATTTCTTTGTATATAGCTTTATTTTCTGTAAGTTTATTCATGTCAAGTTGTTCATTGTTATTGTTAATTTTTCTTTCATTTCGAAATTGCTATCAATGCCTCAAACGATGCTTTTTTAAGTAGTCGAACGAATTCATTGCATACAGGTGTCTTTCCTCTAGATAGTTCATTAAGGTTGTGCCCCTGTCATTCCTTTCGCCATATCCAAAATCCCCTATTTTATTCTCCTTTATGTTTTTCTTACCTAATTTGGCATTGAATAGTAGCAATAGCGTTGGATATATCTTCATAAAATGCTTCATAGGTAGATGTGGGGGCGTATACTTCTATAACTTTAAGTGATGTTCTTTTCATTTTTAGTGTAAGATAGGCAACGCGATCTGAGATTCCTTTAATAGTTTGTACGTATTTACTAATGGCTTGATTTATTATAAATCCTACTTCGAATTTGTTGTTATCTTCATTACCTTTATGGTATAGTATAATAGATTACCGGAGTTCAGTTTTATCCGGTTTTCTGATTTTCGCCGGGTTTCTGACAAGCATACAATGTCTACTGTGGTAGTAGTAGCCATGCCTAGGAAACTCAATGCAATTTGACAAGTCGTTAGGTTAAAGTTCTCACTAAGCTCACAACAGGCACTGCGGTCGCGCGTTTGTTCCTTATTCTATTTTTTTTTAGAATTATCTGTGGTTTGGATTTTCCGTCCCCCTTTTTTTCAGGTAGAAAAACCTCTTCCACCGCATTTTATTTCGGGTTCATTTAAAATGTATCTTTTTGGCTTATGTAGGTAATCTTTGCTGCTGGACGTGAATTTTGTTAAATTTGTAACTTTTTCAATTTAAATATAAAAGAATAAGAATTTCTAGTTGCTTTTCTGGGTAAAGTGTCTAAAGTTCAGACGAGTATAAAATGCATAGTTTTTCGAGAAATTTTAAGGTAAGTTTTCTTATTTTCTCATTTGAGGTGAGATTGGCATTTGATAAAATTTGTATTGGTAGTGTCTTTTTAACTTCTTATCGCTTACTTTACGGAACTCTGAATACAGGTTTCCAATGCCTGGTAGGTGCCTTATTTGCCCATGAACTAAGCACAAATTTAGTGTTAGTTTTATGTCTATCCCTTTCATTTGATATTAAGTAAAAGGGGGGGGGGTTAATTGATGGGTAAACGAGGGATTACTTAGCAGCGTAATGTACTTTGAATAAATTTATTCCTTAATTTTAAATCTTACCATAATCTAGTACCTCTGATTAATGTGGTTATAAGTTGATTTTTTTTATTGTTTTCAGCTTTTCGATGATATGTGTGACCACTGATAAGCTATATATATACTGCTTTGAAACATACCCTACACAACTTACAACCAAGGCGAGGAGGTACTTTTAAATCATGTCAGATTTTCGTCGAGCTGTTAAAAAGTAGACACTTAAGAATGATTCTCTTCACGAACAACTGTTTCATTATTTATTCACTCATCACTCATCAGAAATGTTAAAAGCAAATTTAAATATACTATACAGTGTTTGGTTTTGCATTATATTTTATTTTACCAATCAATAAGGCGCTGACTGTGACGTAGCACGGCACCCCGACACAAAATAGGATTCTGGAACGTATCACCATCTAATCTAATCGCGTCATTGACTGAACTTACACATTATTATCCGATTATTTACCATCTCTTTTTAAATTAATGTATTAGTAAGGGCGCCTAATACTTTTAAACAATCAAGATATCAATAAACAAACAGTGGTCTACTCGTTTTATTTACTAAACTCACACATTGTCATTTAGCTACTTACTCTCTCTCTCTCAAAGTATTGGGACGGGCGCACTCAATCTAAGACAGTCTTGGGATTAATTTACATATAGAAGTGCTTATAAGATGCCATTTTGACAATCAATGTCAATCGACTCTCCCATCAGCACACAGTGGGCTCGCGGACCTGATTTTTCGCCAAAAAGGGTTAAATTAAAAACATACTGAAAGTTGAACATCTTTATTAAAAAAGAGTAGATAGTCCAGTAGGCCTTAAAAAAACTATTATTTGGTTGACGCAACTTTCAGAAGTGTCATTTTTCCTTTCAACGGAACGCGTTAAAGTACTATATTTGCATGGCGATTTGATCCAGATTTAAAGCCATTTTTCGACAATATTTTATAAAATTCTCATAAAATAAATCTTGTGGAGGGAGGTAGGTAGATTTTACTATACATTTTGATTCTAATTTTGATTTATAGACAGGTAAGACAATGGCTTCGCTTGGGATTTCTGAAATTTTATAAAAATATAGATTTCTTATAAATGTTGGACAAAAAGTTTGCTTGAGTTATCAATCGTTTTCTTGAAATTTTTATTTTTTTAGAGTACTTATCTTTCAAAAATTATACTTTAAAATCTGCTGCTACAAGTTGCCCATATGAAAGATATTATTAATTTACTAAAAAGGGATTTCTTCGAGAAAAAGTTTTATATAGTCAGTCTTAACAAAAGTGCTTTTTTATTATTTTTACACTTTAGGCTAACTTAAACAAATAAAAATAAAAAGATCATCAAATCAATAAAATACAAACTGCAAAATCCAAAAATTACAGATGAAGTTCACTTTGCCAGGTGGATTGTTTATGAAAAAAAAAAGGTAAAAAACTTTTACGGTTCTATTTTCAATCATCAGCAGTTTACTATCAAACCTGACTTTTAATAAACTAAAATAAAAATGTGGAAGCTTTAAAAATATTTATTTTGTTGGAATTAAAAACACATTTTTCCTACAAGTCAGGGTTACGTTCGTATTATTTTCTAGTTTTTGGTACAGCCAAAGAATAATATGGTTTAACTCTTTTAAAAATTTTAAATTTTCAGTTTGGTTTTTAGATTATATTATTACTCTTCATCCTTTCCAATGTAGCTTTGTTACGCATTACACGATGAGCTCCTTAAACAACCCCAAGTACCATGTTTGACACAAATCGGTTTATAAATAAGATAGTCTGTTGGATAAGGATGTTAAAAAAAATAAGCGACTTTAAACACCGTAGAGTTCCAAATTTAATATCTACATATCGGTTCATAAAAGTAAAAGTACTCCATTTCGGATCCGCCATGATATATTTTTTTAGGTTTGAGTCAGAACTCTTAATTATCAGCTTTATGCACTCCAAAGTTCCAATTTTGATACATATCGGTTCATAAATAGAAAACTCCGCCCTTTTGGATCTGCCGTATAATTTTTTTAAAGTTTGAGTTTATAATTATAATCAGCGATACGCCAAAGTTCTAATTTTGATACCTCTTGGTAAATGAGTTTTTTTTTAATTTAAGTAAAAAATAATATTTTGCGACTATTAACACTCCAAAGTTCTAAATTTCATACTTATTGGCTCATAAATAGGAAACTTTGTCATTTTGGATCCGCCGTTTTGATTGATAACTACTTTTTTCTCAATTTAAACAAAATATTGTAACAAAACCTATTTTTATAATTTTGGTCAAATTAGCTCCAGGAGCCCATTGTGCAGCTCTATGAGTTGGACAGCAATAAAAAATTAGCTGTGCTTTAAAAAGAGATGCAAATGAGTATGTTCCAAAATTACAATTTATGTCGGGGCGCAAATTTAAAGCTACGTCACGAGTCAGCGCCTAATTAGACTATGTATTATTTCATCAATAGTTTGTCGTTAATTTGTAGCTTTTTTTATAATAATAAAAACTCATTTAAAAAATGTTTTATTTATTGCATTTTATATATCATTTTCAATCTGTTTATATCTTATAAAGACATTGTATGTCTTTATAAAATATTGACTGATTAAAAATTTCAAAAAAAAACTTTAAAATTAAAGAAAATTTATTATAAAAGGCGATTCAAATTTCCCGCCTCGCCTATTAGTTCGTCACTAAGCTCTGCAGTGGGCGCCACAGAGCTAACGACCTGTCAAACAGCCGGAGTTGCCTATCTAATAAAAACTCACTGAACCGCGTCGCAAATCCTTTATCTATGGTAGTGGCAGAGAAAGCAAACCGTGGGCATTCAATGATAAGGCGCCTAGCGAAAGCGTGGCGTTTATATCGAAGACTGGCTATCCTATTCACATACCTTTGCATGGTATAGGTACCTTAGCTTTCGCACACTGAGAACGTTGTGTAAACTCAATGCCTGGAGCAAGGCCAACACAAAAATAGAGGCCACGACCCTAAAAAAATCAGCTGTTCTCCCGGGGCTGAATTTTACATTGGGTCTTATGGGAGGTCAGATGTTTTTTTATGATATTTTCAAAATGGCACTACAGATTTCCGCAAAATTTCAGTGAAATATTCTCAGACACCATCCCGATATTCCACCAAAGGTTTGTAAGGAAGCAACATGATTAAAAGGTTAAAATCTTCAAGATTTAGCATTCCTTATTTTGAATTCAAATTACCCGCCATGTACCACATGCCAACTGTTATATTTGACATGTATTTGACTTTGTCATATGTGATTGTCACATTCGCTTCTGCTTTAAACTTAATTTTTGTGTGAGCTAATGAAGCGGCTATGAAAAATTAAGGCTTACTATACATTTAAAAAAAATGTTCTGCCAGAATAAAGTTAAGGAGAGTTTACACATGCATGGATTTGCTGGCGCCAATATAAACTGGCGCGCCAGTAAGTTAAATTTGCAAGTGTAAACACCGACTTGCACACAAGTTATTTTTTTGCATGCATGTATCAAAAAAGTCTGCAGCTGACTGAATTTGCTGGCGCCAGTGGTGACGCATGCGCGCAGAAAAGGAAAATTTTCATGTGTAAACAAGTGCTTGCACGTCGACTCGCCAGTTTTAAGTTCATTATTTTACATTATTTTTTATTTTCATTGTGTTTGAGCTTAAAAATTTTGTTTATTTTTATTTTTATAGCTTAATATGGCTAAAAAAAAGTGGTCAGCAGAACTGACCATACAGTTTCTTGAAGGCTATGAATGTTTTCCTTGTTTATGGGATGTACACAGTAGTTCGTATAAAAACAAAGATAGTCAAGATAATGCTTCCCAAAAAATTAGTAAAATAATGACTATTGAAGGCTTTAAAGTTGCAGAAGTAAAAGCAAAAATATGATCCATAAGAAACACATATGCTTTGGAATTGACAAAAATTAAAAAAAGCTAACGTTCCGGAACCGGTGCAAATGAAGTATACACCCCAAAAGTACCATGGTTTAAAGTAGCAGACCGAATTTTAAAGAATGTTGTTTAAATAAGAGAAACTCTAGAAGAATATCAAAATGTTGCTTTGTCATTCAAAGATGGTTTTTATAGCTCGCAGGATCTTCTGCTGCAAGTTCTCCTAAAAGTTTTTCGGAAGCACCCAAAGTAGATCGACTAGCAATCCATGCTTTAACCCATGCAGATACGGCCTTTTCGTTGTTCCTTTTCCTGAATCTCTTTTATTTTTTTTTCAATAAAAGTTTAGCGACTATTTTGCAGGCTTCCGAGAGTTCAGCCGACATATCGCGTATCGTGTACACTCTTTAAAAATGAAACTGGCGTGCCAGTCTTTTTAATTTTCGCACAATAGTGTAAACCTTTACTGGCGTGCAAATAGAACTGGCGCGAACACTGGCGCCACTAAATTCATGCATGTGTAAACCCACTATAAAAACAATCTCAAAAACGGCTTTATTTTAAAAAAATCAAATATCAATGAACCGTCATTCCAACTTCAATATTTTAAAGACAATCAGCTGTGTCGTAACGTGACCATCAAAAAAAAATCAGCCCCGGATGTGACGTCAACAAAGTGGAGGATCGTGGCCCGTCCATTTTGATAGCCCTGCCTGGAGAAGTGATTCCAGAGTGAGATGGGGCTAGTAAGGGCAAAACGCGGACAAAAACGCATTATATTTTATGTAAAAGACCTCTTTTTTGAGTTCGAAAAACGACTTTATTGAAGTAAACAAGTTCTTGCAATTGCTGTAGAATCTAGGACGATGAGAATAAAGTTTAATACCAATTTTTATTTAAAAACAAACTAGTCTCTTTTTTTTTAAATTTAATTAAATGTAACAAGGACATTAAGTTTACTTAAAAATGCCTACCTTGTGACCTTTATTTAGATCACCACCTATAAGGTACCCACAAAATACCAAAAGGTGCTATAAATAATGTACAGGATGACCCAGAAAAATGTTGCACTATTGCAAACTTTATTCTAAAAAATCTTATGAAGCTTGTAATGGTAGGTTAATTAACAAAAAAAATAGGTAGCTACATATATTTTTGTACTGGCACATATACAAAAAGTTTAAATTAGCAAAACTAGTAAATTTTTTGCGCTCTTTAAGATGATGAAATAAAAAAAACATAAAACAAACCCATCTTTTTTTTAAGTTAAAAATAACGGAAATATTTAAAATTCAAAATTACGCTTAGACTGACTAAAAAAAATTCAATAATTGCCTTAGCGTAACTTTGAATTTAAAATATTTTCGTTCATTTTAACTTTTTTGAAAGACCTATCAGAAAAAATTATAAAATACACGCTGTTCAATTAAAAAAAAAATATATGTTTTTTTGAATAAACTCAAAAAGGAAATGCTCGATTGTTTTTTTAATTCGACCATCTTAAAGAGAGTCAAAAATTGTACTAGTCTGCCAATTTAAGCTTTTTTCTCTTTAATAATAATAAAGTTAGCAATGGTGGACACTTAACTTGGAACACCCTGTATATATGCCAGTACGAAAATATATGTAGTACCTATTTTTGCTTGTAATTTGACCTACCATTACAAGCTTTATAAGATTTTTTTTAAAAAGGTTTGCAATAGTGCAAAATGTTTCCGGGTCACCCTGTACATTATTTATAGTACTATTTGGTGTTTTCTGGGTACCCTATAGGTGGTGATCTAAATAAAGGTCTCAACGGCATTTCAGAACTGTAAACTTATTGTCCTAGTTATATTTTATTTAATTACCTAGGTACCTAAGTTTTTAAATGAAAATTCCTATTAAACTTTACCTTTCTAGATTCTAGAGCAATTGAAAAAACTTCTTTACTTTCAACAAAATTCGTTTTTCTAACTCAAATAGAGAATCCAATCACGCAAATGCAGGATCCCGCAGGAATTTCGCTGGATAAACGTTGCATGATGATCCGTGCGGGATCCGCGGGATTTGCGCGACTCGATATCAAAATTCCAAATTCGGTAACCAAAGCGGGAATATCTACTATGGCGCGGCAGAGAGCCATAAATCACTGCATAGTTTCGCCTTGAGGAAAAACTGTACGTGTGTGATAACTTTCCCCGATAGCGATCAAGGTCAAACTGTGCAGACACTGCCGACTCGACGTGTCAGGCCTCTGGGACTCCTCTTACTATCGAAAATAAGTCAAACGTAAAAAGGTTAGTTTTCTGACGTACATGTCGCACCCTTAAATCTAAAGAGACGCAACTCAAAAATTTTAAAAATGAGTTTATGCAACAAAAATGCATTCAAATGTGCTTTTTAACTAAAGATCACAAACATTTACTTTGTTTACATTTTTTTGGGAAATTATGGAAAACTTTTGTTTATAAGCACAAAGTTTAAATATGAGCTAAAAAGACACGTTGTAAGTATTTTTATTGCAGGCACACATTTTTAAATTTTTGAGTTATGTCTTTTTAGTTTTAAGTGTGCGATGTGTAAGTGATGATACATTTAGTATGTTATCTTTCCTCCGGAAAAATTTTCAAAATCAATGTAAAATGTAACTTTTAAGCTATTCCGACCGTTGTATTTTGTATTGTATCTATATGCGATAAATATTTTCTTGCTACTATACTCTGTTTTTTATTGCATAAGAACTTTTACTAGCATATTTAGTAGGCTAAATATAAAGAATATTAGTATTTTATGCAATCCCGCAATTTCGCAGATTAAGGGTTTGGTGCGGGATTGGATTCCCTAATCTTAAAGCTTCGAATTGATTAAAAAAAGAGGTCTTTCCCATAAAATATAATGCGTTTTTGTCCGTGTTTTGCCCTCACTAGCCCTATCTCAATCTGGAATCAACTTTTGAGCATGAGGCTCAGTCCATTCGTATTATACGTTTATGAGTGGAACTGGCTGTATACACTTTGTTGAATAACAAAAGAACTTGATAGTCATTTATCGGAGGCCGCCAAACAAAATTGTTAAAAAAATGTGAGTAGATGTATAACATAGGTTCTGGCTCACTTTTTCCATGTAAATCTCCATAAGACGAAAACGTGGTCATTTTTTGCGACTTATCCTAGAATATTATATTAGAGGCAGTAATTATCACATCACTCCTTTTTTTTCTGCTTTGCTATCCAGTCAAATATCTTAAATGTTTTTAAATTGTCATTTAACCATTTTCTAGTTACTGGACACCTTATATGAATACTGTGCTGACCTGTCACTACAGGATTTTATTTAATCGACCGAAACAGTGAATACTTAAATTTCAAATATTTTCGGATTCACCTTTTTCAGTAAATATTATATTCTATAGGTTTTAACTCTTAAAGACTAGATTAATAATAACACAAGATTTATTTAATTGTTTATTATAATAAAGTTTTACATGAAAACACAATCTAAACACAAATATTATAACATTACAGGTTTTATAAATATTATTATATAGGTTTATATATTTATTTTAATATTAAAGTACATAAGGCTTTACCCTACACCTACATATGCTTACCACATACGTTTTATAATATATTCTATAGGCAAAAAGAAAATTAAATTAAGGTTAAGGATTAAAATTAGCTACTTATAATTTAAGGCTAAAAATATTTAACCAAACACAATATAAACAGACACAACATTATTAAAATTGCATCAAAACTAAGTTCTTACTTAATACTATAGTGTCCCCACGGTAAAGTTTCATAAGACTCCTTTGAAATGCATCTTTTGTCATCCTGAGGGCTCAGTCCAATTTTTGTCTGTTTTACAGAGTATAGTCTGTGCTTTTCGAATCTTATAAGATTTTGCGTAACCACTTTTTCTGTAAAATTGTTTAGGCAGTCGACATAGTCCTCAAATGATATTTTTGATTTTACAACAGTTTGCTTTACACCCTTGGCCTTCTTAATCACTTTTGTTGCTTTACTCTTGGTATCAGCTACTTTCGTGGCGTACATTTTAGCTCTAAGGCCAATAAAATGCGTCATTATTTCCCCATTGTTTTCATCTTTCATCATGCCTAGGACCTTTTTATTTATCCTCGGGATGTTATATATGTTGTCAATAGGATAATCCGACGTATCAAAATAGTTGAAGCAGTCGCGCTGTATTGATTCATAAATGTCATGATTTTTTATGTTATAAACTAAACTATCAGTATCTGTCTATACCACAGTACAATCCTTTCCAAAAGCCGGTACCATATAGTTATAGTGAAAATCATATATCGTTGTTTTGGCAATATCCAAAATACACATTCCCACATATATCGGTTTATTGAAATATTTTTCTGTTTTTTCAAGATCTACGGCAATCGGTTTTCATTAAATATTGTAACGCTTTTGAACTCTGGTCGAGAAATCAGAGCTTCAGCTCCATATCGTCCATCCCATTTCTTGATTAATTTAACAATACCATGATTTCTAATATTTTCCATGGTTTTACCAAACACGGCATTGTTCATTAATTTAAAAAGGTTTTTCTCAAAGTCATTTTTAGCATTTTGTCTTAATTGAGTATTCAAATCGATATAGGGTTTTAGCCATGCGGATTGGTTAAATAATAAAATCCTATAAATTTTGTTAAGTTTTATGCCAAGTTTCAATACTTGCTTTAGATTTCTATAATGAATTACATACTCCTTTTTATCATACAGTGTAGCCATAAGTGTCTTATTTTTGTGGTTTTTTTCACCAGGTGGGCAGTTATGTTCAAGACATAGAGGCAAGTCTGAGAAGTAGTCATGTAATTCCACAGGAATGCACAAGTCGACTTCTAGGATGTATCCATTATTCGAGTCATTTTCAATTTTATTAACATCAAAAGGGTGCATTTCTTCACTTTCTAACCAATTAAAATTTCCATAAGACAGAGACTGGGTCATGCTATATCCATATTGGTTATTAATGTCAAAATACATAAGAAATGATGTTTCTTTGATTGAATCATAGTTGGACATGTACTTGTTGTTTGCCTCCACATATCTTTTAGAACATTGGCTTAACCCTCCTCTAATACCGCGTTCTATAAAGGTTACCATATTATAATCAGTCAAAAGCTCTAATTTTCGTTGCGTGCAATACAGCATGTAATCCCATGTATAACCAGGAAGAGTAAAATAATTAGCAGGGTCTAAACCATACGTTTCATGACAGCTCTCTCTAAACTGTTGAAATACTTGCATCAAAAGAATTATGTCAACTTTCATGTAGAGTTCCATGTAATCTTGTAGGGTCTTACAGCCAAAGCTTCTCCATACATTAGCTGCGTGCTCGTATTCAGCTAACGAAATTTCTTTACTTTCTAGCGTATTAAAGAAATTAATTTTTTTCGGCAGTGATGTTTTTTGTAATTTTTCCCAACTATTCATATAGTCATAGCAAAATACTCCTTTTTTAAAAATAAGTTTTTGTTGTTCGTCAGTCAAGTTAGAAAATTCTTTTTTAACCAAAGGATATTCCTCAAGATACGAAGCTAGCTTTTCCAAACTACTGGCCATGAATCGATACGAATCAATAAATCTAAATTCAATTAAATTTTCGTTAATTTTTTTGGTAAATGCAATATATTTTTCTTTATTAACTGGTAGCAAATTTACTGATCCATCCAAATTGGCGATGTGCTCAATTATCAAATGTCCATCATAAGAGCTAAGGTTGTGGAATACTACAGGGACAGTATGACTATCCTGAAAGTTCAGATTACAGCTTTCATGAGCTGGACCACGATACTCAGATGTAAGGTGACTTTGATCGCGTATTTTCTTTGGCTACTATTCTGTGCAACAGGAAGCAGCAAGCATTCAGTATCTGCGTATATAATAAAGCTTGCAAATTCTTTATTTTTAAAGTTTTTAAATTCAACAATTTTTTTATCTTCAGATGGTAGTTTTGGCACCACAACACTGCCAATAATCAGGCAGTCTTTTATATGCTGGTCGAGGCTATCTTTAGAATTGAAATAGTGCAGACATCTATCGCATATGTATTTTACTTTTGCGAATTTGCTAAGTTGACTACTTACTAGTCTTGAAAGATTTTTTATCCATACAAAGTGGTAAGTGGGCGGAGAAAGTTCTGTAATCTCTTCTTTCTCCAAATAATAATTATTTTGGACTAATAATACGTTTACGTGCTTTTTAAGTTTTTCACCAGATATGTACGCAGGTAGTACTTTAAAACTGTTTTTATTAAGTTTTTGCAAGCGATATACGTTAATAGACATATTATTTTGCTTTTCAAAACGAGCAACTTGACTTAAAGTCATTGGAAACTTTATACCTTTCAAATTTAACACTTCCTTGGGATGCGGATAAGATGTTGTTCTATTTGCATTTTTCTCAACAGGATATAATGCCGATACAACTGCCCAACCAAAACATAAATCGTCATGTTTTTTTCACATTAACACAACCTTTTTTATTTAAAATAAACTTGGGTATTTTTAAATGACATCCGGCTCTCATGCAGTTATATTTATTAACAGCAACAATAAGATTATTAATTTTTGTAAGAGACCATCCAGATTGATTTTGTTCAAATTCTTCCAAGTCAGTCAAAAGCAAAGTTTTTACATTTTTCTCAAACCAGTTTTTTAAATTTGTATTACGGTCAATAATCGCATTAGCGGTATTAAAGTGTTTTGTCTCATTTCCAATTTGTCCTTGTTTTGGTATTTGAAAATCTCCACTTAAAATAGTGTTAACTTTTAACATATCCTCTTTTTTTAATGTATTTTCTATTCTTCGTTTAAATAAACTAAAACAATCCTTTTTGGGATCCTTATGACGTAAATTTGTAATGACAGCACTTCTTACTCGGCTTTCAAAGGCTGATTTTATGTCTTCCCATTGTACGCGATGTTTGGCTGTTTCCTTGGTGCCAATCGCACCACCAAACTTGAGGCTTTTTTGTTTTAAAATGTGCTTGCACTGTTTAACTTGTCTCAGGCACGCCGTCAAATGAGATTTTTCAGCAACTGAAGAAGCTTTCTTTAAAGCAATGCTTATTTGTCTACTGGCCAAAGCACAATCTTTTAGAATTTTTAAAATTGAAACATTTTTATCCATATCTTCTACCATACCAAGCTGACACATAATTTTATAAACCAATTTCGTTGCAAAACTCATTTTATTTTTTTGAATAGCACCAACTTCACTAAAACACTGTGTTGATAGAACTCAATAATGCACTTTCCTTGAAAAGTTATACCTAACTGACTGCAGTTCAACACGCTCCGCCCTTTTATAAGTGCTTTAGATACACGTTAAGACTTGTCGAAAACAGGTTTATACTTGTTAGAAATGGGTTGCAGCTGTTTTAGCCCAATACATTTACCGCAAAGTTTTTAGTAAATCATGCAAACTTTAGTACCAACAATCATAAAATATATGTTTTTTTTTGTTAGTTAGCAGGCATAGTACAAGTTTCCGTCAATTTTTATTTGTTTTGTTTGCTTCCTTTAGATATTTTCTACAGGAGCATAAAAAGGAGGCCCAGCTTGAGTTGAGATACTTTTACCTTCGGGTGCATACTTTTAGCCCTTTGAGTACCATCTTTCCCCCTTTGAGTCTCAACTTTCCACCCATCGAGTATCAACTTTATTCTCTTTGAGTACCAACCAATCGAACCGAAACCTCTTCAAGACTCTACTTTGCCCCCTTCGGATACCAACTTTCCCCCCTTTGAGTAGCAACTTTTATTCCTTCGAGTACCCACTTTACCTCCTTCGAATACCCCCCCTTCGCGTCTCAACTTTCCCCCCTTCGAGTCTCAACTTTTCACCAATCGTGTGTCAAGTTTCTTCTCTTCGAGACTCTACTTTGCCTCCTTCGGATACAAACTTTCCTCCCTTTGATTAGCAACTTTTATTCCTTCGAGTACCCACTTTACCCCCTTCGAGTACCAACTTCGTCTTCTTCGGATACCAACTTTCCCCCCTTCGCGTCTCAACTTTTCACCAATCGTGTGTCAAGTTTCTTCTCTTCGAGGCACAACTTTTCCTTCTTCGAGTATCGACTCTCCCCCCTTCCAGTCTCAACTTTTCACCAATCGTGTATCAAGTTTCTCCTCTTCGAGTATCGACTTTTCCTTTTTTGAGTACCTAACAACTTAAGTTTCCCCCTTTGTTTCTTAAATTTTCCCCCTTTCCAACTTTCTCTTCTTGGAGTATCAACTTTCCACCTTCGAGTCATAAATTGCATGTATTCGAGTTTAGCACTCTCTCACTCACTCTCACTTTTTATTTTTCGCATGTAAACATCTTTTACTAATGTTTATTTTTTTTACTATTGGGGTCTTGGAAAGGACAATCATACAATTTTGAGAATATATTTTGTTAGCTAAACTTTACTTGATTATATTATGTACTGTAAAGTTCTTATAAACTTAAACTGCTTCAGTCTTCTATTTTTAAAATTTAGAGGGATAAATCTTCTAGTAGGCAAGAGATTAAAATTTTTCTTGCGATCTATTATTATTTAGTTTTGCATATTTTTTAAACACATTATAAAGGATGTGCTGATTTTTCTTTACGCATAGCTACCAATTTTGTATATTACTTTACAGTTTGTTTAACTTTCGAGGATTTACTTGTGGTAAATTGTGTGGTGGTAGAAGGTGGTGTAATAATAAATAATCAATGGCTAAGATCAATCGACGAGTGACATAATGAGCAGCGACCGGCGTCGTTTTTAACAATTTTGTGTTACTATTATTTAAGTTTAATCATCCTACTTCAAATTTTTTTGTGATTTTTGAATGTTTTTTAGTAATAGACGATAGATTAGTACTCAACCAGTAACAAATGACGAAACGAGAGTTATTTTTAAGTTAAAACACCCTGATTAATTTTTTCACTAGTTTTTAAACATTTTTAGTAACTAACAAGTAATAACGTCATACGATGTTTCTATTCTTTTAAAAATCTTTATTTTAATGCGTTTTACCATTGATTTAATTTTTAGTATTTTGTCGATAATTTAATACTTTTTTCATTATACATTTTTTTTAAAGAGATATAACGTTTAAGATTTTTTGCTTTGCGTACTATATTTTAATAATTGACTAAGCAATAGTTGCCTTTTAATGGTATTTTCACAGGTATATAAGATACCAAACTTGGTACTGCAACTTAGTCAATAATAATTTAGAATTTAGAATGATATTATTTATCCATTAGTGTAAAAAACTTAAAAAGATTAAAACATTTTTTAGTTAACAGCTTCATAGTCCTTAGCGTAGCCTTCTACTTTTTCTTTATCAAATCACCTAAAACTTTTAATTTTTTATTTAATTATTTTTGTTTTATATTTCATTAATTTATTTAATTATTTGGGTAGTATGTAAGTACGTTATGGTCTATCTAACCAGTAATATATTACGTTTTTGCCTGCGCCTGCGCACTCAGTAGTATTTTTTTTAAGTCACGATCGTTATAAGTATTTTTTGTATGTATTTTTCGTAAACGAGAGCCAGAATGATCATTGAGTTGCATGTTTGATGTTTCCGCGATCTAGAATTTTTTTTTATCCTGAACATTATCTTTGACACGTGTTTTTGCGTTTTATCAAAGTAAATGCCAATTTTACAAAAAGCTCACAAGATACAAAAGATATGTAATAACAAGTTCTGCATCCATCCATATGTAGGTCACATTTTTACCACAAGTTGTATGATATTTACAAGGAAGTAGAGGTAGCACATTCGGTAACGCAATTTTGCCATGACAAAGGAATGCTGACAAGTTGGAGGAGTGATAGTTTTGGCACCATAATAATTTAAACTGGTCTTTTTTGTCAGTCCATTCATTAAAGAAATCGGATTTAAATAACGTGGATAATTATTATTACCATTATAATGAGCATTTATGTCACAAAAAAATATTCAATACTAAGCATACCTATGTAATGTATGTTTATAATTTTAAATACACATAAATCATGCCAAAAATAAGAAATCATTTATATTTTAGGCAATGATGTGTTTGTGAAGGATTAGTTTACTTTTTTAAATAAGTCTTACACCTAATTTTAATTAGTTTTTAGATAATTTATGAGGAGTTTCTGCGTCTAAACCCGAAATAATTAGACAGATCGACCGACAGAATGACCAACACAACAACTACAACAAACGCGAGGAAGCGATTCAGACAAGTTTCAACAAGTCGTCAGCCTTCAACACCTGTAAAGTTAACAGTTTAAAATAATACATGTTTGATAAAATTTCATTTTTCGCACAACAAAGCACAAAAGCTTTTTTTAAATTTTTTTAACATGCCCTAGTTTAATCTGTAAACGTATTTTTTATGAATTTCGTGGATTTGAGGATCAGAGAAGCTTTAAATTAAATTGCCTTAAGTAACCTTAGCTTAACCATATACGTGAACAGGCAAACGCATTTTTCATTAATTTTATCAATTTGATGTTAAAGAAAAGCCTTATGTATCTTAAAGTAACCTTATACAGGTAATTAGTAAGTACCTACATACTTTTAGAGGGTTTTTTTTTTGCCAAATGTGCTTCAACTACTAAAATTTAATTATTTCTACACCAATAATAATCAATTTCAATAACTATGGAACAAGGTTTGACTTCCCAGCCAAGAAATAATCTCTAAATGCTTTTACACTATCGTTGTTATTCAAAACTTATATAACAAACTTACAAAAATAACACTGATTTAATAAAAGCTCTATACGCAATTTGGTATCCTATAAATAATGCCCTTCCTAAGCATTTTAATATGCTTCCAACTGTTAAAAATAGTTAATTATACTGAATAATATATTTCTTCGAATTATGTTTATTTTATACCTCATTTCAAATAAAATTGATTATTATTGGTGTAGAAATAATTAAATTTTAGTAGTTGAAGCACATTTGGCAAAAATAACCCCCTCTAAAAGTATGTAGGTACTTACTAATTACCTGTATAAGGTTACTTTAAGATACATAGGGCTTTTCTTTAACATCAAATTGATAAAATTAATGAAAAATGTGTTTGCCTGTTCACGTATATGGTTCAACTAAGGTTACTTAAGGCAATTTCATTTAAGGCTTCTCTGATCCTCAAATCCACGAAATTCATAAAAAATACGTTTACAGATTAAACTAGGGCATGTTAAAAAAATTTAAAAAAAGCTTTTGTGCTTTGTTGTGCGAAAAATGAAATTTTATCAAACATGTATTATTTTAACTGTTAACTTTACAGGTGTTGAAGGCTGACGACTTGTTGAAACTTGTCTGAATCGCTTCCTCGCCTTTGTTGTAGTTGTTGTGTTGGTCATTCTGTCGGTCGATCTGTCTAATTATTTCGGGTTTAGAGGCAGAAACTCCTCATAAATTATCTAAAAACTAATTAAAATTAGGTGTAAGACTTATTTAAAAAAGTAAACTAATCCTTCACCAACACATCATTGCCTAAAATATAAATGATTTCTTATTTTTGGCATGATTTATGTGTATTTAAAATTATAAACATACATTACATAGGTATGCTTAGTATTGAATATTTTTTTGTGACATAAATGCTAATTATAATGGTAATAATAATTATCCACGTTATTTAAATCCGATTTCTTTAATGAATGGACTGACAAAAAAGACCAGTATACATTATTATGGTGCCAAAACTATCACTTCTCCAACTTGTCAGCATTCCATTGTCATGGCAGAATTGCGTTACCGAATGTGCTACCTCTACTTCCTTGTAAATATCATACAACTTGTGGTAAAAATGTGACCTACATATGGATGGATGCAGAACTTGTTATTACATATCTTTTGAATCTTGTGAGCTTTTTGTAGAATTGGCATTTACTTTGATAAAACGCAAAAACACGTGTCAAAGATAATGTTCAGGATAAAAAAAAATTCTAGATCGCGGAAACATCAAACATGCAACTCATTGATCATTCTGGCTCTCGTTTACGAAAAATACATACAAAAAATACTTATAACGATCGTGACTTAAAAAAGATACTACTGAGTGCGCAGGCGCAGGCAAAAACGTAATATATTACTGGTTAGATAGACCATAACGTACTTACATACTACCTAATAAATTAAATAAATTAATGAAATATAAAACAAAAATAATTAAATTTTTTAAGTTTTAGGTGATTTGATAAAGAAAAGGTAGAAGGCTACGCTAAGGACTATGAAGCTGTTAACTAAAAAATGTTTTAATCTTTTTTTAAATTCTAAATTATTATTGACTAAGTTGCAGTACCAAGTTTGGTATCTTATATACCTGTGAAAATACCATTAAAAGGCAACTATTGCTTAGTCAATTATTAAAATATAGTACGCAAAGCAAAACATCTTAAACGTTATATCTCTTTAAAAAAAAATGTATAATGAAAAAAGTATTAAATTATCGACAAAATACTAAAAATTAAATCAATTGTAAAACGCATTATAATAAAGATTTTTAAAAGAATAGAAACATCGTATGACGTTATTACTTGTTAGTTACTAAAAATGTTTAAAAACTAGTGAAAAAATTAATCAGGGTGTTTTTTTTAACTTAAAAATAACTGCTCGTTTCGTCATCTGTTACTGGTTGAGTACTAATCTATCGTCTATTACTAAAAAACATTCAAAAATCACAAAAAACTTTGAAGTAGGATGATTAAACTTAAATAATAGCAACACAAAATTGTTAATAACGACGCCGGTCGCTGCTCATTATGTCACTCGTCGATTGATCTTAGCCATTGATTATTTATTATTACACCACCTTCTACCACCACACAATTTACCACAAGTAAATCCTCGAAAGTTAAACAAACTGTAAAGTAATATACAAAATTGGTAGCTATGCGTAAAGAAAAATCAGCACATCATTTATAATGTGTTTAAAAAATATGCAAAATTAAATAATAATAGGTTGCAAGAAAAATTTTAATCTCTTGCCTACTAGAAGATTTATCCCTCTAAATTCTAAAAATAGAAGACTGAAGCAGTTTAAGTTTATAAGAACTTTACAGTACATAATATAATCAAGTAAAGTTTAGCTAACAAAATATATTCTCAAAATTGTATGATTGTCCTTTCCAAGACCCCAATAGTAAATAAAATAAACATTAGTAAAAGATGTTTACATGCGAAAAATAAAAAATATATATGACAGAAAGAAACAAAGAGAGTGCTAAACTCGAATACATGCAATTTATGACTGGAAGGTGGAAAGTTGATACTCGAAGAAGACAAAGTTGGAACTCAAAGGGGGAAAATTTAAGAAACAAAGGGGGAAACTTAAGTTGTTAGGTACTCAAAAAAGGAAAAGTCGATACTCGAAGAAGGAATAGTTGTGCCTCGAAGAGGAGAAACTTGATACACGATTGGTGAAAAGTTGAGACTGGAAGGGGGGAAAGTCGATACTCGAAGAAGGAAAAGTTGTGTCTCGAAGAGAAGAAACTTGACACACGATTGGTGAAAAGTTGAGACTCGAAGGGGGGAAAGTTGAGACGCGAAGGGGGGAAAGTTGGTATCCGAAGAAGACGAAGTTGGTACTCGAAGGGGGTAAAGTGGGTACTCGAAGGAATAAAAGTTGCTAATCAAAGGGAGGAAAGTTTGTATCCGAAGGAGGCAAAGTAGAGTCTCGAAGAGAAGAAACTTGATACACGATTGGTGAAAAGTTGAGACTGGAAGGGGGGAAAGTCGATACTCGAAGAAGGAAAAGTTGTGTCTCGAAGAGAAGAAACTTGACACACGATTGGTGAAAAGTTGAGACTTGAAGGGGGGAAAGTTGAGACGCGAAGGGGGGAAAGTTGATACCCGAAGAGCACGAAGTTGGTATTCGAAGGAGGTAAAGTGGATACTCGAAGGAATAAAAGTTGCTACTCAAAGGGGGGAAAGTTGGTATCCGAAGGGGGCAAAGTAGAGTCTTGAAGAGGTTTCGGTTCGATTGGTTGGTACTCAAAGAGAATAAAGTTGATACTCGATGGGTGGAAAGTTGAGACTCAAAGGGGGAAAGATGGTACTCAAAGGGCTAAAAGTATGTACCCGAAGGTAAAAGTATTACTACTCAAGGTGGGCCTCCTTTTTATGCTCCTGTAGAAAATATCTAAAGGAAGCAAACAAAACAAATAAAAATTGACGGAAACTTGTACTATGCCTGCTAATTAACAAAAAAAACATATATTTTATGATTGTTGGTACTAAAGTTTGCATAATTTACTAAAAACTTTGCGGTAAATGTATTGGGCTAAAACAGCTGCAACCCATTTCTAACAAGTATAAACCTGTTTTCGACAAGTCTTAACGTGTATCTGAAAAGCACTTATAAAAGGGCGGAGCGTGTTGAACTGCAGTCAGTTAGGTATAACTTTTCAAGGAAAGTGCATTATTGAGTTCTATAAACACAGTGTTTTAGTGAAGTTGGTGCTATTCAAAAAAATAAAATGAGTTTTGCAACGAAATTGGTTTATAAAATTATGTGTCAGCTTGGTATGGTAGAAGATATGGATAAAAATGTTTCAATTTTAAAAATTCTAAGAGATTGTGCTTTGGCCAGTAGACAAATAAGCATTGCTTTAAAAAAAGCTTCTTCAGTTGCTGAAAAATCTCATTTGACGGCGTGCCTGGGACAAGTTAAACAATGCAAGCACATTTTAAAACAAAAAAGCCTCAAGTTTGGTGGTGCGATTGGCACCAAGGAAACAGCCAAACATCGCGTACAATGGGAAGACATAAAATCAGCCTTTGAAAGCCGAGTAAGAAGTGCTGTCATTACAAATTTACGTCATAAGGATCCCAAAAAGGATTGTTTTAGTTTATTTAAACGAAGAATAGAAAATACATTAAAAAAAGAGGATATGTTAAAAGTTAACACTATTTTAAGTGGAGATTTTCAAATACCAAAACAAGGACAAATTGGAAATGAGACAAAACACTTTAATACCGCTAATGCGATTATTGACCGTAATACAAATTTAAAAAACTGGTTTGAGAAAAATGTAAAAACTTTGCTTTTGACTGACTTGGAAGAATTTGAACAAAATCAATCTGGATGGTCTCTTACAAAAATTAATAATCTTATTGTTGCTGTTAATAAATATAACTGCATGAGAGCCGGATGTCATTTAAAAATACCCAAGTTTATTTTAAATAAAAAAGGTTGTGTTAATGTAAAAAACAATGACGATTTATGTTTTAGTTGGGCAGTTGTATCGGCATTATATCCTGTTGAGAAACATGCAAATAGAACAACATCTTATCCGCATCCCAAGGAAGTGTTAAATTTGAAAGGTATAAAGTTTCCAATGAAGTCAAGTTGCTCGTTTTGAAAAGCAAAATAATATGTCTATTAACGTATATCGCTTGCAAAAACTTAATAAAAACAGTTTTAAAGTACTACCTGCGTACATATCTGGTGAAAAACTTAAAAAACAAGTAAACGTATTATTAGTCCAAAATAATTATTATTTGGAGAAAGAAGAGATTACAGACCTTTCTCCGCCCACTTACCACTTTGTATGGATAAAAAATCTTTCAAGACTAGTAAGGAGTCAACTTAGCAAATTCGCAAAAGTAAAATACATATGCGATAGATGTCTGCACTATTTCTATTCTAAAGATAGCCTCGACCAGCATATAAAAGACTGCCTGATTATTGGCAGTGTTGTGGTGCCAAAACTACCATCTGAAGATAAAAAAATTGTTGAATTTAAAAACTTTAAAAATAAAGAATTTGCAAGCTTTATTATATACGCAGATACTGAATGCTTGCTGCTTCCTGTTGCACAGAATAGTAGCCAAAGAACCCAAAATTATCAACGTCATGTGCCTTGTTCAGTAGGATATTACGTGAAATGTGCCTACGATGATTCTTTATCATTTTATAAATTTTACACGGGGTCTGACTGTATGGAATGGTTCAGTAAACAGTTACTAGATTTCGCTGAAAACCTGGAAACTGTATTTCTCTGTAACTTACCCATGGAACCTTTAAGTAAGAAACAAAAAATTGACTTTAAGAATGCTAAAAAATGTCATATTTGTGAACAGGACTTTTTAGCTGGTGAAAAGAAAATACGCGATCATAGTCACCTTACATCTGAGTATCGTGGTCCAGCTCATGAAAGCTGTTATCTGAACTTTCAGGATAGTCATACTGTCCCTGTAGTATTCCACAACCTTAGCTCTATATATAATTGAGCACATCGCCAATTTGAATGGATCAGTAAATTTGGTACCAGTTAATAAAGAAAAATATATTGCATTTACCAAAAAAATTAACGAAAATTTAATTGAATTTAGATTTATTGATTCGTATCGATTCATGGCCAGTAGCTTGGAATAGCTAGCTTCGTATCTTAAGGAATATCCTTTGGTTAAAAAAGAATTTTCTAACTTGACTGACGAACAACAATAACTTATTTTAAAAAAAGGAGTATTTTGCTATGACTATATGAATAGTTGGGAAAAATTAAAAGAAACATCACTGCCGAAAAAAATTAATTTCTTTAATACGCTAGAAAGTAAAGAAATTTCGTTAGCTGAATACGAGCAAGCAGCTAATGTATGGAGAAGCTTTGGCTGTAAGACCCTACAAGATTACATGGAACTCTACATGAAAGTTGACATAATTCTTTTGATGCAAGTATTTCAACAGTTTAGAGAGAGCTGTCATGAAACGTATGGTTTAGACCCTGCTAATTATTTTACTCTTCTTGGTTATACATGGGATTACATGCTGTACTGCACGCAACGAAAATTAGAGCTTTTGACTGATTATAATATGGTAACCTTTATAGAACGCGGTATTAGAGGAGGGTTAAGCCAATGTTCTAAAAGATATGTGGATGCAAACAACAAGTACATGTCCAACTATGATTCAATCAAAGAAACATCATTTCTTATGTATTTTGACATTAATAACCAATATGGATATAGCATGACCCAATCTCTGCCTTATGGAAATTTTAATTGGTTAGGAAGTGAAGAAATGCATCATTTTGATGTTAATAAAATTGAAAATGACTCGAATAATGGATACATCCTAGAAGTCGACTTGTGCATTCCTGTGGAATTACATGACTACTTCTCAGACTTGCCTCTATGTCCTGAAGATAACTGCCCACCTGGTGAAAAAAACCACAAAAATAAGACACTTATGGCTACACTGTATGATAAAAAGGAGTATGTAATTCATTATAGAAATCTAAAGCAAGTATTGAAACTTGGCATAAAACTTAACAAAATTTATAGGATTTTATTCTTTAACCAATCCGCATGGCTAAAACCCTATATCGATTTGAATACTAATTTAAGACAAAATGCTAAAAATGACTTTGAGAAAAACCTTTTTAAATTAATGAACAATGCCGTGTTTGGTAAAACCATGGAAAATATTAGAAATCATGGTATTGTTAAATTAATCAAGAAATGGGATGGACGATATGGAGCTGAAGCTCTGATTTCTCGACCAGAGTTCAAAAGCGTTACAATATTTAATGAAAACCGATTGCCGTAGATCTTGAAAAAACAGAAATATATTTCAATAAACCGATATATGTGGGAATGTGTATTTTGGATATTGCCAAAACAACGATATATGATTTTCACTATAACTATATGGTACCGGCTTTTGGAAAGGATTGTACTGTGGTATACACAGATACTGATAGTTTAGTTTATAACATAAAAAATCATGACATTTATGAATCAATACAGCGCGACTGCTTCAACTATTTTGATACGTCGGATTATCCTATTGACAACATATATAACATCCCGAGGATAAATAAAAAGGTCCTAGGCATGATGAAAGATGAAAACAATGGGGAAATAATGACGCATTTTATTGGCCTTAGAGCTAAAATGTACGCCACGAAAGTAGCTGATACCAAGAGTAAAGCAACAAAAGTGATTAAGAAGGCCAAGGGTGTAAAGCAAACTGTTGTAAAATCAAAAATATCATTTGAGGACTATGTCGACTGCCTAAACAATTTTACAGAAAAAGTGGTTACGCAAAATCTTATAAGATCCGAAAAGCACAGACTATACTCTGTAAAACAGACAAAAATTGGACTGAGCCCTCAGGATGACAAAAGATGCATTTCAAAGGAGTCTTATGAAACTTTACCGTGGGGACACTATAGTATTAAGTAAGAACTTAGTTTTGATGCAATTTTAATAATGTTGTGTCTGTTTATATTGTGTTTGGTTAAATATTTTTAGCCTGAAATTATAAGTAGCTAATTTTAATCCTTAACCTTAATTTAATTTTCTTTTTGCCTATAGAATATATTATAAAACGTATGTGGTAAGCATATGTAGGTGTAGGGTAAAGCCTTATGTACTTTAATATTAAAATAAATAGATAAACCTATATAATAATATTTATAATACCTGTAATGTTATAATATTTGTGTTTAGATTGTGTTTTCATGTAAAACTTTATTATAATAAACAATTAAATAAATCTTGTGTTATTATTAATCTAGTCTTTAAGAGTTAAAACCTATAGAATATAATATAATATTTACTGAAAAAGGTGAATCCGAAAATATTTGAAATTTAAGTATTCACTGTTTAGGTCGATTAAATAAAATCCTGTAGTGACAGGTCAGCACAGTATTCATATAAGGTGTCCAGTAACTAGAAAATGGTTAAATGACAATTTAAAAACATTTAAGATATTTTACTGGATAGCAAAGCAGAAAAAAAAAGGAGTGATGTGATAATTACTGCCTCTAATATAATATTCTAGGATAAGTCGCAAAAAATGACCACGTTTTCGTCTTATGGAGATTTACATGGAAAAAGTGAGCCAGAACCTATGTTATACATCTACTAATGTGTGTGAAAAACAATGACTTTTTTTTGCATTTTTAAATAAATCTAAGACATATTAGTTATTGCTCTGTTGGCTGTGATATTCATTGGGTTATTCCAGGAGTGCTTTTCTACCAATCGTGGATTTGAGGGGGGTAACGTGGTAATTACCCCCCCCCCTAGTACAAAAAATATGCACTTTTTGTTATTGATTAAAGGGAAAACAGGCGAATACCCCGTCCCCCCTAGAAAATTAATTATATTACAAATAATTTTTTCGTTGACTATTACCCCCTTCTAGATTTTCACCCAGATCCGCGCTTGGTAAAAAACTTTCATTTTCAAATTTGTATTGGAGAACTTGGCGTTACTTTTATCTCAATTCTTTTTACGGAATACCACTTTCGCGTACTTGGCTTTTTTTTTACATAAAATGTGTTTGTTATGACTATTATTGATTTTTATTTTTTGGCAAATTTTTTCATAGTGATCCCAGCAAGCATCAATTTGACGGAACTGTACTAATTTTATACTTTAACTGCTAGCAACTGCTGGCAAACGGTAATAAAGTACTTATTTTTTACAGCAAGTAATGTTTTTATAGTATATTTAAGTTATTGTTAAGAAAATACAAAAAAAAATTATTGGAACAGATTTATTAAAATTACGTCTATTTTAGTATAAAAACACAATTATTTTACTGTGAAAATAAAATCATAACAAAAACATTTCATGTAAAAAAAAACAATAGGCGAAAATGATATTTATATATTAGTCACGAAGTGACAAGTTTTTTTTTTAAACAATCACTGTAGCCGGCACACTAGAACTCTTTATATTGAAAATGAAAATCTGAAATAATTAAAATCGGATGGATAAAAAATATAAAATTAAAAGTGCCAAAAATCAAAATCTCGAACAACCAAATGTCAAAACTACCACATATCGAAAATACCAACTTGGTATATAAAGAAATATTTGTGAAGTGTCCAATTCTTCCTAAATAGAGTTGCCAGATGCCACGATTTAGGCGTGATTCCCACGCTTCTCCACTTGTTGCCTCGCGCCACGCGAAAGTACTCAATTACCACAATTTTTAAATTCAGAGCATATTGACTAAGCCTCGATCATTGTTAATTATAATGCCAATGGTAAGCCTGCCACCTTCTCCTGCCTGTTATTGGTTATTTGACTTAGATCCATGTATCCAAATAATGTTTTGAAGCGGCCAAAATTTTTCTAGGTCCCCTCAAAATCCCTTCTTTAAACTTTAATTCCCTTATAGGGAAGTGGATATTGTATTCATGCAAAAAATGTACATGTTGGAATTTTCTAAAATCCGTTCTAGACTTTTCCATGATAAGAGGTCTCATATCCATTTGCTTTCCTATTTGCGATTATTTTTTATAAAAATTTTATTTTGGTGTAAATTGCTTATTTTTAGTTTTTGAAAAATAACAGAAAGTTGGTATTTTTATTATAGAATAACCCTCTTTTTATTTGAATTTTTATAGCCGTTCAACATTTCCTATAAACATTCAATATTTTATTGTATTAGGTTTTTATATTTTGATTTTTTAACTAAGACCTTTTTACTTCCTATTTGATTGACCCTTTTAAAATAGTTAAAACACACTCAACAAATTAAAACATAAAATAGTAACCAGAAATATCAAAAAATTTAAAGAATATAAAGGAATAAAGCGGTCATTCTATAAAGAAATCATAATTTGATGTAATATCTCACAAAGTTAAAGTGACAGATAAAATTGAATTAGACAGGTGGATGATACCTTATTATAAAATCTATAAAAATCTATTTACACTAAAATTTTTATAACTAAAAAAGTTATAGACCCCGTTCTGACAGGCAGACTTTTCAAGAAGCCCCCGTAGCCTGAAAACTGCTTGCTTACCGACGTCGCGAAGATTTATGATTAAGGGGGGGGCGCGACAAAGGTCACTTTTGAAATTTTGGAAAACTGCATTGATTGATTTCTTGATGACCAAAAAAGTCATTATCAATCTTTCCAACTCACCCCATACCTATTTCCCAACTGTTCGGCGTCCGGCGTTAATGGAAGGAGGGCCTCCCCTTCCCCTTGGCGACGCCAGTGAGATAACTATATAAAAACGCGATTTTTATGTTTCATCATATCTTGAAAATAGCCTCGCAAGTGGGGGTAAAATTTATTATATCTTCTCTAGAAATAGCTGAAACCCCACTAGAACATCGAATTAGAATCACCCTGTACATATCTGATATTACCCTAGTATTTTTCTTGACTATAATTAAATTTCGAAAGTATTGGCAACCTCGAACGATTTCAGCTTGCGTAAATTACTTTTGCGGGGATCCCACAATTTTCATTTGTTTATAGAAATATTAATTTTGAGAGGTATAAATATGGTAGACGGTAAAAATCTGTTTTGTTATTTGTGCATTTAAATTTAAAATTGATAACTAAAAGTATTGTAAAGCTTAAAAAAAAAATTTAATTTTTAAACAATGATTTTTTCAAGTAGTGTTTTATGCTTTTCCATAGAATTTTTGTTGTTTTTAATAGTTTTGTGTATAGTTTTAATTGCATGGGCTAAATGGCGATATTCATACTGGAGTCGTCGGCAAGTTCCTCAGTTAAACCCAGAATTTTTTTTCGGAGATCAAAAAGAAGCTTGGAAAGGCCTCTGTTCAAAAACTGAACTATTTTTAAAAATTTACCAAAAACTAAAGAAACAAAATGTAACTTACGGCGGGTTTTATATGCTTGATAAACCCTACTTTATGCCCATTAGCCCAACACTGGTCAAGGACATGGTAAAAACTAACTTTGAATATTTTCAAGATCATGGGGTTTATCACCATCCGAAAGATGTGCTGTTTGAAAATGTGTTTACATTACAAGGAGAAAAATGGAACGAACTCAGGAAAAAATTGGGACCTATTTTTCGACAAAGCAATATAAAAGTTTTATTTGAGCATTTGTTGGGAAAAATCGTAAGTAAATAGTTGTGCTAGTTATGCTGGGCTTATACAGATAAAAATCAAAATAAATTAAAATAAAAATAAAACCTGTTGCTCTGATTTAAAATTTTTTAAATATCTTTGCGTTTCAGATGCTTTTAAAACTTTTTTGACGCGTTATCTGTCTGTATGTATGTCTCTATGTATGTCTGTCTTTCACGACTAACGGGCATACCCCAAAAATTACTTGCCCGATTTTAATCAAATTTGGTACCTAAGTTGGTTTTTGGCTCCTATTTAAAACTGAATAAAATCCACCAGACATAAGCCGAAAAAAATGGTGGGAGTATATTTAAAAAATTAGAGTTTTGGTAAAAATATTACTTGTATGTGTGTTACTAACTATGCATGAAGATAAAAGAAAAACAATCGAAGGCCAAGTTCTGCCGTCCAAAACAAAAAGGTTGTATCTGCATTTTACGCGAAACTGAAATAATTGCCTTTAGTAAGAATTCTGGAAGACTGTCATTTTGACAGTTACAATAAATCTATATGGTTTTTGAGCTTTGAGGAGACAAATTGATTTTCAATATTTTGCAGTTACTTCAATCTTGCTTTGGACTGCAGAGTTTGTTACCAGTCTTCGATCCGTAACGTTTAATACCTTTGCCTTTAAACTTTTTTTTATATAATAATATAGATGCCGGGAATTTTGCAAAATTTCGTAATTATGGCAAACCTTTAGAAGAAAGGGTGACAAAATGGGGTACCGGGGTAAAACGGGATACCGCAGTTTTAGGTAGGGTAAAACACCCAGTTAGCCGTCCACCCCCAATTGTCGTTCACTTTGGCACTTTCTGCCTAAAAATAAGATAACAAGCACCATATGGCTCTATCTATGGACACTTTCTTAAAAAATGATCCTTCCCCCACCAAACGGTAAAGTCGTTTTTAAAATTGCGCCAAAAGTTTAGCCAGTACAGTCTTGTCTTTAGAAGGGTGAACGTGCGTTGAACCAAAGTGAAGTTTTCGTTATGTTTTTGCTAGTGTAGGTGCCTGCGGGAAATAGCGAGTAAGTATTAGAATTTTACAAAATGTGTTGAACTTTTATGTTTTTTATTTAGAATAATAATTTTCCCATCGAAAAATATCACTTTTAGTTACAATTTCTTAGTTTTTCTATCAAAAAATGGGTGGTCACCGAACTGGATGAAAAAATGTTCAAAAATAATTATTCGTCCAGGTGGACGAAAACTGGGTTGCTGGTCCATGTACTTATAATCTATCCTAATCTTTTATTATTAAAATTAGTGAAATTTTAAGACACCCTGCAAACAGATTTGTTTTTTTATATCATGTCCAGTTCTCGTCCACATTTTTCTCTTCGTTTACCAGAGTTATTATTGACACAAAATCGGCAAAATTTAGCTGGTCGAAGAAATGGAATTTTTCGACCACCCAAAATATGGCCAGACGAAAAACTGGAATCTTTCGACCACATCAATTTTTTGTTGATTTTGACGGACGAAAAAAGTTTAAATTTTATAAGAATTTCAATAGTGAAAAATGCATTTTGGTAATTTTTACCATTTTTGAGATACAAATCCTTTTGAAAAAATTGCATTGGTGTTATTTTATTATTTAGGTTAGTTTTTTTAATTTTTTGAAGATTTTTTTTATTTGGCTAGTATAAAATAGAATTAAAGTTTTCAAATTACACCATAAACTTTTTAGGTAGGTACCTGGTGTGTACAAAAAGAAAAATAAATCAGTGCTTCCATTTTAAAAATATTTGTAGGAACCTAATGGCCACAAGCACCATGCTTAAAAGTTTGGTGCTTGACGCCATAAGGGTGTGGGATATACCTAATTTAAAAATATTTTTGGTTATCGTATCTGTCTGGCTGTTTTTTGCTTTCTATGACATCACTGTCCGCAATAAAAAATTTAACTATATTTCATATTCTTTTTGTAACCATAACGAAATAAAAAAATTGGATTTCTAGGTATACCAAAAAAAAAGTACACAGATATTTCGACTAAATATCCTCGACCCAAGAATAATAACGACTGTACCTTATGGTGACTAAACTAGTTTACCATCAAGATTTAGGTTGAAGTTGCCTTCAACAAGAAAATTAAACGCAAGAAACCGAATAATCTTTGTTGTTCGACTATGTTTTTTATGTACACTAATATGCTTAACGAACTTCGCGGGAATATTGCTCCTAAATCTGCTCAAATCAAGTTTTTCCTTGTGAATTTCGTCCAAAAAACCCCAATTTTCGACCAGTTTATTTGGCGTGTGGTCGATTAATTCCTATTTTTCGTCCTAAAATGGCCGAATAATACCAGTTTTCGACCGCCAACAAACCAATTGTTCGAACCACTAAAACCTAGTTTTCGTCCGGTCGAAAAACTAGAAATTTTTGGACGGAAGGAGGGAAGGCTGTGGACGGAAACTGGGCAAAACGACACTTTTTTCATTTTAATTGTCTGGAACTGTAAGATTAAAGCAAAAAAATCTAAATTAATTATTTTTGAATTCTTAAATCATCAAAGAATGGAAATTAGCCGCTCATAATACCAAATGATGTAAAATGTTCGAGATTTCGGGCTCTAAATTTGAACTTTCCACTAACTGGACGACAATTGGGCAGTTTACCCTAAACTGCTCAAAAATAAAACCTATTAATATCAGATGTTTTATTTCCATGACTAATTCAACCCTCTGCAATATGATTGGCCAGTCGGCTGAGCTTAAATAGGATTTTGCTCAACATATGATGTTCTGCGCTGTTTATTGTAAAAATAGCTTGCGCATTTTGTGATGGTTAATATATTTTTTGCAGACTTTTCAAAATGTCAACATTGAACAATTAGTGGGTTTATGTATTATTCGTAATTCATGGCGTTTCCCGTAAAATTAGCCTTTTAATTTGTCTGATTTTTGTTTAAATTTACCTAGTGGTTCGGTTCTAGAATGAAAAACTAAGTTTTTTCATGGGGGCAAAACGGGATACCTCATTTTGCCCCAATTCTTTTTTATATTTTTTGGTAGGTACCATTTTTGCAACTTGTATTTTACGTTGTTTTTAGGAGAGTCGACAGCAATGACTATGTCGCTGTAATTCGTTATAAATTTTGTAAAACTAAATTTAATTATTATAAACGTATTTTTTAATACAACTTTTTATTATTTAAATAAGTTTTTTAATCTTGGTCAGTATTTTAATACATAAAACATTAATACATAAACTTGTCTTACAAAAATATTGATTCACACATTTTCATATCAATGTTTCGAGGAAAAAAAGACGCAGTTAAAAATTTATTGTTTTAAATTATTGCCACTTCAAAAAATTTTTTGTTAAATAAAGTACAGTTCCATATTTAATTAATGAAAAATTAGACGTTATGTCAAAAATTAAAAGCTTAATCCAGTCCTGTAAAATAAGCAAGATATAAAGATTGGCTGAAATGCAATATTTTATAAAAAAACATGAGTAAATCAAAAAATTGATCAAAAACATTTTTACAAAGGCTCAAAAATAACCAAGAGATAATTTGCCAATATAACCGCGCGGCCAAAACCGCGCGACCAATACCGCGCCAACAAAAACGTGCCGGACCAAAATCGCGCGTATCCAAAAAAGTGCCGGATTAAAACCGGGCAAAGCAAAATCGCCTTGAATGAAAACCGCGCGGAGCAAAATAGCGCCAGCAGGACAAAGCGGCGCTTACAGAAAATAAAAGGTAAACCAAAGTCAAAACCGCAAAAAGATTTTTTTTCAAACCTAACCAATTTAATTGGACTTAGAGGTCCTAACTCAACTTATTTTTACTTAAAAGTCAAACAAAAAAATTTTATGTAAAAGAAAGCCAAGTACGCGAAAGTGGTATTCCGTAAAAAGAATTGAGATAAAAGTAAAGCCAAGTTCTTCAATACACATTTCAAAATGAATGGTTCTTACTAGTTTAGAAATGTTTTTCTAAACTTGGCTATTACGGCTGCAAATGACTCTTAGTGCTAAATTGAACTTGGCTTTACTTTTTTCTCAATTCTTTTTACGGAATACCACTTTCGCGTACTTGGCTTTTTTTACATGAAATGCTTTTGTTTGTTTTTAAAGGATTTGGATAATATTTAAGTATTAAAGTAGTAAAATATGCGGGATATTGTTCAAAACTTTTGCAATGCCTTACTAAAAATGTTGAGATTTTTTTATATTTTCCTATGGTTTTATCATAGTTCCTATGATCAGCCTTCTAAAGCTCAGCTCTCTAGTGTTCCTGGAAGTAGGCAATGTTAATTATACATAACTTTACATTTTATAGGAGAAGAAAGTAAATTAAAATTTTGGTGTTTTTAAATTTTTTCCTATAGTTTTATCATAGTTCCTATCAGTGGACAATGCTAATTTACATAACTTTACATTTATAGGGGAGGGAAGTTAATTAAACTTTGGGGTTTTTTAATTTTCTTTTATAGTTTTATCATAGTTTCTATCGGCCTTCCAAAGCTCAGCTCTTCAGCGTTTCTGGAAGTGGGCAATGTTACTTTTACACAACTTTACATTTATAAGGGAGGGAAATAAACTAGAATTTTGAGCGGTTTTAATTTTTTTCTATAGTTTTATCATAGTTACTATCGGCCTTCCAAAGGTCAGCTCTCTAGCGTGTCCAGAAGTGGGCAATGTTACTTTTACATTACTTGACATTTATAGGGGAGGAAAGTTAATTATAATTTTGAGGTTTTAATATTTTTTTCTATAGTTTTATCATAGTTCCTATCAGTCTGCCATATCTGGAAGTGGGCAATGTTACTTCTACATAACTTTACATGTATAGGGGAGGGGAATAAAATAGAATTTTGGGGTTTTTTGATTTTTTCCAGGGGTTTGGTCACAATTTCTATCAGTTTGCCCAATTTCAGCTTTGTAGCATGTCTGGCAGAGTGGCAATTTCGACGTTTTTTGAAATTTCGTAACTACTTTACTACGTTATGGAATTCCATGAAACTTGGAGAAGTTATTAAGCCCATGCGGATCAACGACTGTGCAAAGTTTGAAATTCCGTAGCTCATTCCGAAATAGAGTTTTAGATAGGTCAAATATCGGCTGAAATGTTTCAAGAAAAATTGGTACAGCGCGAACTTGGCAAGGCACTGCCGTGCCCTCAGATTAGCTCCTGCTTTTGGCAGGTCAAAAGGGAACGTTCTTAAATTACGTAACGAAAAAATTCAGGATTTTTAACACCTTCTCCCCGCCACTCGGAATGCAGTTTTAAGAAATAGCATAAGATGTAAGGCAAAGCCAAACCCCCCTTCCTCCTTAAGCGTTACGTAATTTAAGGATAGGCCCAAATCAAATATTACCTAATCTTGGTCAATTGATCGAAAATCTAACCTAACTGGTGACCCGCCTCCTGTTCTTAGACGCGCATATTTTGTCCTCAGACGCGGTCTAAGCGGTTTTGTCATTAAATGCGGCTTTGGACCGGCGTGTTTTGGTCGGGCATAGTTTTAATCCGGGGCGGATTTGTCTCAGCGCGATTTTTGCTGACGCGGTAATACAAAAAAGGTATAGGATAAAGGTTATTTCCACAGATTCCTGACTTTATAGAGATATATTTTCCAATCGCTCCAATGGAAAATGGAACACCAACCAAACCACCAATGATTTTCTTTTTGTAGGACAAGTTCCACGCTATCATAGATGAAGAATACGTTGAGACTAAAACTGCAATTAATATTAATTTAATGCTGGATCAGCTGGTGAATAGCACTTACGGTTTTACGCCCGACATTTTGGAAAATAGGAATAAAAAATACAAAAACTTTGGAGACTACATTTTTAAACCTAGAAGTTATTGGTCGGCTTTGGAACAGATCATACCATGGTTTATTTTAGGTAAGCTTTTTAAAAGTTTTAACCACCAGCTTGTCGCACTCCTTGACGTCACGTGCACTGCAAAATAACGGAATCGGCATGCCGTTACGTAACATTTTTTATCTACAACCGATAACAATAAATGTATTTCGTTAAAAGGTTTTTATTTAAAATACATAAACTAATAAAACATAAACAAATTACTTATTTTTAAAATCAGGGGAAATGTATCTTCAGTTCTCATGGAAAATACACAAAGTGTTATCTGTAACCACTGCCCATTATTGACACCTGCGTTACTACCTACCTGACCTGATGAGCGGCTAGTTCACAACTTGCATTCCGTTTGCTATTGGTCGAAATAGTCAGCTGACTTTTTGATGTTGAACGTTGCCGTTTCAGATTATTATTATATTATATTAAGAGATGGTGTCACCAGTCAAGCATTTAACAAACATTATGTTTGCAGCTTTCGGCGTAAAATACGAATATAAACTAGTTGTAAGTGATTAAAAAGTGTAGTGGGTTTTGCAATACATACCTATTGATTTTAACTAAATCTATGCATATGCCGATGAGTTTTTTTTTATTGTTTTTTACAACTTTTTTTTGTTGGCCTATGCTTTTTGTTATGGTAAACAACTGATAACTGTCAAAAAGTTATCTCAAAAATTATGATATATAGTTAAAATTAGCTTCCCTATCCTGTTTTCCTGTCGAAATCGGTGTTAACCTAACCCTGATAAATTATTCGACAACGTATCCTAACCTGTCCAGACACGCCCCGGTTAGGATACGTTTCCCATCAATTGACCACGGTTAGGTTTTGTTTCCGTTTGGTTTAACACCGATTTCAACCTCCCAAAACGAGGACAGGAGAGTTTTAATTTTAAAAATCCCGCCTGACTATGTCAACCAATAGCAAATGGAATGCAAGTTGTGAACTAGCCGCTCGTCTGACCTGGGGGTGCCTAGAGGGGGCCTGGCTTGTGTGACCGTAATTTTTTACAGCAAAACCTAAACATTACCAGGGCGGTCAAAGCTTTTTCAAAATATCATGTACAAAAAAAAATAGCGGGTCCTTATGCGCCGCAAAATTTAACAAAAAGTGGTCTTATAATAAGAACGAATGTTTATCAATTTTTTTCTATCACCAGAAAACACAAATATAACATTTAGTTTTAATTGACTAAATCTTGAAGCTATTAAACTAAGATTTTTTTATACGACTGTCTTGTAAAAGGGGGTTTTGCGCACGGAGAACACGATCTGAAAATGGCATTTTGCGAACGCTGTGTGCAAAACGTTTTGCACACGCTTATGTCATTTTTGCGCACGCCTATGTCATTTCTGCATACGGGTCTCCCGTCATTGTGATTTTTGTTGTTGTCACCCATCAATATAAGTTGGCTTAGTTCCGTAGCAACCGTCACTGCTCGTATGTTTTGTTGATTAGATACGTCAAAAAGTTGTTGAATTTTTAAAGTTTTGTGGTAAAAATGTCGGAAATAAAAACAAGTTAAATTAAAATTTGATTTTTCTTTCTTTATTAGCATTCGTATAAAAAATATTGTAAAAAACTCGTTTGAAAACCTCTTTGCACACTCCCTCGACTTGTAGACCTCGCCTTCGGCTCAGTCTACCAAACTGTCTCGATCGGGTGCAAAGAGTCGTTTTCAAACCTTGTTGTTTAAGGGGACAAACTTCTTATTTGACAACACTGATCGCATTTTTTGGCCAAATCTTTGTTCTAATAGAAATAGAAAACGAGAAAGCGGAACGTGTCGAAATTTTGAGGGGTAGTCTTTTAAAGCATTTTTAACAAACGTATCTTAGCAGTTTTTTGCAAAATCATTTTATTCAAAAAATAAAAAAAAGTTATTGCTAAGACACAACAAATATTTCAAAACAATGTTTGGCATTTCAGTAGCCTAGTTGTGTTATAGAAAACTGTAGTTAAATTGTTTCGATTTTTGTATTTTTTGGAAATGTACAAAAGAAAATCAAAAATCTAACAAGATACGTTTGAAGATTTTAAAAAAATCTTGCACATGAACAGAAATAATGTTTCAACTAGTTTTTATAGAAGAGATCTATTAGGATTTACAAAGGCTGTGGCCTATTAAAATGCGTAGGGTGACATTTGTGGCAACTACAAGACGTTGCCGCCATTTTGTGACACTGTAAATAGAATAATAACAATTTGCCAATTTGTGACACTAAAAAAACCACTGAATAATTAAACAAATATCTGGAAGCAGAACTGTATTTTCCAGCTAGGTAAAACATTGATATGCCCGGTAACTTTTATACAGTGGAGAAGGGGGGGTTCAGAAATAAGAAAATTTTAAGTGCGCCACAGTGTTTAATACCAATGTTTTACAAAGAAGGTCTTAAATAAAATACAGTTCAACTCAAACGTTGTAGCCAAAAAATGAAACTCTACTTACTTCCGAGGCTTCCAGAATATTTATGTAATTAAGAATAACCAAAAAAAATTGACTAATAAACAGAATAAAATTCTAAAAGATTGAATTAAGATGACAAAACTAGAAGCACTTTACAGGTAGATGGACTCCTTTAACAGGTCATAGTGTACCTACATCTGAGTCAGTAGTGTGAGACTCAGTTATATAAATGATTGTCACAAAAAAATACACTTCCAAAATCGTTCCATCATAGGGGAGATATGGACCAAATATCTGCTGTCATCATTCTACGTTGGGTAGAATGAGACAGACAGCAACCCAGTCCGAGATCCACCCCATGAGGTAAAACAGTGTAAAGAAACCGCAAAAAAATATATAATCTCATCTCTCTTTTGTCTCTGCAAAGATGGTCAATTGGGCTGTACAAATAACACAAAGATTTAGTTCATCTTGTATATTTCAGTAAAACTACTAAAAAAAAATACTGGAAACATGAAATATGTTATAAAGAAAAAAGAAGGAAACCAGTTCGGGCCAAAATAGCAAGGCACTTTAAATTTGACAGTAAAATTATCTTAAATAGTAAATACGCCGCAAAATTGTGGGGATGACGTCATACCTTAGATTGCGTTTACAGGAATGCAAAAGTTGTACTTGACAAAAAAAATTATATGGAAAATTATATGTAAAAAAAAATTATATCTAAAGCTTGCTCCTACCTTGGTCCTGGATTATTGTATGTTAAATAAGAGGGTGTTTTATTAAACATGGAAGTGGTGTTCCCCGACACTCCTCACTGCTACCGCTGCTCTTGGTTTGCCCGCGCCTCCCCTAATGCCCGCTTAGCACATCACGCTAGCGCAGCACATGGTGGTCAAAATGTTGTTGGTTCCTTGCCCCGAGCGTAAAACCCTGTGGAAAATGAAATGTTTCAGTTTCCTGGAATTCGTCTATTTTGCACGAAGTTCCCCTACACCGAGTAATTTAATCAAGAACCCCATGTCGACTCAATAAAATAAAGTAGATTTAAACAGATGAACTAAACTAATCCTAACGTACCTTTCCCAGGGTTACAAGGCTACACCCGGCTTCACACCAGCGTCCAGCACAACTGTCGATGGAATGTAGACAAAGGAGAAAAACAATATATAGTTTTTATCCAAAACGTGGTCTTAAGAAAAAATAAAAAAAAACCCCAAAAATTCCCCATGTCTCTTGTCGAAAAGTACATTTCACACGAAAAACAATTACAATTTGGGAGGCAAATATTATCTTGAAGAGTCCTCAAATAATCCAAAAAAAAAATGAAAAAAAAATAAAATCGAATTTACCAATCTTATTTCCCGTAGAAATGGCGTAGGCCGACTTAAATCCCCCTCAAAAGGGTGTGAGCGTCACTTTAGATTCGCCTAAAACAACGACGGCTCACAGTAAACCGTCTGTGGTATAATCCGCAACTACTGCAGAGCCAATAACCACCAAAAACAATGGCGGCACCAACAGACGGCCACCAGCCTAGCCAAGATTCGTTAGGAAAGAGACAAGGCACTCCGTCGAGAACACAAAAAAAATGAAGCCGCCGGAAACGGCTTCGTAAATGTGGTGGGGACAGTAAAACGCACAGTACCAACCTAATTTTCCCGGTTAAATTCAAATAAGGATGCAAACCTATTTATAAAAAAACGCTCCCACCAAAAAATCACTAAATGCGGTTTGCGACACTGGAAGAAAAACCTGCGGTTTTCAAACTACCCAATGAGGAAACACACCAATACTTTCGTACCGGTATATAGGGGGCAGCATCGACCAAGGGGACATTGAAAATACGTAAAACGCGCATTGAGGTGTTGTCGGATCTATTTCCACGGTTGAAATTTTTATAACAAGGACATCGAGACACCCTCCATACATAGACCGAACATTTGCCTACCGCACCCCTGCCGACATAGCAAGTAGGAGGAAAATAACCAGCAGGACTATAAGAAGCTCAGAATTGAAACGGTCAACTGTAAAATCAATTACTGGAGATCAGAGCATGCAGCAAACCCAGGAATATTCGAACATTCAACCAATTCCCATATGGGTAAAGCTATACTAAGTGTAGAATTTAGTTGTATTTTAGTTGCAGTTTTCGTCAAAAGTTTCCTTTGCTCTTTATATATGTTTTCTCTAAGATTCATATGGTTTGACGCCATTCTTGTAAAACATTTCTACATTAATAAAGTTGTTTCTGAACTTGAACCTAAAAATACACACTGAACTACTGCTCAAACTCGGCACAAGAGTGCTCAGATGTTAATTTTGTTCATCACTATCCAGCCCTACACAATCCTTCAATCCGACTGACTTAGTTATTAACTTTATTTAACATATGATTATATCTAAATTTATATAATATAAAAATACGATTTTGTTTATTCTTTTAGTCCTGGTTTTATCCCTCGTTTATCTCCAATTTACAAAAGTGCATAACTCGTATTTATTTTATCTTCTCCTTATCAAATTAATAAAGATATCAAAGGGGCGGGGCCTCGGTTGTTCCTGGTCAAACCGTGGACCTAACTATGTTTTCGTGCTATCAAAACTAGCTAATCCGTGGAGGATATGAGGTTCGGAAGAAAAATTATTTTCCCAATATCCTCGAAAATAAACATAAGCGAATGAAATGTTCATCTAAATGTTTCCTTCCTGTTACTGAAACCATTTGTGATGCGGCAACGCCGCCATTCCCCAGCAGAACAGCTGTTTATCTTCGTGAACGTCAAAGAAAATTATGAAATTTCACAGATAAAAAAAACAATCAAAAGTTTTTATGTGATTTTCCCGAAACCTGTGATCTTAAATTCCAATTACGATGTCCAGATAATACGGTGTGCGTAGTGTCCACAGTAATTCGATGGAATGTCTCCTTTATAAGGTAACTTTTGGATACTATATAACCTCCAAACCTAGCTATAAAATACCCTTAATTTGTGTACAGAAAGACGAGTCGAAGAGCCTAGATTATTTACCTGAATAAACAAATATGTAACGTTGCCTTAAACGTAAAAATGACACGTTACAAGGCGTGCTCAAATTTATATTTGCTGCAGGACGCCAAATCAGATAAGAGCCATCAAACTTCTGACTGAAGCGCCACCCCCATATACCGGGGGCAAGTCAATTCGATTGAAAAAATTTAACTATGATCACGTGACCCGGATTTTCACATTATTTTCAGATATTTTGAATAAATAAAATGTCGTTTAATATAGGTTAAATGATTATAAGAAGGTATTTAAAGACATACCATTTTTTCTATTTACAAAACGTTTTTTAAGGGCTGGCCATAGCGTAACAAACAAAATCACGGGATTACGAACCAATTTATAAGATTTTGATAATTAGTATATTGCTCAGTGAACAGAAACTTGTGCTTAACTTCGCTGAAAATAAAGCCCTTTTCATTTATTTATTTATTTATTACATAGCAAGAGAAGAAAGTGACAAATTTCACACGAGCGTGAGAAAGTTACTTTCTGTCGAGTTATGGAGCTATTTTTCCCACGGACACTGTTGAACTATACTAATTTTTTTAAAATTGGTGTTTAATTTTGCGTAAATCAAATGAAACTGCTTTTCCGCACATGTGTGGAAAAGTAGTTTGTAACACATGTGCGAAAAAGTATTGTTAAACACTTTCCATACATATGCCGAAGTACTGAAAGTACTTGTCACACATGTGCGAAAAAATTTTTGCACACGGATGAAATTTAATGTTTTCTGAGGATGCAAATCGTGTAAAATCCCACATTTTTATATGTGGTCGCAGGAAATAGTAATTTGCCTAACCAGTGCGGAAGACGCACTAAACACATTCGTTAAGTATGTAGGTACAATATTTTTTCTACGAGGTTGTGGAAACAAAAGTAAAGTACTATAATAAAAACTACTCATTTATTATATTTAATTTACAATGATTGCCGAAAACTTTACTCCTTATCAATAATATATTATAATCTATAATCTTTGTTCTTATCCTGTGCATCTATCTATCTATCTATCAGTATTCGTTCGATCGCAGTTCAGTACGGTTATATTGCATCGTACCTGCATGATAGTACTAACGTGGTCAAAGTCGAAGTTTGTTTTGTTTACAATAAACCTCGCGCGCGAAAAACCCGAGTTAAAAATCTATATACAATGTGTATTATAAATAATATATCATGTTTAAAAGCAAAAAAAGTGTACCATCACCTGTGAAACTTGTTTTAGAAATTAGCGAAAAGCCCAAACAAAATCAAGAAAAAATGGATAATGCCGAATTATTTCAGGATAGCCATGCTAGAACACAAAATTAAGAAGTTTTATATAGCGAATGGAAAAAATCCCAAAACGAAAAAAATTCACTTAGTGTACAAGTGGATTATCTCCGAAGTCAACTGGAAAGTATGCAAAGAAAATTTGCAGATTTAGAGACAAAAGTCACTAAAAAAGAAGAGTCTGACATGGACTACATTACTGATGAGGACGATCTGGCAAGAGAAACTGAGTGGATCAGACAAAAAGGAAAAGGTTGGAAAAAACATCGAATGGATACTTCACTCTCACCACCACAACAAAGCTCGGGCACTGGAGAGCCCTCCAATAAAACACAAAATGAAGAACCCCCAACTAAGGTTAAAAAAGCTCCATTACCTCCACCGATTATGGTAAATGGCGTAAATAATTTTAATGATATTTATGAAAAGTTAAATATCATACAAGGAGTTAAAATAAAAGTTTTAAATAACGAAAATATTAAAATAAATGTACAAGACGCAGACAGCTATCGGCTGGTTACTAAAATGCTTAATGAAATAAAGCATCAATGGCACTCATACGAAAACAAACAAATAAGGCCAATTAGAGTAATAGCAAATAGGCTACACTTCTCATGTGACCCACAAAAAATTGTAGCTGATCTACAAAAAAAAGGTTTTAAGGCACTGGAGGCCAGCAACAAACTTAAATGGAGAACAAGACAACCTCTTAACATGTTTATGCTCACATTTAGCCACGATGAAGATATCAACAAAATTTTTGAAATTTCCAGTATCCTTGGGATTGAAGTGGAAATAAAAGCACTAAAAACCTCAAAGTTAGTCCCTCAATGCAAAAGATGCCAACTTATGGACACACGCAAAAATATTGCGCTAAAGAACCACGTTGCGTGAAATGCACGGGAAAACATCTTACTGTAGAATGCCCCAAACCAAAAGAATCTGAGCCAAAATGCATCCACTGTGGAGGCAAGCATCCTGCTAACTACAGAGGATGCCTTGTTGCTAAGGAAATACAAAAATTGAAAAATAAACCTAAGAAACCGAATCTCATACCAAACGTGAGTACAAATAGACAAAACCAACAGACAAGAAACACAGTCACACAAAACTCTGTGACAAGGACATACAGCCAAGTAGCAGCAACAGCTACTATACCTGATATTAATATCAGTAGTCAAAATACTATGGAACAAACACTACAATTAATTTTGGAGAAATTGAACAAACTTGATGAGCGATTAACTAAACTAGAAAGTAGCAATAACGGAGCTACCAATATGCCCCAAAATGGTTAGTAATCTTAGAATCCTAGCGTGGAATGCCAATGGTCTCTTGCAACATCAGCAAGACTTGCAAGTTATTCTAGACATAGAAAAAATTGACGTCTGTCTTGTGTCAGAAACGCATTTCACTAACCAGTCTCACATTAAATTTAAAGGTTATAAAGTGTATCATACAACTCACCCTAGCAATACTGCACATGGGGGAAGTGCTGTAATAATTAAAGAAAATATATCACACTATGAGGAGATGGGATATAAAACCATAGAGATTCAAGCTACATTAGTAAGTGTAAAAACCAAAACATATACATTAGTCATAAGTGCTGTCTATATACCACCAAGGCACTTACTAAAGAAAAATCAATATCTTAATTTACTCAGAAAATTAGGAAACCGTTTTATAATTGGAGGTGACTTTAATGCAAAAAATACCTACTGGGGATCTAGACTGACGAATTCTAAAGGAAAATAACTTTTGCAAGCTATTAGTGAATATCAATGTGAGCCGATATCAACTGGTAAGCCCACATACTATCCAACAGATCCAGGAAAAATTCCAGATCTAATTGATTTTTTTATAGTAAAAAATATATCTTTAAGTTTTGTAGATATAGAAGAAAGTTTTGATTTACACTCAGATCATTCACCTATTATTCTAACTCTTCGTAAAAACATAATAAAGAAAGAAGCAAATATCTCACTAGTTAATAAACTGACTGACTGGATTAGTTTTAAACAAAGTCTGTCAGAAAAAATAAACCTATCAGTACCATTGCAAACGCCAGAACAAATCGATAAAGAAGTTGAATATTTTGTTACAAATATTCAACAAGCAGCTTGGGAAAACAGTCCAAAACCAAAGAGAATTTTTAAGGGAAAAAACTATCCAAAGGAAATTAGAGACCTTATATTGGAAAAAAGGAAACTAAGAAGAAAGTGGCAGCAAAGCCGTGATCCTCGGGACAAAACAAATCTCAACAACATGACGCAGCGCATTAGGCGAGAAATTCTAGTAATAAAAAATGAATCTATTAACCATTTTCTTAATGAACTTACAGATGATAAAAATACCGACTATTCCCTTTGGAAAGCAACCAAAGATTTTAAAAGACCAATTATCCAAATTCCACCCATACGAAAATCTAACAACCAGTGGGCAAGGAGTAACGAAGAAAAAGCAGATATTTTTGCAAGTCATTTAGAAAAAACATTTCAGCCCCACGAAGCACCAGATGAACACTTTCATTTAAATGAACCTCATCAAATCGAGGACCATATTAAGCTTACATCATCAAAAGAAATATTAACAGAAATCAAAAATATTAATTTGAAAAAAGCCCCAGGGTATGATCTTATTAACGGGGTAGTCATAAAACAACTCCCCAGAAAAGCTATCGTAAAACTATGCAACCTAATTAATGCGTCTTTTAGGCTTAGGTATGTACCTAAACTGTGGAAAGTTGCAGAAGTTATCATGATTCCAAAACCGGGAAAACCACTCCATGACGTGTCATCTTACAGGCCAATATCTTTGCTGCCAATTATATCCAAGCTCTATGAAAAATTATTGCTTAAAAGAATAAAACCCATCATAGAAAGACAAGAAATTATTCCATCTCATCAATTTGGTTTTCGAGACAAGCATTCCACGATAGATCAAGTACACAGAATTACTAATATAATAGAAAAAGCACTAGAAGAGGGAAAAGTTTGTTCTGCAGTTTTTCTAGATGTAGCACAAGCATTTGACAAAGTGTGGCATGAAGGCCTTAATTTTAAACTAAAACGGTTTCTGCCAAAACAATATTCGGATATTTTGGAATCATACATATCTGATAGACATTTTAGAGTAAAACAGGAAGACTCATACTCAAATTTAAGAAAAATTCAAGCAGGCGTGCCCCAGGGTAGCGTACTAGGCCCTTATCTATACTTATTATTCACTTGTGATATCCCAAAGCCAGAAAATTGTCACTTAGCAACATTTGCCGATGATACTGGTTTATTGACGGTAGAAAAATCTATTGAAAAATGCATAGAAAAACTTTAGGATGCAGTCACCCAAAAAAATCCTGTGCAGCATCTGTGGATCAGGAGATTTTCGTTTTCATCTTCTGGATCAATGATACCGGAAGGTCTTTAAATATATTTTGCTCTAGATGTATTTGGAGGCAGGCTCATAGGAACATTATGTGTTCCATCCTATTGTGGCTGAGTCTTCTTCGGGATTATCAGTATTTTCTATCACAGTAAATAAACACTTTTTTCTAATTTTATTTATAAGATGAAATGTCATGGTTTTTGACAAAAAAATAGGCTTTGTTATTTACTCTATTCTTTTATTTTTTCTGTTGCTATTGGAAAACTAGCCGCCCACTTGTGTTTTTGGGCAAAAATTAACGTCAGTGTCAAACTCAAAATATCTTGTTTTTTGTCATCCCTAAAATTTTAGTAAGGCCCACAATTTACAAACCGAATAGGTGTCCCTAGGACTCTAATATCTATATGTAGTGCCACCTATTGACTGATATTTAAATATTTTGCCTTGTTGTCTTTTGCGTAAAAAATTAGCTGAATCGAATTTGTCACCTTAAATAACTATTATATGCTTTTTAGGGATGAAGTTTTAGTGGGTAGCTTCAAAGGGAGTAATGCGGTAAATCTTATAAACATTCGTTATTATTGGCGCAGAAATTTTTGAGTTTCACGGGCTCCAAAGTAAGCAACCGACAGACAGACCGACAACGTCTGGAAACATTAAAAAAATTTAGAATTTTCTCTAGATTTGCACCGCAGGCAAAAATTAGGAAATAAATATACTAATAATAATAATAAATTTACATGCTGGGAATGCTTTAAAACAGTGGTTCTCAAACTTTAGTAGAGTGGGGAACCCTAAATCTTCCTATTTTTTTCTAGGGAATCCCTACCCTAAATACTTAAATATAAGACATAATGTTTTGTTTTGTATAAAAAAAAATCAAGCACTACTTTTTAAGCTGCCAAATAAAGAGTAAATAAAAAAAATTAAGAACTAAGTAATATATTAATAACTCGGAAACAGTAAAAACACTAAAATAAGTATTAAAATAAGTTTGAGACAAGTTTCTCAATATCGGGTTCAATGTTTAAAAGTCATATGCACATATCTGCTTAAGGATTTAGTTTATTTTTAAATTAAATTATGCTCCTTATTTAATTTGAAAACCCTACTTCACAACGGTAAGTTGTAGCAAAAGGCAACAATTCTTAAATAGCAAAATTAGCTAATTCTTGATATTTGCTTCTAAGCTGGGCCCAAAACTCCAACAAAGTACCCAAATTAAAAGTAGTTTTAAGGTTGCCATCAAGGTTTTTACGATCAAAAAATCTTCTATTAATTAATTAAAAGATACAATGTGGCCATGTAACATTAGCAATATGTATGAATTTGTCCATTTTTTAAAGAATTAATTGTTTTAATGTACGGTTTAAATTTATTTTAAATAATTAGAAAGATTTTGGTACATATTGTTACGGGTTCACAACAACAATTAAAACTCGCAATTGTTGAAAATGATACGTCAATTTATTTCGACATTTATGTACAAAAACACGCACTTAAACTTACTAATAACTTGCTAACAATTCACTACTTTAATACGCCTATTAACTTCGCGTTAACATCTAGCGATCACTACCATTAGTTATCTCCGACTGCCCGATGCACGACGTCCGGCCCTATATATAACGGGCTGCCTACTATTCGAGAATTTTCCATCATTGTTCGATTCGGAATTATTCCAACCTTTTCCGGACCGGACCGTTCGCATACCAGTTTGTCACAGATAACGCAACTAAAACATAGATTAAGAATACAACCATAAAATACGTCAACCTAATACTACACTAAACCTAAATAAATTTTAACTATAAAATTTAAATAACTTAAATTTGTAACACTATCCTCTTCTTCAGGTTTGATCGTCTCGATCAACATTTCCCAGGTAAGGTTTTAGTCTGTCTAGATGAACAACTTTCATCTTGGACTTCGGGCTTTTCTGGATTCGGTAGACTACATCATTAATTCTCTTAACAACTTTATAAGGCCCTTCCCATGGTGGTGTCAACTTAGGTGATCTTCCTTTCTTGCGTTGAGGATTGTATAGCCAGACTTGATCATTCTCTTTGAACCCTGAAGAGTTTGCTTTCAGGTCATATCTCGCTTTCATGCGGTCACTGGCTATTTCTATTCGCTCTCTAACCACTTCATGGATATCGTGCAGCTTTTGCCTTAAACGTTCGACATAGTCATTAACCTCTAAGTGTTCTTCTTCAGGTGAACCAAACATGATATCACCTGGTAAACGCAGTTCTCTACCAAACAGGATACTAGATGGAGTAGCTCCTGTCGTATTGTGAATGGCGGTTCTATAGTCCATCAAAAACAATGGAATATATTGGTCCCAATTGTTATGTTTAATATATTTTTTATTTCTATTTTATCATGACAATGTCACTCTCCCCTCAACTACTAGTTATCAACAATAATAATAACAATAACATTACAACTCCCTTTTTTATTCTCTCTTGCTATTCTACTCTCTCTTTTTTTTTTGCTCTTCTATATCTCTCCCTGAGTTTGTGGACATGGTCGAAGATATCTTCTATTTCGTTTTAAAAGTTTTCCACTGGGCAACTTTATTGTATACTGTCTATGTTTAGCTACTTCTACCACAATGCCCACTTTGTCCCATAATTTGGATATTGGATTTTGTATTCTGGCTGTTTCTCCCTTTTTAATTTCAGGTATATCCTTGGCATTTTTGTTGTATGTATTTGCTTGTTTTTGCTTTTGAGCAGTTTTAATATCTTTTAAGGTAGACAGTTTTTTCCACTTTAGATCAAAAGCATTTTGATGTGTCGGAATCAGTGACCTCATATCTCGACCATAAAGCTTCTGAGCTGGTGAAAAACCATCATCAGATGGAGTATTTCTCCATTCAAGTAGTCCAGACAAAAACTTATTTTCATTTAGTCTTCCATTTTCTGTGCTTTTAAAAATTAAATCTTTCATTGCACCAACTGCTGCTTCAGCATGCCCGTTGCTTTGAGGGTAATACGGGGTCGATGGACTATGCTCAATGTTCCAATCCTTGCAGAATGATTTGAAATCGTATGCATTATACTGTGGACCATTATCAGATCGAAACCTTATTGGCACACCTGTGTCTGCAAAAATTTTTTTTAGATCTTGAATCAATCTGTTACTAGTAGGATCCTGGTTTCCGTAATGACATACTATCGGCCATCCTGAGAATCTATCTACATAGACCATGTAATGTTTGCCCGAACAGACAAACAGATCTGAGGAAACATCAACAAATGGTCGGGGTGGCGGGGAATCAAACATCATAGTTTCTTTTTGTTGAGATGGCTTAACAGTTTGACATGCTTCACAAGAATCAATAAGGTTTTTTATGTCTCAACTCATTGCAAGCCAATAAACCGTGTTTCTAGCTCTTCTTAAATTTCTTACAATTCCTTGATGTGCATCGTGTAACCGTTCCATAACAATTTTCCTAGCTTCCTTAGGTATTAATAATTGGCAACCCTTCAATACTAACTGATCTTCTATGCTGAGCTCGTTTCTAATATTCCAGAATTGCTTTAAACAATCTTGGAGATCTTTTTTATTGGAAGGAAATCCATTTTGTATTTGTTGTCGTAGACACTGGTATTCCAAATCTTTAGTTGCTACTGCTTGTAACTTTTTTAAAGAAGGATCAAAGAAAATGGAATCAGAATTGTTTATATTCTGTATTTGTTCTGCAATCACTGCTTCTACCATGAGCACTGCATCTTCTCCCAATAAGTCACTTTCAGTTGACATGGCTTTAGGTGATCGAGAAAGAGCGTCAGGGATAATATTTTTCTTGCTTTTACACCATTTAGCTTGAAAATTAAAATTAGACAATTTTTCTTTTAACCTTTGAATTCTACAATTTTCAATTTTGTCCAAGGTATAATTATTTAATATTGTTATTAGTGGTTTATGATCGGTTATAATTTTAAAATCTGGTAATCCAAGCAGATATAGTTTGCATTTATGTACTGACCAAGTGATAGCCAATAACTCTATTTCTATCATTGCATATCTGGATTCTGAGTCAGACAAAAATCTGGAGCCACATTGAATCAATTTCCATTTATCGTCATGCTTTTGTAAAAGGATATATCCCAGTCCATTTAATCGAGATGCGCCCACATGCAATTCGGTCTCCAGTAAAGGATCATAATGTCCCAAAATTGGTGGTGAAACTAATGCTGATCTAATGTTTTCAAAAGCTTCATCGTGTTTACTCGACCATATAAATTCGTTTCGTTTCTTCATCAAATCTCTTAAAGGTGTTGCATGACAACTGATTTCTGACGAAAAGTTTCCCAGATGATTTACTATTCCCATAAATGATCTCAGTTCGGTCAAATTTTTAGGTCTTGGAAAATTTCGAATCGCCTGAACTTTTTTAGGATCAGCTTTTATTCCATTTTGACCAACTATGTAACCTACATACGGAACTTCATTTTAGGCAAAAACGAATTTTTCAGGGTTCAGAGTAATTTTATATTTTCGGCAACGCTCTCATAATTCCACGACTTTCACATAATGGTCTTTAAAGGTTTCGTCATGTAGCAAAATATCATCTACTACTTTTTCCATATTTGACATACCAGCAAGTGCTTCATCACCTCGACGACAAAATTCATCATCCGAACTAACTAATCCCATTGGCGTTCTTAGAAATTGATAACGTCCCCATGGAGTCAAAAATGTCGTTAACTGTTGACTTTCTTCATCCAAACTTAACTGCCAATATCCACTAGTGGCGTCCAATGTTGAAAAATAATTTGATTTTGTGTCAATATTTGAAACAGCTTCCCAAGGTGCTTTAAATGGATGTAACGGTCTCTTTACATATTTGTTTAACATTGTATAATCAACACAAATACGCATTTTTCCATTTGGCTTCTGGACTATCACCAACGGGCTGACAAAATCACTTGGGGTTCCCTCTACTGGCTTGATTATTGATTTCTTTACCATGTCATCAAGTTCTTTTTTAACTCCTTCCCTCCACGCGTACGGGATTTTTCTCGGACATGATATTGCAAAGGGTACAACATCTTCTTTAAGATAAATATGAACGGGTTTCCCATCCATTGATTTGAGATTCGTACTGGTATCAAAAACGTCGGCGTATTTTTCCAAGAATTGACTTTTAAGAGTTTTGGCGTTTTCTTCGTTTATTGGAACCTCACTTAACTTTGCAACATTTATTGATATTGGTAAAGTGTCAGGAAAATCTTTGTGAATTATTCCCAAATCTATAAGAACTTTCCTATCAAGTAAAAGTTCTTTAACATTTTTGCATATTACAATTTTTGTTTCACAACATCTTCCTTGAAGTATAATTTTGCAGTTTATTATACCGATTGTTTCTATAGTAGATCTGTTTGCAGCTTGTAATTTTAAATTCGTTGCTTCTAGTGAGATCTCGTGTAATCGCTTTAAAAAATCTTCTCCAGCCACCGAAACTTCAGCACCTGTATCCGGAGTGGCCTTATAAATAAATGAAGATACTTTTGGATGACACTGTACTTCTATTGTGACTGTTACATGACGTGTCTTGTCCCGCCAATTTATATCAATACTGTCAATTGAGGTTATTGATAAATGTCCAATATTTGAAGTTTCTTGTTCTTCATCAACAACATTTTTTACACTTTTTTTAAAGCAAAAACTAGTAAAATGCCCTCGTAATCGGCATTTATTACAAATTATATTCCTCGCTGGACATTCCAGAAGTGATTTATGCCAATTATTGTTGCATCTACGGCACTTTTTGGCAATATTTTCTGGTTGTTTTGGAACCGCCTTTACTTTCGAAAGTTTCATTTGAGAATTTTCTTCTAGAGTTGCAACTTCTTCGGCTTCGCATAATTTAACTAAAGACTCTAAACTTGCATCTTCTGGAAGTAATCTACATTTTTTGCGAACTTCAGGATCGTAAAGAGATTTAATAATGTGGTCTATAGCATGTTTCGTAACAACTGACGCCCGGATCGGTAAGTTGAAACAATTTTAATTTTTGTCTGTAAAATGATGTGAACAACTCACCAGACTCTTGCTTTCTGGCCATAAATTGACTTCGTCTCATTCTGTAATTTTCCTTTTTCTTAAAATATTTTTCAAGTTCGTTAAGTATAGTTAAAATATTAGTTTTATTAGGATTATTAATTTTTAAAACTAAACGTAGAACATCCAGCATATCTTGGTCAAATAATGATAAAAGTATTGCATTAACTTGTGGACTACTAACATTTTGCAAACCTTGAATCAACAGATAGTTTTCGAAATTCCTTCGCCAATCAGTATACTGAGCAAAAGAAATATTTTCCATTAATTTTCCTGGAAGTGGAAAATTACCAGTAACTTTTACAATAGGTTGAATAATCTCATCATTATTATCTTCACGCTCTGGTTGATTATCAGTGTGACGTATAGTTTCAGCCGAATTTTCTTTCGTTGATAACATTTTCTTGATTGCTTCTTGAAGCTGTTGTATCTGCAGATTCATATTGGTCTGGAGATTATTTACCATTTCATGGGTATTTCTTTCAATTATAACAATAGACTCCTGAGTTTTTTGTAATGATTCTTCTAGTGAAGTTCGTTCATTAGCTTCATTTACAGTTTTATTTTGATTTGTTTCTTTCTTTGATTTCTTTGGCGGCATCTTTGTACTTTTTCCCAATATTTCGTAGCTTTTATATTTTATATATATAGTTTATTAGGTTCAAAATCGCGACTGCGCCATGTTATGTTTAATATATTTTTTATTTCTATTTTATCATGACAATGTCACTCTCCCCTCAACTACTAGTTATCAACAATAATAATAACAATAACATTACACCAATCTGTTTGGTGCTCATCAACAACTTTGCAAAGATGTTCTTCTATTGTTTTATTAAATCTTTCAACCATGCCATCTGACTGCGGATGTAAAGCAGTAGTCCGTGTCTTATGTATTCCTAAAAGGTCACAGAGATTCTGGAAGAGCTTTGATTCAAAGTTTCTTCCTTGATCTGAATGTAGTTCCAAAGGAATGCCAAATCGGCTGAAAACATCATTTACCAGAACTTCTGCAACTGTAGCGGCCTCTTGGTTAGGCAAAGCAAAAACTTCTGGCCATTTGCTAAAGTAATCCATGACAACAAGGATGTATTTGTTGCCCTTTTTAGTTTCTGGAAATGGTCCGGCCACATCAATGGCAATGCGTTCGAATGGCAGACCTACGTTATATTGTTTCATTTGACCTCTGGACCTTGTTTTGGGACCTTGGCTGGCTGCACAAGTCGAACATCGGCGGCACCAGTTTTTCACATCTTGAAAGTAATTGACCCAATAAAATCGGTTTCGAATTTTGTCCATGGTTTTATTTATGCCTAGGTGCGCGCCTGATTTTCCACCATGGCATTCGGCCATTATATTGTCTACCATGCTCCTAGGAACCACTACTTGATTAGGCACACACAGTAAGGCCATCGGCACTTTCCCAGGCACGTTTAAGGATGTTTTCTTCTACTATCAGTGAATCCCATTGTGCCCACAGTGATTTGAATATCACCCCTTGATTTGCGATATCTTGCCATGATGGTCGTGGCTTGTTCTCTTCTTTCAATCGCAAGATAGGTCCTACATCTTTGTCGCTAAGTTGTGTGGTTCTAATCGAAGCCGACATCCATTCTTCATCTGGTTCTAACTTTATCTGGCGCACGTAGGTAAGTCCTTCTTTCTGGTCAATTTTCCTGCAATGTTTACAATCCTCAGGGCAAGGTCTTCTGGACAATGCATCCGCATTATTATGCACCCTTCCCGCTCGGTGCTTAATTTGATAATGGTATTGTTGTAGCTTTTCTATCCATCTCGCGACTTGCCCCTCAGGTTGTTTCATTTTCATGAGCCACTGTAACGCAGCATGATCCGTTCTAATCAGAAACTCTTGCCCATAGAGATATTTGTGAAAGTGATCTACGGATTTAATGATGGCTAGGAGCTCCTTTCTGGTAACACAATAATTTCTCTCTGGTTTGGATAGCTTTTTACTGAAAAATTCGATGACCCGTTCTTCTCCATCTTGTACTTGGGAGAGTACTGCTCCTATGCCATCGTTGCTCGCATCAGTATCTAATATGAATTTACCTTTTGGAATAGGATATGCGAGAATCGGACTAGAACATAATGCTGCCTTCAGTCTTCTAAATGCTTGGTCACATTCAGAATTCCATCTGTAAGAAGCTTTATCTTCTGTAAGTCTATGTAATGGAGCGCTATTTTGGCGAATCCTTCTACAAATCGTCTATAGTATGTACACAGACCCAAAAAGCTTCTCAATTCATGTTTGTCACGAGGTTGAGGCCATTCTTTTATTGCTTGTAACTTCTTTTCGTCAGTATGGATGCCTTCTCGGGGAACGACGTGACCCAGGAATTCAACTTTTTCTTGGAATAGAAAACATTTCTTTGAGTTTAATTTGAGATTGGTATTTCTGATTCTTGAAAATGCTTCTCGTAAATTGTCTAGATGATCTTAAAATGATTTCCCTATTACTATGACATCATCCAAATATACTAGACAGGTTTTCCAAGTAAGGCATCGTAGAACGACTTCCATTAATCTTTGAAATGTAGCTGGAGCATTTTATAGGCCAAATGGCATCACATTAAACTGATAGAGTCCACTTCCAGCAGAGAATGCAGTCTTCTCTTTATCCTTTTCAAAGATTCCTACTTGCCAGTACCCACTTTTCAGGTCAAGAGTAGAAAACCAATATGATCCTGCCAACGTTGTTAATGTGTCGTCTATTCTTGGCAGTGGGTAACTATCTTTCTTGGTCACATCGTTAAGTTTCCTGTAATCGACACAAAATCTAGTACTTCCATCCTTTTTAGTGACCAACACCACAGGAGATGACCAAGGACTTGATGACTCTTCAATAACACCGTCGCTGAGCATTTTATTAATGAGATTGTGAACTTCTTCTTGTTTGGCCAATGGTAGTCTTCTTGGGGGCTGTCTTATCGGTTGGGCATCGCCAGTGTTGATGGAATGTTGAATAAGGTTTGTGCATCCCGAACTACTCTTAGTTTCGAAGATATTACTTTGTTCTTCTATAAACTCTTTCGCTTTACTAAATTCTTCTGGAGTGAGATGTTGCCAAGTTGACTCAAATTGCTGAAGTACCTCCATTGATAACTTGCATTTATCCTCGGAGGTTGGCTCTTCACATCTTGTTACTTTCTGTACTGGTTCAAATAATGCTACCACCTCCCCCTTATTAATTTTGACACTATTTGGGAAAATATTGGCGACTCTAATCGGGATTTCTTTATCGGTTTTAACTAGTGACTTGGCAACGAGGTAGGTGTTGGATAATTTCTGTTGGCTTATGAGTCCGACACAGCTTGATGTTTTACTTTCTAGCCTCCCAAAAATTATGGTCTCACTGTTACCGACCAGTCTTGTTGTACATACTGCCACAACCTTTATTGGTTCTTTATTGAAGTGACTATATGATAAAATGAACTCTTCATTCCCAAATCTTAGGGTATTAAGTTTATTATCAAACGCAAATCCATGTTTACTTATCAAGTCCATTCCCATAATAAATTCGTCTTCTATTTCGGCAACCAATACAGTGTGGCGAATCTTCAATTTTCCTAGCTGTAGGTCTATGTCTGTTTGCCCCAACACGTCGGCGGATTCTCCAGTCACAGTCTTAAGTGTTATTTTCTTTTCTGTTGGTCGAATTTTATATCTCGTTGCAATTTTGAACTTAAGCAATGATATGGCAGCACCAGTGTCTACTTTTATATTAACTTTTCTTCCATTAATAAGTCCGTCGATGTTAAGACTGTCAGCAGTATGTTTTAAGCTCTTAATAGAGTAAATTCTGGGGGCTAAATTCCCATTAGCCAACACCCGCCCCTCTGCGTTGACTAGTTTCAGTTTTCCTGATCTCTTCTTCGGTATTCTGTCCCGCTAGATGGCGAGCGAGACCTTATTTGGACGCGACAATCGCGTTGAATATGCCCTGTACGTCCGCATCTGAAACACTTTCCATTTGGAGAGAGGCGTCTGTTTTCTTTTAAAGAGTCAATCTTCTCTATCAGTGATTGAAGAATTTGACTTAGCGTCTTTGAGGGAACCTCTTGTTCATTGCTCATTTCTTCACCCTCCTGAATTGAGACAGCCCTTCCTTTTAGCCTGGACATATTATTTGATGACTCAATTTCAAGGGCTCGAATCAACACCTCGCTGCTGTTATGGAAGCATTCTCGACGAAGTAATTTTGCTAAGTCCGTGTCTCGCAAGCCGTTAATAAAGCGATCTACCGTGAAGGGATCTCTGTAATTTTCTGACATTTCTGGGTAAGCCAAGTACATCAGCCTCCTGATATCCGCTTCATACTCTTGTAATGACTCCCCTGCTCTTTGTTGGCGAACATTTAATTCTGACCAATGTAAATTTCGCAAGTGTTCGTCTCCATACCTTCTTTCTAACGCTGCCACTAAAGCGTTATAATTCTGTTTTTGTTCGACTGGAATAGACCGTAAAAGTCCTAGAGCAGGTTCTCGCAGAGCTACTAACAAAGCTCTAGCTTTTTCGTCATCATCCCAACCATTTGCAGCAGCGGCAGCTTCAAACTGTTGTTTGTAAGTAGACCAGGAAGACGTACCATCAAAATCCTTGAGCTTTTATTTTGTTGTGTTCTTTCTGAAGCTGTATAAACTGTTTTGACATGTCCTGGAATTTTTCTTCCATGGTTTGAAAAACTTCTTCCCCAACATTCTGTAGTTTGGTCTCCACTTTTTCTTCAACATTCTGCAATTTATTTTGTACCTTTTCTTCTACATTCTGCAATTTATTTTGTACCTTTTGTTCCACACTATGCATTCTTTGAGTTATTTCTTCCTTAAGATCTTCGGTTGCAGTCTTGAACTCTTCTCTCAGCTGTTCGGAGTTGCTCTTTATTTGATCGAAGTTTTCTTGAATGCCATCTAATCTTTGCTCAAATGTCTGTTTCATATCGTTCTGGTTTTGTTCAATGGTCTGTTTCATGTCGTTCTGGTTTTGTTCAATGGTCTGTCTCATATTGTTTTGGTTTTGTTCCATGGTCTGTTTCATATCGTCCTGGTTTTGAGCCATTTGAGCTGCTAGAGCCTGCATCATTTTAGTTAGATCTTCCATCTTTGCCGATCCTTGTCTGGTAAGCATCAACTTTCTGATAAATCACTTAAAACGTTTATTTTAGGGCTATAAAGCGAATGTCGAAATCGGTTTTTCAATATCTCTTCCAATTCTGAAATAGAACTTAATGGAATGTTCTGGAATATACTGGAAAATGCTAATCTTTCTGCTACTAGGCAAATGTAGAAGTCACTTTTTGATTATCTCTTTTGGTTCTCGAATAGACCGTCGTAGAATGTTATGGAATATTCTAGTAATAATTTATAATTCTTACTTTTAAAATAACTAAGCTACTGTCGAAGTCGGTATTTGTATATCTCTTCTAGTTTTTGAATAGAACGTCGTAGAAAGTTATGGAATCTTCTAGAAATTCTTTTTAATTCTTACTTTTGAAATAACTAAACTAATGTCGAAATCGGTATTTGTATATCTCTTCTAGTTTTTGAATAGAACGTCGTAGAATGTAATGGAATCTTCTAGAAATTCTTTTTAGTTCTTACTTTTGAAATTACTAAGCTAACGTCGAAGTCGCTTTTTGGATATTTCTTCTAGTTTACGAATAGAGCGTCGTAGAAAGTGATGGAATATTCTAGAAATTCTTTCTAATTCTTACTTTTTAACCAACTAAGCTAATATCGAAGTCGATTCTTAAATATCTCTTTTGGTTTTTGATTAAATCAATATCGAACTTCTTCGAATATTCTGGAAAAATCACTTACTGTTTTTCTGTCCAATTGTCCTAGCCGGTGGTACTATGTAAGGGTAGTCTTTGCACTATTCAGTTCTGAATATTCTGGCAAGATCACTTACTGTTCTTCTTTTCAATTGTCCTAGCCGGTGGTACTATGTAAGGATAGTCTTTGCACTATTTATTTCTTTTAATCTCACTTCTGACACCAATTGTTACGGGTTCACAACAACAATTAAAACTCGCAATTGTTGAAAATGATACGTCAATTTATTTCGACAAATTATGTACAAAAACACGCACTTAAACTTACTAATAACTTGCTAACAATTCACTACTTTAATACGCCTATTAACTTTGCGTTAACATCTAGCGATCACTACCATTAGTTATCTCTGACTGCCCGATGCACGACGTCCGGCCCTATATATAACGGGCTGCCTACTATTCGAGAATTTTCCATCCTTCGATTCGGAATTATTGCAACCTTTTCCGGACCGGACCGTTCGCATACCAGTTTGTCACAGATAACGCAACTAAAACCTAGATTAAGAATACAACCATAAAATACGTCAACCTAGTACTACACTAAACCTAAATAAATTCTAACTATAAAATTTAAATAACTTAAATTTGTAACAATATTTAAAGACCTCTTAATAATAAGAGAAAATGGTAATATTAGCTCCATATTTAATAATCAACAAAAAACAAATTTTTGATAATCATTTAGAGTTTTTTTATTCAACATAAATTAGCTGTTCAGTTTGTTTTACAGTTAGAGTTTGATGAGTTTTTTCGACTGAGACTGAGAACAGATTGCGAACCCAATCAAGATCCTCTTCTTGCCTTGAAAAATATTCTTTGATTGAGACTTGCAGTTTCTGAAGATGATTGGTTATCTCTTATAATGGACTCTTTGATTCGGACATAAAATCATGCAGTGAAGGAAGTTACTCCTCTATTTAGACAAGATTCTCAAAACTATTTTTTATACTATATTTTATTTAACATAGCCTGGATTTTGTCATGTACTAGGATAACTGTGACAGAAATTTTCTGAAGTGATAAGTTTAATTCATTAAAGCCTTTTTTAACCACTTGACATCCGTTATTCTTGATGACAATTGAAATGAAGAGTCATTAAGGAATGCCATAATCTCATTTCGCAGAGTACGCAGGTGACTGTCCCAATTGTCAAACGTATTTTACCTAATTCTTGCGGAACCCCAAAAACTGCTTCGCTGAACCATGGGGCTTCCAAATAAACTAAAATTTTTAAATTTAACCACTAATAAAGAAGAAAATTGTTATTATTGGATATTGTTGTTTTTCTAGTGTAGTAGCGTATCAAAAACGAAGTTTTGACAAAAAGATAGACAATAATTTAGATTAATTGTCTGCTGTAAAAATATTTTTAAAACATTGATACTTTTATATACAGGGTGTCCCATAACTTAGGGGCCATATGCCAACAGGTGATAGAGGAGGTCATGTCTGATAATAAAGTTCCTATAATGCATGAGTCGAAAGTCTTTTTTGTCGAGATACAGAGCGTCAAATTTAAAAAAAAAACGCAGTAAAAATAAGAAATTGGGTAAAGTTATGTATTAGAACAAGAGCGATAAATTAAAAGAAAAATAATTTAAAAAATAATTAGTCGGTCAATTTTTTTTAGAAAAAATTATTTTTTTGGTATAAATTTTTATGAATGCGATATATTAAACGCAGTGTATTTTTATATTTTTTGTTAATAAAAACAAGTCTCTAGCGAGACATACTAATAAAATATTATTGATATTTTTTAAAAGAATAAGTAAGCAAAAATTATTTTTTTTCAATTATTATTTTTTATACGTTTTTGGAGGTTATTTTGACAGCCTGTATCTTCTCAACTTATATTTTTATAAAAAAAAGAATACCACATTTTTTAATCACAATCAGCTGATTATTCAGCTGGCTGTGACAGATTTTCTTTTTTTTCGAAAACTCTTTTACCCCCACTCCTCAAACTTTAAAAATCCTATATCTTAAAAACAGATGTGTGTTGACCCCCATGTTATATAATGTTTTTTCTCGGAAAGAACCTCCTCTATCACCAGCTGCACTATGGCCCCTAAGTTATAGGACACCCTGTATAGCAACATAAATATCTACAATTCATCACATAAATATCTATTTTTTTTTACCCAACTGAACGGCGAAAGGAAGGGTAATGTTTTTCGTTTGGGATATGTATGTAAGTATGTATGTATGTTTGTGTCGCGCTAGAAGCTAAACGGCTTAATCGATTTTGACGTTGAATTGCTACTGATCCGGAAGGTTGTATAGGCTATATTTTTTTAAACAGGAGTCAATATGGTGTGGGCTTTAAGGCATACAAATTACCTACATTTTAGGCGATTTTAATAAAATGCCTTTGATAAGCCATTGCAAATGTCCTCTAATTTGCTGTAATTACTTTGTAGTCCTACCTGCTCCCACTCATCAATATTCGCCTAATTTTATCAAATATAGAGCGATTTCAAAAATTCTTTCTGCACACGTTTTAAGCCTCCACCCTTTCTCCCTCTACGCACCTCCCTCGTTATTAGTAATAGTGTAACGTGGCGAGCGGATATACTAGTGATATAAGGCTAACTTCTGCTAAGCATAATCAAGTTCAAATTTGTTTAAACTACCTAATTAAGATCACAAGTGGAACTGGCAGACAACACAAGTGGACACAGAACGACAACTGCAGAAGTATCTCAGGAATGTTGATTCTTTCTTGGCTGGATCACCTTATTAGTAAACTAAATATATCACTTACTAAATAAATCATCTTTCATGTATTTTCTCGCACATGTATGTAAAGTTTTTTTACTTGAATTATTTTGTTTTTTTTTACTTTTATTTATGAATTATTTTATTATCTTTTTAAAAATAAGGTTTTTGTTTTGGAGTCATTTAGAATTATTTATTTACATTTAGAGTTTTAGATACTGAATTAAAGTTTTCCAAGTTTAACCAAGCTAAGTTGTAAATTGCAACTACATTAAACGAACAAAACTAATTAATACCCAAAGTTAGCTAAATAGACTTCTTGACACAACTTAACTTGGTTTTTATGTTGGTTTATAGCCTTAATTCTTTCCTGTTTTTGTTTTAATAAAACGAGATTATTTCTGGTTTACACAAAGTTTATATTTTGATAAAAAAATGATGAATTTCATTACAATTTCAAAGGTTACAAATGATTTTGTAAACGATGCAATAATCGTATTACATTATTAAATTTTAGGAGTTATACATTGATTTACAAAGGATATATTATTTAGTGAATTTTACATAAATTTGATAGTTTTTGTTAATTACAACTTTGAAAATTTACATTATTCTGTATGCATTAAATTTCTCTAATGTAAAATCTGATTATCAGTTAAAAACAAAAATATTTTTCTTTGAACTAACTTTGATAAATCTGTAATGAACTCGACAAATTTTAAAAACAAAAGTAAAGGTTTTCTTTTAAATAAACAAAAGAAAACCTTTCATGTATAAGTTTATTAAGGAAATATAGAAAGTGGTTATATTTGTTTTAGCCATTTTAAAGAAGATGGTTGACAAAGAAATGACAAGTATTTCTTTGCCAGAAGAAAAACTTACATTAAGAATGAGAGTGAAACCCTCGCGACGCGTAAACGTGACTTTCTAACCAAAATTCACTTCTGTCGTGTCAAAATCGAAACTGATTTTTCATTTTTCGTATTTCAAAAAGAAAACTTCCTCCCAACCCTTCTTTAAAATGACCCTTAAATGAAAAGGCTTGGCTTACAAAATACTCTGCCAATATATGGGCCCCTAAGCTCACACTAGGTACTATAGTTATAGTGTACGTGCGAGCTAATAAAAGTAAAACCTGAAATATATCTTATTCAACTCCAGACTAAATTACCTTTTGTTTGATACCACACAAGCCATGTTTCGACTAAAACTCAAATTTTTTAAATCTACCCCCACCCTTAAAAAAACAAAAACTAACCTGTATTTTGTTTAACTCCGGACTCAATTACCTTTCGTTTGATATCACACACGCCATATTTTCACGTAAACTCTAATTTTTGAAATCTACCCCCACCCTTTTTGAAGAAAAAAAAACTAAAATGTATTTCGTTTAACTCTATATTCAATTACCTTTCGTTTGATGTCACACACGCCATATTTTCACATAAACTCTAATTTTTGAAATTTTTCCCACCCTTTTATTTGGCTTGTGTTTGGTGGATTTTGTTCATTTTTAAGTGGGTCAATCTCGACCCAAGACCCAGCCTAGGTACCGAATTTCATTAAAATCGGCCAAGCGGTTTTTGAGTTATGCTCGTTGATCGTTACAGACAGACAGACAGACAGACGGCGCGACAAAAAAAAGTTTCAAAATCATCTGAAACGCAAAGATATATAAAAATTTTTGAAATCGGAGCAACTTTTTTTTTCTCGAAAAAACTAGGATCACCATAGCTTACACTACTATAGTATAGTATATGTGTGAGCTAAAAGGGCGGGTACCATTGACCCTAGATCAGCAAGATTTCTTAAAACAATCAAAATGGAGAGGCTGGTAGATGAAAATTGGGATCTGTACATCCTTACTAAAAATGGTCGTAGAAAGTGATAGAAAATGAAGTTATCTTAAAAATTTTACAAGAGAAACCTAGAAAAACCAAAAGTCACCCAATATTACCCTCCCAAGGAAAGAATCTTAAACGAATGGCCAAACAAAATTTACTTAATTAAAAAAGAAAATTGCCTTGCCAATTAAAATATATTTTTGAAAATGCCTTTATATCTAGGCCTTTGAGATCTGAAAATGGATTGGCTTTGTCAAAATTTTGCTAGAAAAAAAACCATTGGAAAAAAACTTAATTTGACTTGCAAAGAAAATAAACTAGAAAATTATTTTTTAAAAACTTCCTTGGACTAAAAAATTTCTTTAAAGTACAAAGTTGCAGATTTATTTTAATTTTGCATACTTAGTTCCCGTATTTCGATGGAACTAATTAACATCATCAAAAGACAAATGCTACTCTATATTACAAATGAACAAGTTTTTCCACACAAAAAGAAAAATGTAGTTACACATTGTGATCATATGGAAGATACATTTTTCGCCGTCGACAGTGGCTAGATTGAAAATACATAAATTTTCGCCATATAATTCAGCGTGGTCAGTGAATTTAAGGAAGAAGGTAGATACGCATATATGCTAATTAGGTACAACCCTGCCACGGATCACCTAGGTGATCCGTGACCCTGCCTTGTGAGGTATCAGTTTAATGGCGTACGTTTTTATGGTGCAAACCGTAATCTGATTATTTAAAAGTTTAAACAATACATTTGAACATAACTGTATCTTAGGAGAATACGACATGTGGTTTATGTCGAAGTTTTAAAAAGGATTGCCGACGATAACTTTATGATCACAAAATATCCAAAAGCTGTTTTCTCACGGTACCTTATTTCTATAACTAAACAATTTATTTTAGAAAAACAGATTTTTGGGCGGACAAACACCATAAATTTTTATAAAAGTTTTACGACTATATCCTTGTTAAAACGTGACTTAACCCCAAAAGTTCCATTGTCTCTTTAGTGTTGTAAAACCAACCGATGGGAAGAAAAAAACACTATTAGAATAAGAAAACAATTCACTAAATGAAATCTACTACAATAGTTGTCGCTATAGCTTTCACAAATATAGAGCGATTTCAAAAATTCTTTCTGCACACGCTTTAAGATTTTTTTCAACACCATTTTACTAGTTCCCTCCTCCCTCTCTCCTCCCCCACCTTCACTCAATGGCAGGTAACACTGTTCGCGTCCGTAGAAAATCTACACGTACTTTTTGGGTAACGCCAAATGAATGGTAAATGCATAGTGCTTAAAAAAGTTGAAAATAATAAGAAAACACTCAACTGCTAAATCTACTTGTAACTACTAGTCGCTGTTGGGTACAAAATGACCCAATAACCTGATTCATGAAAATAAAAAATTGTATAATTTCGTAAGTGCGCTTTGGGCATCAAAACTAAAAGTTTAATTATGTCGTACATTATAATAGTTATATTTATCAATTTTGTACCCAACTGCGACTAGTACTTACAACTAGATTTCGCAGTTGGGTGTTTTTTTTATTTAATTTTTTTTTAATTAAATAAAAAGATATGTAATATACGTCAGTTTTTTTTAACCACAATATTTGGTTTCTAAATTTTCCTGGAGGGGGGCTGCCCCGGCCTTCCCAGGCCCCCTGTAGTTACGTCAGTAAAATTTGCTTGCAAAGTTTGGCAATAGAAAATACTCCTGACATTTGTCGCATAGTCCAAAAATAATACAGTATGCAACTTTTGTAGAGAATTAAGCCATCAAGTTTAAATTATGTATAAGCGTAAAATCTGACTCGAAGCTCATTAAATTGGACCAGATCATTAAGTTATATATAAGGGCCTGAAAAGGCACTGTTTTTAAATTACGTAACAGATGAAGGGGGAAAGGGATCAGTCTTCGCGTTATGCAGCGTTACAGAAGGTGGAAATCAATGTCTTTTTACTAGGTGGCTTTTGTAAATATAGTTTAGTTTATTACGGGAGATGCCCAATCATATTCATCATCATTACAATTCAAAATTACATTATTACTTATTACTAATAGCAAAATAGTGGAATTATCTAAAATATATTTTCACACCTACTAATGTTTAGGGACTCTTTTGAAACTTTTATGTGATAGTTTCAGTGTGTTGGTCATCATTCTGGCAAGCCCAGTACATTGACCATACAATAATCGGTGAAAATTCCTAGTATTCCTAGTTGGAACATAAAAGTTCAGCCTGCTAAGAATTTCTGCACTGTCTTCAAACCCTTGTATTATGCCATATAACAAACTAGTAGATCAAAATTCTCCCGACGTATATCTAAAGTTTGTATATTTAAATTTTGTTCGATATCACTGTATGATATTTCAGGATATTGAAGTTTTTCTTTGTATGATATATAGCGAAGGAAAATTTTTTGTATGAATTCTAATTGATCAATATATTTTGCATAATATGGAGTCCAGATGACAGCACAGTTTTCCAAATGACTTCTAACTATTGAAACATATAAAGTTTTTATTGCAATTGTGTATTTCTTTTTACAAACCCTAACATCCTTCTAGCCTTACTACAGACTGCATGTATATGAGTTGAAAAGGACAGCTTGGTGTCAAAGAGCACCCCTAGATCTCGGATTAGATTGGTTTTTTCAACGGTGTATCATCAAGGAAATATATGTGCTAGGTATAGGTGAAGTCATACTAAATTGCATGTGTTTGCATTTGCTAATGTTTAAGATCATTTTGTTCTTTTTGCACCAAGTATTAAGTCTACTTATGTCTTCTTGTATTTGGTGAATTGTTACTTCTGGATTTTTGGGGTCTATTTTCAGATATAGCTTTAGATCGTCTGCAAATAATAGAAACCTAACAAAGTAAAAGCAGCTATTGATATCATTTATAAATAAGCTAAAAAAGAGGGAGGAAGATGTGCCCCTTGAGGGACGCCTGAGGTGATTTCAATTACATCCGATTTTATACCTCTAATGCTTACAAATTGTATGCGATGGGATAAATAGGATTCTACCCAGGATAGAAGGTTTCCCTGTATTTCAAACATAGAGAGTTTTTTTACCAGTATAGCATGGTCAACTTTGTCAAATGCCTTGGAGAAATCAGTGTATGTTGCATCAACTACATACCCACTCTCCAAGGCATCCAATAAATATTCCCTATAAACCATCAAGTTGCTCATGGTCGAGCGGCCTTCAAGAAACCCATGTTGAATCGATGAAATTTCCCTACTAAATACAGGCCTAAGATAATCCTCCACTAGAGATTCAAAAGTTTTAGCCATTAATGACATTTTGCTAATAGGTCGGTAGTTAGTGACTAGCTTCTTATCCCCACTATTTTTATAAACTGGAGTAACATTTGCGATTTTCCATTTCTCAGGAAACACTCCCTGAGTTAAAGACATGTTGAAAAGGATTCTCTCAATTAAAGATATTTGCACAGTTTAGAAAAGTGTCTGTTTTTTTACTCCCCTGCCTATTTACATAAATTACGTAAAAATATTAAACATTTATTAAATAAACTATAAATAATAGCGACTGCTGCGCGGGCTAGGAAGGTAACAAAAATTATAAAAAGTACGTTTATTAAATTCATAGATTTTGTATGCATGAACATACACACCACATCACGAAACTTATGACTGGACACTTTATTTGTCAGATCGCTGCCAGGGTGTCGAAATAAAGTATTATGAACCGAAACCGAACCGAACCAAACCGAACCTTAACAATGTCTTGACATGGACGGTTCTTAACAACTATTTGAAAGTTACGTTTTTAAATCAACGCAAAAAATAGATATTATTGTACCGCTTGGGTTTTTCAAAGAGTGCGGAAAAGTAGTGCGCGAAAGTAGTTTTCCGCACGCAGTTCGGAAAAGTAAGACTTTTGGTACGCTCGTAAGAAAAAGTATATGTTTGTATCAAATGTCACTTTTCGGCACGCGATTGCAGTTGGCTGACCGACGTGGAGTTCGGCCAGCAATTAATTGAGGAAAGGTTAAGAAGTCTGTGTCAAAAACTAACAATGACAGAACAAAAATATTGTCGATTTAAAATTGTTCAACGGTTCTATATTCTTTGGATCAACGGTTGTTATGACAAGAGAATAAACGACGCTATTTTTTTAAACGAGCAACATTGGAAATATTTTAAACAAAAAAAAATATTGTTGATATTGCCGCACGCTCGGCCCTAGGAAAATTATTGTAACGTTGTTCGAAAAGCATCTTTTCTTTACTTATGGTTTACCCAAGCTCCGCAGACGCGTCGTTCGGCAAATGCCGATACGTGTTAGGTAAATACCTATTTATTTTGTTTAATACATCTTGAATGCTTTTCATTAAAAGAACTAGGTCGTTTACTTTTTTGTTTTAGCGACCGTTAAAAAAAAGTCAAAGGGACAATATTTTTGTCCCGCCATTCTTATCTTTTGGTGTAAACGATACTAAAAACCAAAACAGCATGCGTGAAAAGAAAATTGCGCACGCAGTACGGTAAAAATATAACGCAAGCCAAAGAGATCGCTAAAAGCTGTTTTTCGCAAACTTTTTTAATTCCTTTATTTTATTGCAGGACATTTTGGCCACAAAGCATCCAGTGGTAAAGAGTTAGAAGAAAAGTTTGTGGACACCTTTACGAGATTTATAAACGATAAACGAGATGACTATGCTGAACGACCAAACGATTTTATGAGTCTTTTCCTTCATGAATTAAAAATAAAACATAAAGCTGATAACACCAAATCCTTAAACAATATCGGGGATATGGATCAAAACAAATACATATTAAGCAGAGAGGAAATAATATCTCATAGTTTTTTATTTCTGGCATCGGGTTTCGAGACTTCAGCGACGTCGGCAACGTTTGTATTTTATGACTTGGCTCAAAACAAACATATCCAGGAAAAACTAAGAAACGAGATAAACGAAGTTTTATTTAAACACGATAACCAGCTAACATGGGAGGCATTGAATGAAATGTCATATTTAGATCAAGTTGTGAAAGGTAGGTACAGTTCATATCATTATTTTTGAGACAACTTTTTACAGCTTTTTTTCGTTGGCCTAAGCTATTTGTTATGGTAAACAGCTGATAGCTGTCAAAAAGTTCTCTCAAAAATTATGATATGGAGTTTAATATAGTTTTTTTAACCGATCGAAAAAAAGCACTTTTCGTACATTTTTTTATACGGAAAGTGTCACTTTACTTGCAGGTCATCTTAAAAAACTTTTCGATCTTCAGGGACCGGTAAAGAACCAAGAGACCGGAAAAGTTTTTTGCCGGTCTCTTCCCAACAAACAACAACTTGATGGAACTGTACTAATTTTGTACCTCAACTGCTGGCAAACGGTAATAAAGTGCTTATTTTTACTAATTTAGTTTCGCCTACATTTATGTTTATTATAGAGTGTTAGAAAAGGAACATTTTTCAACAGCATTTGTGCATCATTAAAAATAGGTTATTGTCAAAGAAATAGTTAAATAATATATTTGAACAGATAAATTAAAAGTCCTTCTATTTTACCATAAAAAAAAACAATTATTTTACTTTAAAAATCAAATATAAAAAAAAATACGTTTTAATAACATTTTGAAGAAGGCACATTAATTTGTTATCAAAAGTTTAAAATTTTTTCTTCAAAATTAATATATTAGTGAAAAAACATTTAAGTATTTTTGAACAGTTGTGTTTAAAGCGCTTTATTTTAGTACTAAAAAATTTAATATTTTACTGTGAAAATAAAATATTCACAAAAAAAACGTTTTAATAAGTTTTAATAACATTAAATGGCAACCAGTAGTCATTTTATTGGTACAATGAAGAATGTCAAGCTTATGAATGTGAATAATTTTATTTGTTTTTAAAGTGGTGTGGAATGATCCATATTCTTTGGATATATCCTCATCTGATATGAAATATTAATTAAAGATCCTTACAAGGATCAAATCTGAGGGCACGGCAGTGCCTCGCCAAGTTCGCGCTGCTGTACCATCTATTCTTGAAACATTTGAGCCCATATTTGACCTATCTAAAACTCTACTTCGGAATGAGCTACGACAAACTTTGCACAGTCGAAGATCTTCATAAAGCTAGCAACCGCTCCAAGTTTCACGGACTTCCATAAAGTAGTAGAGTAGTTAAGAAATTTCAAAAAACATCGAAATTCCCACTCACTCACTGAATCACTCACTCATGTAGAGATAATCAAAATTCTACTGTACTTCGAAATTTGGCATACTGATAGAAATTATGACCAAACCCCTGGAAAAAAACCCCAAAATTCTATTTCACTCCCCTCTCCTATACATGTAAAGTTATGTAAAAGTAACATTGCTCAATTCTAGAGGCGCTAGAGAGCTGAGCTTTGGCAAACTGATAGAAAATATAATAAAACTATAGGAAAAAAAAATTTAAAACACCAAAATTTCAATTTACTTCTCTTCCGTGTACATGTAAAGTTATGTAAAAGTAACTATACTTCCAGAAACGCTAGAGAGCCGAGCTTTGGAAGGCTGACAGGAACTATGATAAAACCATGGGAAAAAATTTGAACAATAATCCGCATATTTTACTACGTTAAAAATAAAATATTTTCCAAGTTGTTTAAAAAAGATGTGAAATCATAACAACAACATTTCATGTAAAAAAAAGCCAAGTACGCGAAAACAGTATTCCGTAAAAAGATTTGAGATAAAAGTAAAGCCAAGTTCTCCAATACAAATTTCAAAATGATCGGTTCTTACTAGTTTGAAAACGTTTTTCGAAACTTTACAGGTCATCCAGGGAATATTCTGGATTCTGGATCGGAATGTAAAATTCACATTTCCAGTCTAGTAACGTAAATACCTATCATTAAGGGCCGGCTTTCACAATCGATTTTAACATTAAAGATATTAATAAACCGTAAATACATAAGTTTTACAAATTTTTCAGACGGTACATGTACAGATTATAATATATATGTCAAAATGATAAATGTTATTTTAAATGTCAAATTGACAAATGATATTAACCTTCTTTAATTCAACGAAATACCCTTTATTCTGTTTATAGAAGGTTTTTTTTTTAACATATTGTTTTCTATACGTTGCGGACAAAGAATTTTCAAAATATAACATTTCCGAATATTCTGTAAAGGTTTTAATTACAGCGCATTTTTGCACCGTTTAAGAAATGAACCGCGTAAATGCAGTAATGAAAAAACTTTTATTGAAACGGCACGCGTACTTAACGAAATCATAATGCAACCTCTATTAAAGTGTTTTCGGTGAGTATATTTATCTCCAAAATTGTGGTTATGGTTATTATAAGACGGCGCAGTAGCATAAAGAACGTGGTTATTTACGCATGTCTAAATTGTCTTATTGTACATTGATAATTTAACCAACCAAAACTTGAATCTCGTTCCAAATTCATATTTTTCTTATGTTTTAAACATTTGCAGTTATTTTTATGAATTTTTTGACCAGTTTAAAATTATTTCTCTTGTAGAATGATTTTCTTGTTGGTTTGTGGAAAAAAGCAACAAATTTGTTGAGGTTACTCATTACCGAGCCACGAGCCTCGAGCCTCGAACAATTCGCTAATGTAGACGTGAAAAAGGTATGATCGCGAGCCCGCAACAAGCCATTCGCGACGAGCAAATAGGCGGTGGTCGGTCAATGCGCTTCAAATAAAAAAAATTACCATGAATGATGAAAAAGTATTGTCTATTTGAAAATCATAGGAATAGACCTGTTATATGGAATCCAAAAAACAAAGACTATTTAAAAAACATTTAAAAGAAGATGGGTGGTTTATATGTTACTAGCCTAAAACAAAATGGCTTTGCCAGTAAGCCCGACCAGTGGCGGATCCAGGATGTCCGGAGGGAGGCGCGACGGAGGGAAAAAACAAAACAATTTTTTTTGCGGGATTTAATAAGAATTAGCTATAAAGCTTACTACTATGTGCAAACAAAATGTGCCGCAGTCGAGAATTTGAGCAAAATCAGTTAAATTTTAATTAAAAAAAGTTATATTTTAGCGAGTATTTTTGAAAAATTTTATATTTGGCAATAATTTAGTTTGACGCTGAAGTTGCTATTTGTTGTTAACATTTGTGTAAGACTGGTCCAAACGTCATACTCCGTTATCATAACCGGGTAGAGGTTTGCATTCACTAAAATAAAAAAAAAACTAATGTATCATACGAATTTCAACATTATATTGCTCTATAAGTCTAGTTTAATGTTTATATATAAGTATCGCCGTTTGTTAAAAACAAATATTATTTCCTATTTTTCTATAAAATGACATTTTATACGCGTACCCTGGTAGAGCGTCATTACCGTTATCAGTTTGTATCTACCGCTAGAGGCGCCTTAAGCGAACGCGCGCGAATTTTTCGTATTCCTTCAACATCACTCAATACAGAGATCGCAACGCAAGCGCCCCAGAAAAGTCACATCTGTTATATGCAGTTTTAAGCGTTAATTCGTGCATTGGTTAAGCTTGTCCGATCATAAGTTGTAATTACCGTTGTCAGTATAGTGAGGTAAATAAAATATATTTATTTTCCATTTTATACATATTTTATGTATAAAATTTCTTGTAGAAGTAAAATTGCTTCTAATATTGCTCTAAAGAACTATATTTAGTTTGATGTCAAAGTTGCTATTTATTGCTAATATTTGTGTTTGCCCAAACATCATACTCCGTTATCATAAGTTTGCATCAACTAAAACAAATTAACCTAATGTATCATACGAATACCCTGGTAGAGCGTCATTACCGTTATCAGTTTGTGATTCCTAAATATCTACCGCTAGAGGCGCTTTAAGTAAGGGCTTAAGGGTTCTTATTCCTTCAACATCTCTCAATTCTGTTCTGTGCAGTTTTTAGCATTAATACATGCATAGATTAGCTTGTTTAATCATAAGTGGTAACTACGTTTATCAGTATAGTGAGGTAAACAAAATATATTTATTTTCCATTTTATACTAAAAAATTTATTACCAAGAAAGAAAAAAACAAAAACTCTTTTTACAGAACAAGCGGAGCGATAAAACATACGTATAATCATTTCCGTTATCATCATCATTATCCATTTTAATTTAAAGTAATATACTCTCAGAAAAGGTATACGGGATGCCATTATGAGTATTTAAAGTAAATTTTTGAAAAAATCCTTGGACACATTATTTTTATTTTCTTAAAATATTTATATCCATCGGCTCCTAGTTGGGGTAGCTTTGACCTCTTGACTTTGGAGAGGGAAAGTGGGTCAAGTGATACCTGGTTTAAAAGAGTTTTATTCATTCCTTTACAGCATTGCTATTATTTCAAAAATTAATAGATTAGTTTTTGAGATATTCGCAATTTAGGAAAAAAATTAAGACTGACAGCTTACTATTTTCTAACAAGTAAACTATTACAAAAAGATTTAGCAAATTTTTTTTAATGATTTTTTTTATGTAGGTAAACTTTTTCAAGAGATGTGAATTTATGTCTCAAAATTAGTGGGTACTTTGTTTTAATTTAAGGTTTCAATATCGCGTTGCGAGCCTCGAACAATGCCGTCCACAATAGCGAATAGATTGCACTCGTTCATCGATGCTCGTGGTTCGTTAATGAGTACCCGGCTTAACATTAGGCACATTTTGAGTCAGTTAAAATAACAGAAAATTTGACAGCTGTTACCGTTATTGTTACTAAGAATAACGATAACATTCAGGGCCAAAAAGATAGATTTTGGAACACTAAAAATAAGCAAAACACAAACGTTAATTTAGTTGTTTTACACACCTTCAACTTTTTGTATATTTATATTTGTTTATTTATTTTTATTAGATTTATGACTTTTTACAAACCAAACTATACCAAATGTCAGTAAAAAATTCGATTGCATTAAAATCAACAATAAAAAACTAACCTTAAAAAAAAAACGGTAACTTTAAAGGTCGGCCACTGTAAGTACCGGGCGCCGTGACCGTAAATAACAAAAAAGGAGCTAGAAGCTGCTAATGCGCACACTATTAACTGTTACTTCGTGAACGTTAAAGTGTGTTCTTCGCTACAAAAAGTTATCTTTATTAACTACTTACCAAAACTATAAAACCACAACGAAATTGACGTTTACATATGCTGAGGGAAAACTCTCTGACACCTAACTTAAGCCATTTAATAGATAGTTTAAGTTGTGCTACGTATTTTTACGTAAAACTGCACGTTAAGCGTTCTACGTTTTGTTCCAAAGTTGAATGTTTTTACGTTACCATAACAAGTCTACTAATAGCAGAGAATATGGAATTCGGCACTGTGTTTTTTTGATGTTACAATTTTGTTTTTTGTCTTTTCAACTACATTAGGAATACATTTGGAAAGAATCGTTTGTACTGGAAGCGGAAATTATCGTTTAGGCCTCATTTGTCGATCGGTCAATCAACCAATTCTATTCTTTGGTAACGTTACGGTGCACGCAGACTGCCGTAAGCTAACGTAAATACAAGCTCCTAACGTGACCTTGACGATGGTGTGACGAAGTGCGCTTGCGTAACTGTCAAATCTCATGCTTACGAAAAAATACGTAGCACAACTTAAACTATCTATTAGCGAGTAACCAATTTTAACCAACCTGAGCATATTAGCGATCGCGGTTTAAATCATTGTAGTAGTTCGGGACCTAAGACGTAAATTTAGGGCGTTGTCTGCATTTTCGCATAGCGTGACGAAATTTGGCACAGACGTAGCAGACACCTAGAGATGCCATTTTAGAAGTGGTGCTTCGATGGAATCCAGTGCAGGGCTAAGATACAGGGGCGTACCTGAGGTGGGACAGGAAAAACTAATAAATTAAATGTAAAACTAGTTTCGCGCAAATTTTTTGTTTCTTTAACTTTATAGCTATGTAGCTTATAAATTCAAAAAATCTATAAAAATTAAAGAATGATAGTAAGGTTTTTTTTGAGGGGGTGATGGAGCAAAAGGTAGGAGGATAAATTGTTAAAATCTTATATCGTCTAAAGTGGTCGTGTGGGGTATCGATTTCTAGGTAATTTAGTATTCCAAATCAAAATAAATATCAATTGAGCCAACACGTCAAACTGTTCACATGATATGTCAAAAACTGATACCTTAATCTGCAAGGGATTATTAAAAATACCTGACCAAACCTAACTTAATAATATTTGATAACTTAGTGTAGTGTAGTAAAAGTAAAAGTGAAATCAAATTTCGAGAATTTTTAACATAATCTGCCAATTCTTGGGTGCCAAAGCATACACTTAATAAAATTACATAAATGCATCCTGTTTGAGATTGGTTTTCACAAGTGGTAATTAAATAGATATTTGAGAAATATTGATAATGCACATTATATAAATAATATTTTTTATACAATTAAAATTACTGTATTTTATTAATAACTTTTTATTTAAGAAGAAAAAGTTATAAGACAGCTTTTATATATATATACATTTTTTGATGGATTGCTGGTACTGTATAATATGTGTACCTTTTAAAAATTATTTTGTAGTTTAACTCACCTACGCGTCGTTTAATTTTGTTATTGTTCCATCAATTTAGTTAGCGGAAAAATATAAAAATTTTGCCTAATTTACCGACCTTGTACTTTTAATAATAATAAAGTTAACAATAGTACCGACTTTAATTTGGATACCCTGTATGTTTTGAAGTCTCTAAGTAACAGCTAGTTTAACTTTCTACTGTATATTTTCTAATTTTATAAGTGCTGGGAATAACGTTTTCCGTATTTAAAAAAAATATACTGACAAAAGAAACAGCCTGTATTTTCTTACAATTATAAAGCTAAATAAAATTATGTACACCATGTAAAAAAGACGTTTTTCGTGTTGTAGCAAGTAGTAAAATTAGAATGGTATCTTAAACTGCATAACCGGTATAACAAAAAGTTTGAGACTACTACTTTTTACATGATTTTTTTAATATCACCTTGTATCTTTCAGCATATTACTAAATTGCACTAACTTAAATTTTTGTGTCATAGCCTGTAATAAGCAGACAAACTGTGCCAAGTTTCGTTGCAAAATTCTTATTAACGCAGTAGCTATAATGAATAATGTAAAAAAGTATATACGTTCAGAAAATGGTAATGATTCACTTATTACAAAAATAGAGATGATAAATGGTTTACAAAGGAGAGTATAGTGATTGCAATGAGATGTTTATTTGACATATCTAATATCTAGAGTTATTTGAATTTTCAGTACTGAAATAAAAAATTGCAAAAAAACTTTATTGTCTAGTTACTTTTTAACACCCTGTATAAAAATTTTAATTTAATTGTTGTAGAGAGCTGACTTTGGGTTTTAGATAGTGATTTGTAACGTCGTCATAAAAAAAAGTAGTTAAAATGATCATAAAAATTTTACTTATTTTTAAAAACAGCCTGTATTTTTAATAGTTTAAACTAATTTTTATTTTCTTTTTAGATTTTTTTAATTTAGAATTATTATATAAAATCCCCCTGTACTCGGACCCTGTATATGTCACACCCGTCTAGCAATTTTTGTTTTAAAGAGAAACAATTTGTTTATGTGCACATAAAACTTTTTTAACCTTATCTTGCATAACTAAGCTTCTAATTTTTTTTTTCTACCCAATACCCACACCATAAATTTCTCAAAAAAAAATTATTTTTTATTTCTTGGAAGAAAAGAAAGCAATATAATTTTTTTATTACTTAAAATTAAAGCGTATATGTCCTGATAATCGGTGCCAAGTTTCAGCAAAAATGCAGACAAAAGTGGCTTAGGCTCCGGACTATAGGAGAAATTTTGGTGTCAAAAAATAATTAGCTGTTTCACTTTTGGTTTAAACCAAAAATGACCATGCTTCGGAGCTGGGTTACCCTCGGCTAACTTGACAGCACGGTGTTGTTTGGGGTTTAATTTTTTATCCGACTTTAAATTTTATCTATGCATGTTTCAACCGAAAAAGGTATAAAATTTAGTGTCAGTGTGTGTCAGAGATATTATTTTATTAATTTTTTTCATGGATGTTTAGTGCTAAGTTTATATGAGTTGACAAGTTTAAAATATTTTTCTCTTAAAATTATTTTTCTCGTAAAATAATTTTCTTACTGTTTTGTGGAAAAAAAAATCAACAAAAATGTTGAGGATGGTTTACAAGAAATGTCATTTCGTTAACGTGCATATGTGTTTTCCGCGACATTAATAACAAAGTTATCGTTATTAACCGCGTATCGTTAAAACCATAACGAAATTGCCATTTACATGTGCTGAGCAAGAACACTATTTTTTCTGATACTTAATTTAAGCCATTTATTAGCGGGAAACCAATTTTAACCAACTTTAACCAGAGCATATTTATATTTGTATTTACAAACGGATAGTAGGTTCGAGTTTGTAGAGGCAAAGTTAAAAAAAAAACATTGCGATTGGGTTAGGGTATAGTGTCCCTATATAGTTTAACAGTTCATACGTTTCGTTTTTACTTATCGGCCTGTCCGCTTATTGCAGATAATTTGTCAGCTCAATCAATGGTGGATACCAGGATAATCTAACTCGAAGTCACTTGGTGCCCGGGACAATCACAACTCATTCACTCACACATTCATACTACATGAAGACTTATCAGGCCTAAGCAATTCCCGGTAGGCAATTTTTTCTCTCAAGGAGGATTTAATTTTGCCTGATTCACTTTGTCCGTGACCTCCGAGCCAATGCCTTGTATTCATCATCAACTTTGCCTACTTCGTTGATGCCCAAACTTCGCCCAAGACAGGATTTACCCTTACTTTCAGTAAATCTGTATTTAAAAAGGGATAGTAGGTTCGAGTTTGAAGTGGCAAAGTTTAAAAAAACATTTCCAAACTAGTAAGAACTTTTTATTTTGAAATTTTTATTGGAGAATTTGACTTTAATTTTATCTCAATTCTTTTTACAAATACCATTTTCGCGTACTTATCATTATGATGCTTCTAATGTATTCAACTTTTTTGCAGAGAGCTTACGTCATCACCCACCCTTTGCGCGTATTGCCCGCAAGTGTACAAAAGACTACAAAATTCCTAATACAAATGTGATTATTGAGAAAGGAACAAAAATTATTATTCCAATGTGGGGTCTTCACATGGATCCCGACTATTTTCCAATGCCAGAAAACTTTAATCCAAAACATTTTCTTCCGGAAAATGTAGATAGGAGGCCAGAATGTACATTTTTTCCATTTGGTGAAGGAAAAAGAACTTGCTTGGGTAAGGCATTAATAGGTCTATTAATAAGCGTTTGAAAGGACTTTGAAGTCCAGTACTTAATTTTTTAAATTAGGTTTATTTGACGTTTATCAGAAAAATTGAACCCTAGGCTGGAACAACATGGTAACCGCCATTAAGTGTTAATGCGGTATTTCCGTGGAACAACGTTGTATATTCATAATATTTGGTATGCGATCAAGTCTACTATACCTATTATATAATTAGTTTATTTTGGGTAGTCAAATTAGTCATATAATAACTTTACCTGATAAAGAAATAGATCATATTTCGTTTTTTTTTTCATTATTTTCCATCAATTTAATATTTGGCGTTTACAACGTTGTTCCAGCCTAGGGTTCAATTAATTAAATTAATGTGACTTTAAACTTATCGGCTGTCTTTAAAAATAACAACCTCGGTATTTTTTTGCAAGCTGATTAATTCGTTTTTATTATTTTATTATATTAAATTTTTTAAGCATAATTCTATGGAAAAAAAATACATTTATTTATTTTCATTAAGTAGTGTGACTGAGATTTAGTAAGAAAATTTTTTACAATTTTTTTAAGATAATATATAGCTAACAATATTTTATGTAATTAAATGATATTAATATTAAGGACAATAATTGGATCCATGACGGATCTGATACATTCCTTGCTAGCCTGTTAGCACACTTCAAGTGAAGCTATGATACTCAAAAAACAGTTTTTTGTAAATATCTCGGAAACTAAAGCTCCTACAAAGTTTCTGGTTAAAACACAAATTACTGAGAAAAAAATGGTCCACTATATTCGGAAAACCTCATATTGATGTGATGCTTTTGATTTTCTCTAATTTTTAAAATCTACCCCCACTCTTTTTTTTAAACTAAAATTAATTTTGTTTAACTCCAGACTAATTACCTTTCGTTTGATACCACACAAGCCATGTTTTGACTTAAACTCCAATTTTTAAAATCTACCCAACCCTTTTTTTAAAAACTAAAATGTATTTTGTTTAACTCCAGACTTAATTACCTTTCGTTTGATATCACACACGCCATATTTTCACATAAACTCTAATTTTTGAAATCTACCTTCACCCTTTTATTTAGCTTGTGTTCGATGGATTTGGTTCATTTTTAAAAGGGACCATCACGGCCCAAGACCCAGCCTAGGTATCAAATTTCATTTAAATCGACAAGCGGTTTTTGAGTTATGCGGGTTGGTCGTTACAGACAGACATACATACATACATACATACATACATACATACATACATACATACATACAGACAGACAGACAGACAGACAGACAGACAGACAGACAGACAGACAGACAGACAGACAGACAGACACACAGACAGACGGACAGACGGACAGACGGACAGACGGACAGACGGACAGACAGACAGACAGACAGACGGACAGACAGACAGACAGACAGACAGACAGACAGACACACAGACAGACGGACAGACGGACAGACGGATAATAAGACGGACGGACGGACGGACGGACAGACAGACAGACAGACAGACAGACAGACAGGCAGACAGACAGACAGACAGACAGACAGACAGACAGACAGACAGACAGACAGACAGACAGACAGACAGACAGACAGACAGACAGACAGACAGACAGACAGAGAGAGAGAGAGAGAGAGAGAGAGAGACAGACAGACAGACAGGCAGACAGACAGACAGACAGACAGACAGACAGACAGACAGACAGACAGACAGACAGACAGACAGCGCAACAAAAAAATTTCAAAATCATCTGAAACGCAAAGATATACATATAAAATATTTTGAAATCGGAGCAACTTTTTTTTTCTCGAAAAAATTAGGATTACCATAGCCCACACTACTATACTATAGAGTAGTGTGAGCTAAAAAAAAAATAGGATCACCATAGCTCACACTACTATAGTATAGAGTAGTGTGAGCTAAAAAATGTCACACACATACACACAGACAGACATTATGATGATATTGCTAATAGGTCAAAATACACCCAAATAACATATTTTCGGCGTCATCTCAAAAAAAATTTTTTTGTCGATAACAATACCTTATCTCATTGCTGCGCGGGCTAGGAAGGTAATAAATTTTTTATTATTTAATTATATCTACAGCAAACGAGACCTGGTTTTTGTTGTAAAAACGTATGGATATTGATAGCCGATTTCAAATGTAAAGCTGTTGTCACACTTTGTATTTTAACCGGGTGGTAAAATCACAGGAAATTAATAGCAAATTCTTTTGAGAAAATTAGTGCGCCACTCGTGTTGTACTGACACTGTTTTCTTGCCTAATAAAATAAATTTAAAAAAATGTCAAAGAATGGATTTTTAAAAATCCGAGAAATGCAATTCTTTCAATAATATAACATTGTTCCTTCATTCTTCTCCCAATTGTTTATTAAATTACTTTTAAAACAAATAAATCTTTAGCTTCTTCATATAGTTACTAATAAGGTAGTGTCGGATAATAAGGCCTGACAGGTTATAAGGCCATACTGTTCAAAATACCATTTGAATAAATATTTCATACACTCAGCGCCATCTAGGTGCACAATGACTTCAACTGACACAAACTAAACGCGTATTAAGTGCAGTCAACCTTTCTGTTCAACCCCAGCACGCCGTAAAATAAAAACGTTAACCTGGCCTTATTACCCGACAGTACCTTACATTAAGGACAATAAAGAAAAATAAAGATAGTGTAATCTAAGAAATAAGATAAAACGATTAAATGCCGAAACATCCCGATTTACGTTGGATATCCGGTTTTGATGAACAGGGTGGTTTGGTTTTGCAAGTGAAAATCATCTAGTCAAAACGCATAGTGTGACACCAGCCTAACATTATTACAATAGTTCACAAAAGTAAAGGCGGATTTACGATCGTAAGCAATTAATGTTTTGACGGAAAACACTTTTTGTAATAGCGAATTATTTTGAGGAAGTTAGTGCGCTACTCGTAGTTCACCGACACGGTTTTAGTGCTGTCAATAGCACTAGTGCAACTCAAGCTCGAAGAGCCCGTGGCATAAAATGTGCACTGAGTGCAATACAATAAATTCCACCAGTTTTCCCAAAAGAAAAACAAGTTTGCACTAGGGGCGCACCAGAATAATTTTCTCGCGTTGCAACGGTTTTAAAACACTGTTTCAATAAAATACGTCATTGATTGGTGACGTCACAACTCTGAAATGTCGTGTTATTAATGCTCAAAAACAATTGGAGACCCAATACCATCTGTATTTCCTCCTAACAATTTGGTAACTTCCAAAAACAGTTAAAAAGGTTTTGTTTTTTTAATTATTTATTGTTTCAGTTTAAATAATGGTATTTCCCGCTCGTTAGCAATAACGTCACGTTTGAACCAATTTCAATGGTTTTAAAACTAGCCTCTCTTTAGTTTGAAACCAGCGCATGCTTGTCACTCTTTTTGACAAAGACAGAAATAGAAGACGTTCGTTGTGGACTAGCCATGGCAGCTAATTTCTCGTCCAAGACTGTTATAATGTTTTCGACAAATCTTGCGTTCTAGACTTCTATTCTTGAGGAACGTTCTACTGAAATCACACAATCCGTATTCTTGAGCTCCTGTAGGAGAGATCACTTCTACTAAATTTTAAGAGAACTTTGTTCTATTGGGTCGACCCAGTAGAACAAAGGCATTTTGTGTTAAAAGCATTCGCATTAACACCGAGAAAACATCAAACCTTTATCGTAAACATGTTCTTCGAGTTGGTCACGAACTAGGAGCTCAAAATTGTGTAAATGTTCCTAACTTCACCTGTGTCTGCTAATTTGTCCTTTCATTTAGTTACGTAAAAACAACTTTTTTCTCCTTCGTAACAATATAAATCTACTCTGCAGGGAAAAAAAAATGTACTTGCAAAAAATACCAATGTTACCTAGTTTTTTAAAGTTTTTAAACTCTTGTTTTTTGTTTGAATTAACTTTTTGAAGTGTAAACTTCTTTAGGCGCGTTTAGCAGTTTTTGTGGGTACTGAATTGAACTGAGCCATCAGGCTCGGCTCTGTAACGCTCATTCGGGTGAAGTCAGCTCGAGTCGACTAACTGTGAAAGGAACATTCAGCGAGCGATATGATGACGCAGATGAAGGCCAGTATTATTAATTTGGCCTTGTTGAACCTTACACTTCTGCCGTGTAGTCTTAAGCACAGACAATTTTTTTTAGGTTATACACTTTTGCTGTTTTATGATATTAGAAACAGATCTCTAGGCACATCATATCATTAATATTTTTAAGTTTATATTAGCACAAACAAAATATTAAAAGTTTTTAAAATAATTTTTTCTAATCATAAAGAGATAATCATTTAGCATTGCCGGATTTTATTTTTTTTTAAATTTTTTCTCTTTCTCCTCAAACATTAACAATCCTACATTTTAAAAACAGCACCTCCATGTTATATGAGGTTTTTTCTTATTTTGGCATCCTTTATCATACCGTTTACACCCTGCTTATTTTTATAATCTAGAAGGAAAAAAAATTCGTTCTAAAAGATTATAGGGCGAAACATAATTTTTGCAAGTATCTTTTTTGCCTGTGCACGGTAGAAATAAATGGAAATAAGAAAATTTTGCCGATCCCATATCGCCGCCGAACCAACTTGCCGCTGACCCATTTCCCCACCGAGAAAACTAGCCGCCGCCGTGGCTTTAGTTTGAAATTTTATTCTGAATAGAAAATATTTATCGGTAAAACAATTTTTTAAATAATTGTTAAAAAATTTTCTTTCTTTTTTCACACAGCAGTTTTTTAAGTTCTTAAAAAAATTTTTTAGACGATTTTTCTTATTTTTGAGAAAGAGAAAGACAAATAAAATTGAAAAGAAGTAAAAGTGAATCGGCGAATTGTCCTGACCCCTAAAAGAACTGCACAGTAAAAAAAATGATTACTAGAACATTACTTCATCCAGCTAATAGTACATATTGGAGCTGAGATTACTCTATTTTTATGTAGGCTAACAAATGTTACGTAACAAAGTTTAACACATTATCAAACTTTGTAAAATTCCACCCCTGTACCGGTTATGTAATTTATGGACTACCCTAAATCACAAGAAAAGAAAATCACAAATTTCAATCAACCAGCTTCTTTCTTTAGCTCACAGAATAGGAAATAGTCATGAAAATACTCCAAATAAGCCAGCTGTCCAAGGAGCGTATTATCTCAGGCTTTGATTGGCTGAAATTTTTAAATCAATCAATCAGAGCCCAGTAAAAGGTAAATCCGAGCGGATAAAACCCTCCATGGTCACCCAGCCATACCTGTTATAAACCTGGCAGCGTAAACTTTTTTTTTTTGAAAATTTAGTACAACGCAACCACAAATTTGTTAGGTGATCCATGTTAATAGGGACTTATTGCAATAAGGCCAGGCAGTAATAGTGTCGGGCACTATTCTGATATTTTTCCATTCAAAACTGACAGTTCTTCTTTCAAAATTGACATACCAAAGTCGAATTTATAAATCCAGTCGTTTATTTTCCATTAATCATGGCGGCACTATTAATTCCGGCTCTTATAACACACAAAGGCCTAATTTTGAAAGAAGACAGCTGTTCTTATAATGCGAAACAGTCAGAATAGTGCCCGGCACAATTACTGCCTGGTTTTATTGCAAAAGTCCCTAATAACGAAGTATAGGATAAAACCGGCTGTCCATTGAGCGTGTTATTCGCGCGGATTTTTTTTCTCACGCTTTGATTGGTTCAAATTTTTTAATCAACCAATCAGAGCCCAAGGAAAGAAAAATCCGCTCAGATAATACGTTTAATGGACACCCGACATAAGATTGTTCCCGCTCCATAATAGAAAACTTACATTTTGTATGGTCGGGAATCGGACCCCTGACGGGGTGAGCGAAGTTAGGCACAAACTTATCAAACCAATGACGTCAAACGGTACGTCACTGTTTTAAACCTTTTTTAAAACAATTGCACGCGAGAAAACACCTCGGGTTTTCCGTCAAGACACTTGCTTGCTTTCCTCTAGAGGGAGCTATGTTAATAAATTTCCAAAAGCTTTTAGGAAAATTCATTTTTTTGTTTGTGTACCTACCATTTGATTTATAATTTTAGGACAGAGGCTAGGATTAATGCAAATAAAATTAATTGTTTCAATGATGACTAGAAACTACACTTTTCAAATAAACAACATGACCAAGTTGCCCATCAAAATGACAGCCTTTACAATAATTTCAAAAATTAAGGGTGACCTCTGGCTGGATATTCAGAGGGTTAATGATGTTACATGCCAAGTGGATACTGATGTAAGCGAGACTGGAGGCTAATGATTTATTCCAAAATTGGGTCCGATATGGTTTAAAAAATATTAGACATTGACATAAAATACTATTCTAGAAAACGTGTGTGTTTATTTATACAGAACCGGGCGTTAAGTGCCGCTCGCGTTTTAGAGCGTAATGAAATTGTTTACCGCTCGCGGACGTTAAAGCAGTACTTTAGCGCCGGCGGGCGTTATAACCTATTTTATGGCCCACCGCCAGGGTTTAAATTATGAGTCAATTATTTTGGAATACTTGTCTGATGATTTGTTTATTTGTAAAATATAAGAGATATTTAAACATCTATTTTTTTAAATATTTTTGTGCATAAAACATTGTATATATCTCAGTCAGAAATTGTGTTTAACGTCCTTGTCGTGTAAAAACCTTCGTCTGGCAGCTCTAAAATTTATTTACATGTAGCGGGGTTCAAACGCTTTACCTAAACTAATTATAAATCAAGACAATTTTGAAGAACATTTAACCATATACGTGGAATATTACGTATATGCATTTAACGTGATCTCTGCAGTTTTCTCAGCACAAATTTTTGTATATAGGGCTATGTGAACAAGTTAAAGATTATTTAATTTTTTTCATAATTTAATTTAAGTCATTTTAAAATTATGTTTGTTGAGCGCGCGAGTTTCAAATGGAATTTACCCCTAAAAAGAATTGCATGCCATATTTTCTCTACAAATATCGTTTATTTTTTAAATTTTTAAACAATTAACAAGCAATTATTCTCGATGGGCTTACATTCAAAGATAGCGAAAAAATAACCGAATGGTCCATGCTAATAGGGACATTTTGGGTCGCGTATTTTAGAATTTGTTGCCGTTATTATTATTACTGAGTGCGTTAGCAGCTTCTCCCTCCTATTTTGTTATTTACGGTAATGGTGCCCGGTACTTATGCTGGCCATCCTTTAATGTTACCCTTATTTTTCAGGGGTTAGTTTTGTATTGTTTTTTTAATGCAGTCGATTTTTTTACTAAAATTCGTTAGTTTGGTTTGTAAAAAGCCATAAATCTAATAAAAATAAATAAACAAATACATATAAACAGGAAAGAGTGTGAAACTACTTAATTAACGTTTGTGTTAAGCTAATCTTTAGTGTTCCAAAATCTATCTTTTTTGCCCTGAATTGAAACCGTTATTTTTAGCAACAATAACGGTAACAGCTATCAAATTTTCCATTATTTTAATCGACCCAAAATGTCCCTAATAATTGCCTCATTATGACAATAAGGCATCAACTGCAAAAAATAAAAAAGTTTTTAAATATGGTCATAACTTTTGTGTTACCCTTTGTACTACGCTGTTATTGTTTTATAGATACGAGTATATTTATTTATAGTTATTGTTTTATAAATACGAGTAAATTTTTTTATATTTAATAAAAATAGATCGTTTACGTACTTTTGCTTTATATTTTTTATAAATTTAGGTTTACTTGGGTATTTTATAGATGTAAAATATATTTATTTTTATACTAGATTATTGGTTTGTACATCAATTGGAATTGCCGAACAAAAAAGTCTAGTTTAGACACAGATTTAAACTAAATTTAAATACCTATGATTTGTAACATAACAATAAAACATTAACAAATAAAATAAATAAATAATTTATACAAAATTTTAACTTAAATGCACCGAGGTATTTACAAACATATAAACATAAAACAATTATTTTTCCACATCTAAAAATTGACAAAGAAAGTTACCAATGTATACAAAACAATTTTAGTAGTCAGAATTTCCGCTGAAATATTTGTTTTTTGGCAAACATAAAAATATTTAGCACCGCACTTCTAATGATAGTTTGCTTTCAAGTATATCAGTTTTAGCTGCCCTAACATATTTAAAACATTTTAGAAATATTACGGTGGCAGGCGAATCTTACTAATTATATCTATTTGCCGCTCCAACCAACGTTGCTGGGGTAGCTGTTATGCAGCATCTTTTTTAATGACCTCCAATGGACTTATTAGCACTGATCTAGCAACAAATGGTGATCCGTGTTATTAGTCGCATATTTTTCTTGGATATTATTAAGAAAATTGCCAATCAACATATCGCACATCCCCTTCGACACCGTTGTAAGTTAAAATATTATAGTTATACAGGAAAAGCAAAATAATATTTTGTAACTCGTAGTTCTTTATCCAAAATATATTATCAGCTGTGCAAAATATATAATAATAAGATAATTTGAGATTTGAACACAGGATTTTGTTGGTTTTTGCGTTAAACGGGTTCGAAGAGGATGTGCGATATGATAAGTAGCGGCTTGGTAGTTTTTATTAATGGAACCGTAATATAAAGTACGACAAGCGTTTTAAAAAAACTACTGTAGCGGAATGTCAGACTAACCTGGAGTAACTCTGTTCGCAAATTTTGCAAATAAATTATACTATATCTAATTATATTTGTATTAAAATTGATATGTCCTCAAGTACTTTTTTATATATTTTTGGTTAAAAATAGAATACCGGATAGATCTAACAATACTCGGAAATTTAAATATGTAAATAAAAATGATAGATACTTTTGTACGGTTTAAAATTATTTAGCCCACTGTTTGGTACAATCAAAACTGTTAACATAATTATATAGATAGTAGGTATAAAAATATGTAAGTAAATTTAGAAAGTTTTAAATTTGTAGTTTAATATATAGTTGTTTAATATACTCGTATTTCATACCTATATACCTACTTTCTTTTATATATTTTATTTGGTATTGTACAAAATTTTATTTTGATTTATATGCAAAATACATATTTTTTTTTCAAATATTGGTAGGACTATCCCGATTACCATAGATGTAATTAAATAAAAATATCCGAGTGATTTTTAGCAAAAACAAATTAAAATTGCTTTTAATAACACAAGCATGTGTTTTACTAAATTCGGGACATATCAACACAATAAAAAACAATTTAAAATAAACACATAATGTTAAACAAATTCGTTGTTTACCTACCTATAACAAAGTAACAAAATATAAGCTTAATATACATTTATAAAATATTACCTAGTTTATTTTATAACACAAGGATATTTTAAAAATTTTTCTATAATATTTTTATCACAATAAAGTCGTGATGTATTTTTTAGTTATCATCAGTCAATTTTAAACTTAATTTATAGAAGATGTATCTGTAGCACTATCATGTAAGATTATTTTCCTACGACCACTTATGAATATGATGGATTTTAGAAAACGTTTAATTAATTAATTAATGCATACTTAATTAATAATAATTTTCCGCACATGTGTTACAAAGTGTTTTTCCACACATGTGCGGAAAAGCAGTCTCGGCAAATTTGTGCATAATTAGAGACCAATTTTTACAAAAATTAGTATAGTTCAGCAGTGTTCGCAGGCAAAAATAGCGTACACAACTCGATAGAAAGTAACTTTCTTACACTCGCGTGTTGTGTTACTCGGCTAGCGCCTCGTTCACAACATGTACGCTCGTGCGAAATTTGTCACTTTCTTTCTCTCTTGAATGTGTACGCGTTCATATTTAAAGATTTTAAAAAAGCTATAATAAGATGGTAAATTACACATGCATTTTAACTTTCAAAAAATGTTTTGCATAGTGACATAAAAAAAATATAGATAGAAGCCGAAGTTTTGGGAGCACGGAAAGACATCTATCTTGCACTACAAGGCTGTATGGACACAGTTTACTTTAAGGTAGCAAATTGACCTTGATCACCATTCTTAAATGACCATAACCATCGAACATATAATGTTATATGTTCGAAGCCATAACATGATATTAAAACTTCAGTAAATGAATCCGAGGTTTTAAATTTTAAAAAACATGCAGTTATAACTAAACAAGACCCCAGAGTCATTGCTTCAGTCTTTTTTTATTAGCGGCGTTCACACATAGACACAAGTCGCGCAGTTTTAGAGCGTATGCTCCAGTCGCGTGTGCCTAATCGCTTGTGTGAATGCTCAAGAGACGCAAAAGTTTGAAACGCGTAATGTACCGGTCGAAGTAGTCGCGCCCGGCGAAAATTTTTTCTTAGGCGATTTTGTACCTCGCGACGAAAATTTCAAACTTGTCCGAAAATCCAAACGCGACGCTAGTCACGCGTGGAACAATACATTAGTGTTTACACGCACGAGATTTAACCGTTCAGTTTTGTACCGTCTGAGTGAGGGTATAGCCAGGTTGAGTTTTGCAGCAACGATTTTGGCTCGACTCAATCCAGTCCTCTCTCTAGAACTCGCAAATGGAGCATACGCTCTAAATCTGCGTGACGTAATTGCGTTGCCGCAGCGGTAACGCACTTGCGGTCCGTGAGCCCCGGTACACGCACGCGTTTTTATGAAGAATGCACGCAAGACGATCGCACGTTGCCGCCTAACTGTGTGAATCGCGTCATTTATTTTATGGTATTATGGACCGCAATTGCGGTAACGCTGCGACACGGCGCTGCAGAAAAACACGTGTGTATACCGGCGCAAGTGTGAACGCAGCGATTGATGTAAGAGTACGTATTTACCAAACTGCTCCGCTCGCAAACATGAATTCATTATGTTTTCAACTAGCGCGCGCGCCGCTTGCAAGCCGTTTGTCGAAAACGAGCTTTCTTCGGCTCCTCTTCGTGATTCGCAGATTTGGGACGGCATCGGCAGTTTGTTGTGGAGTTTTCATTTCTATGCGTGTTTGCTGCTTTTCCGTGGATCGAAGAATGCTCATTGAAACGAATTCGGCGAGCGGCGCACATACAGAGCGCGAGCGCGCACAAAGAGCGCTCGAGCGGCGCACACGCGGGTCAGCTTGGTGTATATGCACTTTAAGTCTATCACTGATTTAAAGTGGCTCAAAATATTACAGTTTAATTTCTGTCCATTTATTCGTGTCTCTGGATATTTGACCATGTTTTTTTCTGTAAATTTTCCCATTTCAGTGACAAGTGACAAGTCAACATCGGTTACGTGTGTTTAAATAGTATTTTTCTCAGAGAGCATCGATCAAATCGCTTAAAATAACTAACGATCAACTTTTCTATGCCACGGAGCACAATATTTTCAGTAGGTATTTCTTGGTTACTTTTTTTATTTGTAAGATACAAATGACGTATTTTGTAAAAAGGTACAAGAAATGCAATTTTTAACATTTATGTAAGAAACAAGGGTAGATATTTTACAAGCAATTTTACTGAAAGCCGAAACGAAGAATAGGTAACTGATTTAGTTAGATTAGGACACATCAGGTCAGGTCAGGTCAGATGAAGTAAACTTACCTAACCTATATAGTTCAACTAACGCGCCCTAACCTAACTAAATTAGGTCTCCTGTCTTCGGTTTTCAGAGATCGGGACTAACGTAACCTGAGGATATTGCCTGGAAAGCTAGCCCATCATTTAATTTTTTATTGGTCGATACAACAGTCCACCACTGCATACTAGACACTTGTTTGACTGAATAGTTTGTGAATGGAGTCAAAATAAATATGAATGCAGTGCCGTTTTTGTATAAAATCGCGGTCAGTCCGCAAACAGTATCATGTACTTAGTCCGGAGCCCGTATTCTTGACGGGCCGTGCGGTGAGCACCTCTTTTATATTTCACCCGTGTTAAAGCTAGTGATAAGATACTCACTTACGGTGATGAGATTCAAGAATATGGGTGCAGGTCTAATATAAAACATTTATGTTTTGCTTCTATTAACTACGCGTATTATTAGCAGTGCGTTTTGTTTACTTAGTGATTGGAACGGATATCGAAATCTTCGTTAATCCTCAAATGGTATCATATACCTAGACAGCCCACTAAGTACTAACATCATTTATCATTTCAATTAAAATTGCAAGATTTGGTTAATCCAGTCTCTGAATTCACTAATTCTGGTATATACACCTGGCTGATTTGGTTCTGCACAACCAATGCCCCATGAAATGATTCCTGCTAACTGGAACCTAAAATTAAATTTAAAGTCAACTAACTTTACATTTTAACCATAAGACTATTTATCGAAGTTAAAAGTAAAAAACATGCAATTGATGATGTATATCACCATAAAATGTACCAAAACTTCAAGAAACGGATAGGAAGTTATACTATTGTGTCTAAAATAATGGACAAAAAGTTATGTTTTGCAGTGCCGTACGCCGGGGGGGGGGGGGGGCGCTCCAGTGATATAACTAAATATTTAACTCTAAATCATGAAATGTCCTCAAAAATCAAAATTAAAATATATCGATCCGCGCTCATGGCCCCCAGGATTCATTTCTGCACCTCTCTACATAAAGTACGAACTGAGAACTGTTTTTTTTTTAAATAATTTTGATGCCAGAAATGACAAAAGGAAAATTTTGCAAGCAAATTTAACCGTTCTTTTACATGATTTTAAAATGATTTGAATAGTTGAGCAGACAAAAAGAAAATTCCCAAAACTTTTGTCCGAAATATTTTTATTTTTCAAGTATTTTTGCTGTATTGGATCTTTGTGAATCCCTTCAACCATAAGAGATTTACTCAATATCATTTGCGAATGTAACGATATCTGTTTTTCCATCGGTTCCGCAATATGAGTATGTTTCATAGAATCAACAATATTCATACTTATATATTCAGGATCAAATTCAAGGGTACATTCACAAAATATTAGTTATGCGACGCTCTGTTGTCGCATTTTTAGTTTTAAAATTATATCAAGGGCGGATCTAGGAATTTCTCGCATTTTGCCAAGTGATCAGGGGAATAAGACAATTCGCCGCCGCTTACTCACCGCGGCTAATCTGCCCCCGGGCCAACTCGTACCTTCACCGACTGCATTCGTCGCCGGCCTAACTCGTTGTCGAACCAATTTGCCGCCGTGCCAAGTCGCTGCCGGCGCGCTGTGATAACTCGCCACTGGCCGCCGTAGTTTCAGTTTGCAATTATAGTTCGGGTACCTTATCAAATTTTTTAAATTTTTGTTTAGAATTGGTACTTTGGGGAGTGTAAGGCCGCTGATTTTGATAATTAAATTAAATTTGAAATGACGGAAATTTTCTTTTATGAGCCGACATGTATTAATTTTGAAGCGTTGGGGAGACTATTATGATTTTATGATTTTTATACATATCGGCTTATAAATGGAAAAGACCACCATTTTAGATCCAAAATTTAATTTTTCCAAGGTTTGATTAAAAAATCATAATGAGCGACGTTTAATATGTTTGCATGTGTAATTCAATACTCATAATCAGTAGCATTAGACATCCCAAAGTTCTCAGTTTAAAAATCCGCCATTTTGGATAAGCCATTTTGACTTTTCCAAAGTTTAAATTAAAAATCATAATTAGCAAAATTAAACACCAAATGTAGTACGTATTTGTTAATACATATTAAAAGCTGCCATTTTAGATCTCATACTTTATTTTTGGTTTAATTAAAAATCACAATCAGCAACCTTTTAAACCCAAAGTTTATTAAATATTGTTTTTTAAATGAAAAAGCCAGCTATTTTGGATTCGCTATTTCGACTTTTATTTTAAGTTTAATTCAAAAATCATAATTAGCGACCTTAAACTGCAATTATATTGTTTTTTTACATGATATGTTATAAGTAAACACCCAAGTTATAAATTAAATATATACCGGTTTATAAATGAAAAATGCACCATTTTGGAACGCCATTTTGATTTGTTTTAGGTTCAATTCAAAAATTGTATTACGTAGGCTGAACACAGTATTCAAATTTAAGAAAAATCGCTTTGTTAATAAAAAACTGTCAATTTGGATTTACCATTTTACATTTTTTGTATTAAAACTCAATACACCTGTCAAATATAAAATATGTAGCTCAATAGAAAGTAGTTGAAAAAGCTGTACACAAAGCATCAATAAATCGTTTAATGGCGGCGAGCTGCGGCGAGTTGTTTTGGCGACATGCTGACAGGGAGGCCAATCGAGTCGGTTGCGAGTTAGCCCGGGGGCGAATCGGGTCGGCGGCGAGTTGATCTGGCGGCGAATTGGTGGCGCTGAATTGTCAGAGAGCCTGCCCAGAAGATGTATTCTGTGTGTTAAAACTAAATATATTTTGTTATTTGGGAGGTTAGAATTTTTCCTTTCCCCCATGTAGATCCGCGCATGATTATATTGCCACACCGACCTGCCGGTTTGTCAGGACAATGTACTGCTAATTTATAAAATTATCGGCAGTTATTTACCTTTTGTCATTTCGTTGAATTACCATGGGGCCCCCAGAATCACCTTCACATGAATCGAAACCTCCTCGCCTCCAGCCTGCGCAGATAAAAATATTGGGTATATGCTCGATGTATCCTGCCGACCGATACATGGTTTCACATACTGAATTGTTGATGACAGGGACTGACACTTCTTGCAATATGCTTGGTAAAGGGCCATCTAGAAATAAAGGAAAATTTGATATTATTCGATAAAAAAGCATGTTAGTTTTTAAGTTGCAATTAAATATTCTAATTCTTGTCACATATTTATTTTACTATTTGGCCTAAGTTCAACGAATTTGTCAAAAATTTTGCAAAGTTATTATTATTAAAATGACAAAGATTGTTTATGACATTGCGCATCTAGAAAAAAATTCTTAAATATGAAAAAAAACCAAATAAATTTAATTTTAATTAGCCTGGATTAAAACCAATTTTTTTATTACTAGGCTAGAAGGCATTGGTTAGAACTTGCCAACCAATTCCTCAGCATTATTTTTTCCTACTTGCGAGCGTAAAACACGTTTTTCCGCACCAATTTTCATGTGGAAAGTTCAACTTTTCGCATGCCGTGCGTAAAAATAGTAGTTTACCTAACTAGTGCGGAAAGTGCCTCTTTTCCGCACGCGGTTGCTATCGCGTCGTTTGGCCAGCAATCAAGTGCGGAAAAGACACTTTACGCACGAGTTAGGTACACTATTTTTTCTATAAGCGTGAGGAAAAAACTAAAAATTAATCAGAAAATTATTTATATTCAAAACGTTTTAATCAAATCAATTATTATTATTCACATTCTAGCGGCTTCTAGTACTGACTGGGGTAGATCTTCGTCCGAAGAATCCATTGAAAATCTGATTTTTTTGTTTGAAAAATTCAAAAGACGCTTGTATCTGCAAAATTGGCTTTGTTTTGACAGTTTGTTTGTACTTTGTTGCTATGGTGATTTAAGATGCCAAATCTAAAACCACTAGTGTTCATTGTTGTTTGACATTGACAATGACGATATTTATACCGGGGAGGTTTAAAACTTATAATTTGAACCTATTTTACTGAAAACTTTATTTTATCGAAAATATTGAAAATATAGCAGAATTTTAGTCAATTTGAATATTTTTAGGATATTTCGTGTGCTAGGAAAGATACAAATGTATTTTGAACGGTCTAAATGTTATAGAACACCTCAAAATCGTAACAAATTTACTTTTTTACTAGTGCGGAAAAGTGGCACTTTCCACACTAAAATGCGTGCGGAAAAGTGGACTTTTCCGCACGCTTATAAAAAAAAGTAATTACTTTTACGCACGCCGTGCGTGAAAAATACTTTTACGCACGCTAAATTTCAAATTGAGTTTTAGGCCTAATCAGACTTATTGACCCATTTATAAACTCGATTAAATTAAAAATGAAAACAAAATTTGTTTTTTGCTGTTTTAATGTAAAAAATACCAAATATATTGAAATGCAAAACCAAGCTTTTTATGCAACTAGGAAAAATTTTGTACCTAACTCTTGCGGAAAGTGCCTTTTCCGCCCTTGACTGCCGTCGCGTGCGTAAAAGTATCACTTTCCGCACTAGTTAGGTAAATAACTATTTTAGATATAAGGTCCTTCGTGCTCGTGAATAAACTAATACGACAAATCATATTTTTTTACTTTGAACATTTTTAACGCTAGTATAACTAATTGTTGTAGCTAAGGCGTGTATAAAGTATTTTCTGCCCTTTCCATCTTGCTTGAACTTGAACGCTTTGTCAATTATGAAAAAGTAGACATTTCAACACTCGCAAGGTAAATAAATAATATATTCCGACTTGAAATTTATTAAAATTGGAAGAATTTATGCCCGGCGCCTGTGCCATAGCAGTTTGAACTGCCAACATTTTTGATTTTTTGAGGTAGAAACCCTGACACATACGTCTATAAATACAGTCGAACCTCTATAACTCGAACCTGAAGGGACAACCAAAACAGTTCGAGTTATGGAGAGTTCGAGTTATAGAAACTCGAGTTACATAGGTTAAAATACATGTAAAAAGTGCAGGGACCACTTAAAAGGTTCGAATTATAGAGAGGTTCGAGTTATAGAGGTTCGAGTTAGAGAGGTTCGACTGTATTGCTTTATTTAAATATATGATACATCCAAACAAAAAATTTCGGACATACTTCTTTTATTATTTTAAACACGACCTTTCGTGGTTTGGGCTATTAGTAACCATTTTCAAGTGTAAAATAAAAATCCAATTTACAAACTAGTTTTTATATGCTACTTGATATACCTATGCAGACAAGTGTGATGGTCCGCGCCATTAATTCTAAAATGCTTGTTTGTCATAAGAAGTGGTTGTCATGTTTGGTGTACTCGTGCTTCGCGACGTTTTATGTCGAGTCAGCGGAGGGTGAGCTGAAAATACTACAAACATAAAGTTCAGTACCCGTGAATAAAGAAAACAATAATTTTTCGTGGCTAAGCGGGCATAGAAATATTTTGATTCTCTTGTATTTTTCCGTGGGCAGCTCGAAAGCTGTACACCCACGGGGGTACAAGATCTAATGGATACCTACTAAGTGTTGATAGTTAACTGTTTTGTCCTGAAGGGACCCTTCAGAACACTGTATGGTCAATATGATACATTTGTAAAGCTACAGAGACGGTATGTGAATCTCATCTTACGATATTGGTAAGAGAAATGAAAATCTTTCTATGCCCGCTTCGCCACGAAAAATTGTTGCTTTCTTTATTCACGGGTACTAAACTTTACGTTTATGATTTACCACCTGCAATCACACGGGATTTGGTAAATACATTTTCTATTATTCAAAGGGTATTCTGGTTTTGTCTTAGTTTACAAAAGTACTTTGACTGTTTCCCAATAAGATTAAAATTTTCATTCAGCATTTCAGGGTTTGGCTATCCGCCTTATGCTCTTTGAGCTCCCTTGAACATATGGAATGTTAATAATACCTAATGGATTAATCTGAGAAAATTTAGTTTGTTTTTCATTAATTTCATAATAAAGATCTTTGAATTTATTAATTTCTCGGGCTTATGTATATCTGTTATAAATCCTTTTGAATCTTGTAGACCGTCATCCTTGACTGCATACGCTAAGTACCTGGTACATAAGTAGTGGCTAGTAGACTTGATTGTTAGTTTAAACTTACAAACCGTTGGAGATACTTATTAACCAAAACGTCGTGTTTAAAATCAACAAAGACAATGCCACTTCGAAATGTTTTTCCTCCTCAACCATTCTGTGCAATTTTCAAACAATTAGCCTCAAGTTTGCTTATTTACCTTCATATAGTCTTCCCCAGCCAGTCACATACGCTGTCTTCCCAACAAAGTTCTCGTCATCTCTAGGAACGCACACTGGCAGGATGTTTGGCTGAAATGTTACCGGTTCGTAGAACCGCAACAAAGCCAAGTCGTACTCGAATGTACTGGGATCGAATTGAGGATGAGAAGCGACAATTTGCACACGTCTTTCTTGATGCAGATAGGGTTCGCTGTCAGTTGACAAATCGTACTCGCCGAGTCGAAGCAGCAGATCATTTGGAGGGACGCTGAAATAAATAAAGAATTTAATATAATTATTATTTTTTGTCCTTGTAGTTTACTTTTCAACTGGCTAAGTGGAAAATTATGATATAGGGAAGACGAGGGAATTCCGCCATGTAGGGTAAAACCGCCAACCCAGGTATCTAGGCAACCAGAAACACCAGAGAGCTGCCAGTTACGACAAACAGAACAGCAGTGGTTACAGAAGCTAAAGCATTCCAGTTAATCTAGTTACAACGTCTCGCCGCCTTAGTTTGATTTCGGCTACGGTATTTTGCTTCTAATTTTTACGTTGTCCTCATCTGGTGGTACAGTTCATATAATTTTTTTTGAGACAACTTTTTACAACTTTTTTTCGTTGGCCTATGCTATTTGTTATGGTAAACATCTGATAACTGTCAAAAAGTTATCTCAAAATGTATGATATAGAGTGCAAGGTTACCGTTTTTTAGATTATTGTTCGCAAAAACTTTATTTTTTTATTGGCCAATACATTTTTATAAAATATATTGATGTGTTTTTTATTTGTCAATCTTTCTTAACGAGTAGAAAATATCAGGTACGAACAAAAACTAATATAGCGGTATTTCCCCGTACAACTGCAATTTTTTTTTAAATAAATATTTATTTGATATTTTTTAATTGAAAGTTGTAGTTATGTTAATAATCTAGCCAAATACATAAAAAATTGCAATTAAAAATCATTTTAAACGCTTTAATTTTGTCAGTTTCCTTAAGGTGGGAGTTCCCCCATCTCTCCTAGTTTGTTTGATTCAGGGATGTGTTTTTTGCCATGTAGACTATGTAAACTATTTGTAAACTTTAATTACAACATTAAACGGACATAACTCACAGGTCTAAATCAAAATCGTCTTCATTAATTAATTCTTTTAATCATAACCTATAGGGACTGACAAAAGCTAAAAAATTGCATTAAAACAACACAAAAAACAAAATATCACTGAACATAGTAAAAAAACATAGACCAAGCCAAACGAATTATTTCCGAGATCACTTTTTGCGCGAATACTAGACTCGAACGAATTCTTTTTGTTGAAATTAATTAATTAAACATTTTCTGAAACATCTGGTGAAATAAATTTTTATAATAGGTTTTAAGAAGGTTTCATAGTAGGTTTAACGTCTTTAGAAGTGTTTTGCAAGACTAATGTTTTTATAGTTATTTTATTAAAAATCCTAAACAGACAAAACTTGAATATGTATAAAATTGGTGTTAGTTGTATTATCATCAAAAATATAAAACTTTTAGAATTTTAACATACGTTTTATAAATTGGCTTTAAAATTATTTTAGTTAACTCGTTATTAAAAATTTAGGAATACGGCAAAGAAATTTATTTAAATTGGCGTTTGAAAAACTTTTATTTAACTTTTTTTATTTTATAATTAGTATTGTAAGTAGGTAGGATGCTTAATTTTTTTATCAGATTATTTTTATTTTATGAAACTAAATTATGCTAATAGTAAACCAATAAAAGAAAACAACACTGTTTCAAGCATCCAAGGTATGAAATAGAAATATAATTAGCTTTATATACACACCTTCAAAACAAATTGACAACAGTTACCAAGAACAGCTTTATTATCAGTTTGAATTAGTCATACCTCTAAAAAAATTAATAGGAAACTTATCTTGCACAAGAAAAAAAAAACGAAAAACTTTTTTGAGAAAAATAGTTATACTTTTAACATTGATTTTTGATTGAATGAGGTATTTTAACTATATTTTACGAAAAATTGCAACATTCTGTGAAGAAAGACACGAAATCATTAAAGAAAGTAAAAGTACTTTTTGTGAAGATTAAAGCATTAAAACCACAAGGACTGTCAGCTTCTGTGTTCTGAATACAGAATGATGAACTAGATTTAGTTTAGAAAATCTTTAGTTTTATAATTGTTTTTTAACTATTTCGGCGGTCAGTTTGCATTGGTAATATCGTTGTTTGATAGTAATTTTCATCAAACAGCGGTGATATAGAATCAACAAGATTTAGCTTTCAAAAAATATAGATTTTATAATTGTTTTATAAATATTTGTTGTAAACACAAACAGTTTCGCCATACGTTTTTATTTTGAAGTTTCTTATTGTTAAAGTGACATGAAAAACCTGAACTTTAATATTCATTTTAGGTTTAAAGTTATTAGGAATTTAATTTATGTATAGTGATTCATTGTGCTAGGTTTAAGTATGTTCTAAACATTTGATTGATTAAATTAAAAGCTTTGTTAATAAGGATATGTACATTGTTCTTTGTTTTACAGAAACGGCGTAAATGGCAAGAACCTATAGAAAATTTCATTATTTTCGCATTTTACACATGATTTTTTTAAACTTAAAGTAGTGCTTCTGAGAGAAGTCAACAACTATATAAATGTCATATTAGATAAAAATTTGTGTGAAGTGAAAAATATAGAACGTTTTAAAAATAATATTTTACCTTCTTTTGTTCGGTTCGGTTCGGTTCGGTTCGGTTCGGTTCGGTTCGGTTCGGTTTAAGTTACGTGGCCCGTTAATATTTAGTCAGTGAATAAGCTCTTGCAGGTGATTTTCAGAACAGCAAAAATGGTAAAACTGATTATAACATTATTATTACGTAGTTAATATATCATAACTAGTCCATGTTTATGCGATTTTCTTTTTATTTTTTATAAGGATGTGGTTAATACCATTTTATAAAATAATTTTGATAGAAAGAAAAAAACATATAAAATTGGTAAAAAAAGATAGGGATTAATTTAGAGAGGTTATATTAAAAATGTTTATTAAGCATGTATCACTGTTATCTAGACATTCTTGTAAAACTACAATTTTTATAAATTCGTGTTGAAAACAAGTTATTAAAACTGTTTTTAACGCAGCATTTATGGCGTTTCAAGTATTTGTGTCACCAACACCAAATAAGCAACTTTAAGGTTGTTTTAAAAGGCGATGTAGTATTGTTTGAACCTACTATAAAGACAAAAATGTTTATTGGGTACGCAGCTTTAACCAAGTTTATTTTTTATAAATATCCGATACCTACTTATCAACACAATGCGCAGCAGTTATTGCCCAGTTTTCATTTAATAGCGCCGCACCACATTTATGCAAGTAGGTCGAAGTCCTCCATTGTCTCAGAGATATCTGCCAGGGCCATCTCCCATAGGCTGATTTTTCGCCACCTACTATCCTTGCTCCTGGATACATTCTTCTTCCGCATACTAAAAAGATATATTTTTGTTTAAAATCTATGGGAATTACCTGTTAAAATATGCAAACAGTTCAAAAATAATATTTAATTAAGTTAGAACTCATAGCACACTCTAGCGATAAATAGTTGTACCTTATACACAATGTTTCTCTGTTAGCTTAGTGGCAGTGCGGCTGCTCGAAATTAAAACAAAGTAACTGATTTTTTTGGAAAAATTGAGTTTTTTTTTAAATCGTAATCTTACGCACATTTTAGTATAAGAATTTTCTAAATCGGTTTAGAAATACCGAAGTTATGATATAAATTAGACCAGGTTACCCCATTTACTCCTATGCTTTTTCAAAACTTTATATTGATTTTTCTCGGTTTTGATAAATCTGCTTACTTTGTTTTAATGTCGGGCTGCCGAGTGGCCTCAGTAGGTGCCTGTAAATTTTAGCATATTTTGTTTTAGCGACCTTATTGTTATTTGGGAGGTTACGTTGAGAAATATGAAATAACTAGTTTTTTACAAATTGTCAAGTAGCCGTGGTGGCTCAGTGCGTTCGCGCATTGAACACAAGTGAGTTAAGGAATCTCGCTTGCTACAGTGGCGGGTTCGATCCCCGTCGGTTGCCGAGGTCGAGTGCGGCAGACATTTATAGGATTCCTGGGGAGTGTAAAATGTAATATTGTACTACCCCTTCATTCACGCCGGTAACCAGGCCACACTCCTTCAGTCGGTAGGCCATTCTAAGGGACAAAAGGACCGGATAAAAAAAAATACCCGGTCTGGGGTTCCAAAGGTGGCCGATGACCCGTGCAATTAGGCGTTCCGAAATGGCGGCCTTAGTGTCGGCAAAAGAGTCACGGTTATCAAATGAGAAAAAAAAAACAAATTGTCAAACCGAACGAATGCGTTTTTATTTCATCTCGGGTTTTGGACGCTTTTTCATTAAATTCAACATGAGGCGCATAAAAGTCTTTATAACGACATAAACTTTGACTGGTCTAGAAAAAAGTGTAAAAAAAGCATAGAAAAGCGCGCTCTTCCATGTTTTTTTTTTAATCTGTTAAAAGCCTTTTATATGTTTGGTTGCAGCTGGTAATAAAACACACATTAGCTTAAAAAAAATTCACTTATTTTTTTTTAAAACCTGGTACTCCCCTAAAATACCCAATAAAAATAAAAATGCAGTAAGAACAAGGACTGGTTGGTAGGTATATTAGTCCTTCATAAAAAACAAAATTATGAAGTTTTGAAATTGACTCATTAATAAAACGGGGAAGTTTCTTTTTCCACCAGCAACAGGTGGCAGAATCAGGTTCTTAAATTTTTCAGAAAGATTTCCGATGCAATCAATCAAGTTCTTAAATTTTTTCGGTGGAATTCACCATCCATCAATCAAGTTACTATATTTTTCTGATGGATTTCCGATGCAATCTACTGCAACCAAGTCTGATAGTCGGTGAAAGGTTTAATTTTTTATTTTTTAAATTTTTTTTATTAAGCAATTAACAGGCTTTCGCCCAATAACAGATTTCAATAACAACCTAACATTTTTTTCGTTAAGAGTCGAGTTAAAAGAGCATGTCTGCAATAAATAGGGCTGCAGCCAAAATTGCGCTAAAGCTATTGGAGAGTAGTAGTTCGCTATTTAAAGATTCCGACGAGGCCTTAGATTTTTTTACATATTTTGCACATATTTCATGAGAAAACACAAAAAATATCTTAAAATTCGACATCATGAGGGTTCGCCCCCCCCCTCAAGACATATTCCTGGGTGCGCCACTGAGTATATTGTAGTGGCTTGTCAAAATAAATTTGAGTTTATTGAAGAAGAAGAAGAGGGTTGCCGAAGTAGACGAGAATTAAAAAAAAAAACAAATAATGAAAAGTTTTTTTGAGTTGCCGAATAAAACTTGAAGAATTCAGGCAGAATCTCATTTTCATATGAGGTACCTCAAGGGCTTTTTTTATTTTAAAGGGCGTAGTTAGTGCAAGCACTGAAGCAAGTGTTCCTTTTGAAATGCATGTACTCCTGGGACCGTTTTCTAAATCAGGTGGCACAGCAGTCAATAGATAGAAAAAAAACTTCCCCAACTTCCAAGCGAAAGGGCGGAGAAGTTAATAAATAATAAAAAATATAATATCCTAGATTTGAATATAATATATTTGTTTAGTTAAGTGGAAACTACTTCAATGTAAGTGTGTTAGCGGTAAAAACTTTTAAGATATCTTAACAAGGTTTTGAACCAGCGACCTTCTGCTTACTAGGCTAGGATGCTCTTACCAACTGAGCCAAGTCTGCCTATTCAGAATTCGTCCTTTTTTCTTAGTATATTTTGTTTATGCCACTTAATTCTCCCCGTCCTATAATTTAAAACTTTTGCCAAGATGGGCAAAAATTATAATGAGAAATATTTGAAAGATAAATTGAGCTTTTCAATTAAAAGGGCTTAAAACTAATCGAAAAATTCAAGCAGTTAATTAGAAATTTTTGACAGGATTGGTTTTTATGTTTTTGGGTTTCTTTTACTAAAAATGTCGGCAAAATTTAGCATTTTTACTATTTAATAGATATAATATTTTGCAATAAAATAGCCTAAAACAAAAAAGAAATAAAAACATGCAAAAATTCTGTGACATTGAATTTAACCTTAACCTTAAACTTCTCCCGCTCCCTTATGAATTTACTTCAATCTTATACCTACCTCTAATCCGTAATTGGTAAGGTGGGGTATTCCAATCCCCAGCAATTCTAAAAGTATCTAGAACGTCTTGAATATTTGTGAGAGGTGCACGACTGTCTGTCTAGGCTTTGGTCAGTTGTCCGTCAATACTCTAGCGGCACGATATATCGATTTTTGTAAAAATTGGGATTTGCGTAATTCCACCTTACTAGCTATGTTTTTTTATCGATGGTGTTTTTTTAATTATGCTTTCATGTATTCTACAAAGTGATGATGAAAGTTACAGCTAGTACAATAAATTTACGGTGATCATACGACAACTGCATTGCTTGGATTGCTGGATTGTTAAAACTTTAGTAAAAATACAATTTTCTAAAAACTTTTTTCTTGGATGTTTTTTAAATGTTTTTGACATGTTTTTCGACATATTGTACTTTTTTAATTTTAGCTTTTTAGCTTGATTACTTATAGCAATTAGAAACACATTTTAAAGTGTTTTTTAAGTTAAAGGTTAAAATTTAATTTTAATTATTGCCAAAAAATTTGTATTTTTTTAAAATTTTTGCTAAAAATGTTTACGCATTATATTATAATCAATAAGGTGACGCTACGTGAACAACACTCAGGGTTTTTTTATTTTGATTAGGCATAATAGCGGTTTTAATTTAAGGTATTACAAATCCCACTTCACTAGTTTTGTAACAAAAAAAAGGCCTCACCAGTTACAAGCTAACGTAGTGACTAAGAAATTTTATTACCGTCAGTAAAATCACTCATATTTACAGGTTTTATTTCGGTTTCTTCAGCAACATTTGCAGTAGTCGAACTTAATCCTTCGGTCAAAATCACATTGCTACTTTCTGTTACTTGTGATGCTATAGTTACATTGGCAATACTGCTTATATTGCTAGATAAAGTTGCATTTTCAGCTGAAACAAAAGGTGACATTGAAGTAGAACTTGTCGAAGAGCCATTTGTTGATGTAGTAACTATTGGTTCTTGAGAACTAGTTGTGGTAAACCAAATAAAAGATGTATCATTAACTGGTGGTGTTAGCGGTTCTTCTGTAAACAACACCGGTCGTTCTGAAGAACTTGTTGTTATTGTTGATTCGACAGATGTAGACACGTTTTCAGCAAAAGATGGTCCTTCCGAAATAATCACATCAACAGACGGCATCTGTGTAGTGATGGAGAAGTTTGGTAGCGGATTTGCAGTGGATAATGTTTCATTTTTTATTGGGATTTGATGAGTGGCTGTTGGCAGTAAAACCCATTCATCTTGCGGTGTGCTTTCTTGTGGATTCAAAGGCACCCATTCTAAAAATAAATAATATATTTAGGTATATTCCAAGATCCCATAATGATTTTTACCCAAATGCTAGAAAGGAAATAAGTATATTTGCAATAAAGCTGCAAAATTTTCTTACTAAAATTAAAATTAATTAATATTTTTTAATAATTGAAAATATGACATTTAAATATAAACTACAAAGTAAGTGTTCACTCCTCAGGCGGATTTTCATAAAATCAACTTCACCAACAACTGCCTACATTTTACAATATATGCCCAAATAAAATAGAGGGTTGTTTGTAAAATTACTATTAAAATCACTTACTGCCAGTTGGGCATTTTACTTTACTGGCTGTCTAACTGAAAAAAATATATCTATTTTGTTAAAAACGCTTTTAATAAGACCAAATGGTACAAGTTTATTTATACCTGTACTGCCTATTAATAAAAACGTTTCTCAAATCAGTTCCTAGTCCAGCTATTAAAGGGTGTCCCACTAAGGATGCATTAAAGATTTTTTTAAAAGGAGCTCAAGAAAACTGTTTTATTAGCAAAATCAAGCTCAGCGAAATATTTTTTTTGATGCTATCGATTAACATACAAGGTAAAAACTAAAAAATATATTTATGATATTTGTGGTAGTCTGTATAAAATCTAAAATAATATTAAATGTACTTAAAACTAGTCGGAGCGACATTTACTATTTTTACAAGTTTTGCCCTCTTCAAATATTTAAAACAAAAAAGATAAAATAATGATTTTTTTATTAAATGCATAAAGTCAGTATAAAACAAAAACGTTACACCTTTATTAATTTTGGGCAGCCACACCGTTAAAAGACTCGTTCTTCTTCTTGTGTAACAGTTTTGGCACGGATCACCTTTGTTAGGTGATCAAGAAAAATAAATCGAGCACTCATCTCTATAATAGGGTGAGTTGGGGTAAATGCGTCTCCAATTTTAGAGTGTCATAAATTTAACATACAAAAACGTTTTGAAATTTGCAGAACACAAGCTTAATTATTAGTCAATTATTGCTATAAACATTTAATGGCCAAAGTTTAAAAAGTTTTTAAAAAAATATTGACAGTGGTGCGCATTTATTTTATACACCGGCGTAAATACGTACATGTTTGCTATTTTGCAGTTTTTGAGAATATTTTTTTTTCTAATCATCCAGAACACTGCTATTTTCTGCAGTTGAAAAATAATAATTAAGAAATTAGTCTTCCACAAAAGTGAAAAATATAAGAAACATAAAAGTTTTAGCCCATTGGAAAATTTGTGAATTTTTTTGCCTATTTGAACCAGACTTTACAATCATTTTAAAAAATATTAATATTTGACTTCTTGATATCCACTAAATCCGACAAGATATAAATATATTTACAAATATATTAATAACAGCACTATATTAGACAAGTAAGTGGGTTAACTTTCAGATCTATTTCGGAGAATTAGGTAAGCAGATAACTGATAATACAGAGAGGACGTAAATGACTACAATAGTTTAGATCCAACAAATGATGAACAAAATATGAAAATATTGTAATCATATAAAAACCAATATTGTTTTTCATTAAATTATTTATTTTTCCTTTATCTCAGGTACAGTAAAGCAGATCTTGATTCGAAAACGCTTTTTAGTCTCCGTATTGGATACAGAATTGTAATTTTGGAGCAGCAATGTGCGCGTATTTTTCTTGCGTGGTTTTCGTAGTTAATACATTGTGCGGTATTTTTTTTGTCTGGTAATGGGCAGCGCGATATTTTTTTGCGCGGTAATGGGCTACAATCTTGGGCCCCACACTTTTCTTAATTTATATATATTTCATTTCCAATCTTCGCCTAAAATGTGATGGAAATAAAAAATAGCATTTTGTGTGAACTTAAACTTATCTCCTCTTGGTTAACAATTTACAAACTATCCCTTATTATTAAAAAGTCATCATACATGTTTATGTCTCGAAAGGAAATTAGCAATAAAAGTGCATTAACTATTAACAATGAAAAGCTATCCTATAGTCCTGTCACAAAATAGCTAGGTCTATATCTTAATGAGAAACTTAGTTGGGACTACTACATAAATACAATAAGGGTTAAAATTTCTGCACCTGTGGGAGTTTTAAGGAGGCTTGGTTATTATCTACCCAAACATCTAATTAGATCAATCTATTTCTGCTTTTTCACAGTCATCTCCAATATGTCACAGCAGTTTAGTGTGCCACCTAACTACAGGACTAGAAATAATAATCACATTGAACTACTCAAGCATTATACTAACATTGGCAAAAACTCTATACTTTACTCTGGAGTGTTTTTATACAACAATTTACGATATGATATAAAAAATTTTAAAACCCAATAGTTTTATTCAGTAACATCTTCTAAATAAACGGAAATAGGATAAAATGTAGTTACCGTAATTGTCCGAAACACCTAAAATTCATGTTTCGTATGGGTATATGTTTTTTATATATTTCACGTTTCGGACATTACACATTTTTTGTGTCAATTGTCTTTTTTATTGTTTTAAAAATAAGTATTAATAATATAAAAAATACAGCCACTAACTGGCAAAATTAACCACACCCATATTGACATGAAAAGCTTTAAGTTAACTAAAAGTCAACGTTTTTAAAACAGTTTTAATTTCTTTGGAGAAAATGGTATTGTTTGGGATAATTACAAAAATTTGGTGACAAAATTTTTATTTTTATACTGAAGTTAGTTTTTAGACTTTAAGTAAAAATTTTGTGATTTAAAATTCTAGATTTAATTTTATGTACCCATGTTACCTTTTTGTTACGGCGGTTAACAAAATATACATGTTTTAAATTTAAAATAAATGAAGGTTTTTTCGTAATTGAAAGAGTGACGCCAAATAATTTTTTCAGTGACTCTAATAGAATGTGTCGTACATACAAGGTGACAATTTGAAAAGGATCCACCTGGATTTTCTCGAATAATATCAGGAAATTAAAAAAAAAAAGCCGAAACACGTCGATCTTGTTTGCAAGGGGGACTATTTTGAAATTTTTGTAGCACGAACACCCTTCGAGGGGTATGCTTTACCCCTATATTTTGAATAGGGAAAGTGAGTCTAGTGATACGTCGTTTTGAAGCTCTCTTAAATATCTCTACAACCGTGTAAAAATTTCAAAAATCTGTGTTCTCCTTGCAAACAAAATCGACGTGTTTCGGAGTTTTGTTAATTTCCTGATAATATTCGAGAAAATCCAGGTGGATCCTTTTCAAATTGTCACCTTGTATAATTTTCCACTAGAAATTTTGCTTCTAAAATTGGAACTAGTAATTTTTTTTTGGACATAAAATATTGTGTGTTGGCCATTAAAAAAGTCCCTTACCTCAAACACGCACTTACTGTAACTCACCAAAAATTAAGTGAATTGACCAAAATAAAAGTAATGGTGTATTTTTAAACTTAAAATATTTTGTAAAAATAAAATGGGCAAACAAACTCGTACCTACACTTTGTATAAAAACAATATGATTGTTATTATTAAATATTTTTAATTTATGTTGACAATGTTTAAAAATATTATAATTAAATAAATTAAAATTTACCTTCTGTAATGTTGGTTAGAACAACTCCACTATTCCCACCTAAAATAGTTGTTTTATTGTCACTAAAGGTCCATGTTACCAAAGCGGGGGTTTTATGTGTTGTGGTCGTGGACGCTAGCATAAAAACAGAAAAAAAAAGTTTATAAAATTATAGCAAATTATAAGTTATTTAATTATATAAAGAAAAGAAGCAGTACAGCAATTTAAAAATCTGGGATTCCTTGGGTCGCATTTTAACTCCAACTATAAAAGTAAAACTATAGATTTCTGCAGCGCTATTCTTTATTATCGGGGAAATTTTATTCCTCTTCTTCAAACACACGCACACACACACGGTCCGATTGGTCCACGCATGCAATTTATCTTACTTTTAACAACATTTTTAATGGGATGTTTTTATTTTCTTAATTAAAACCGAGAGAAATTAGATGTGTTTATCAGGGGAGAGGAACAAACTTTCCCCCGAAATTCAAGAGTAGGGCTGCTGGGGTCAAAATGTTAATATATAGTAATACTTTTGAAAGTTAACTCCATGTTTGGCAAAGTGTTTGTTAAGTAATTTATTCACGGCTTTTAATTTAACCAAGTGTTTTTAAATTTCGATTTTTCAGTAGGAGGAGGAGAAAATTTTTAATTTGTAAGTAATTTGAAAATAAATTGAAGAGTATAACTTCTAAAGGGTCTAAGTGCCATATATTCAAAAATCTAGATTTTGCTTGAAAACGGTCGTAAGTGTCAACCCCAATGCATTTGAAAATGGTCTATATGCATTGGAAACTGCAGAGGCTTTTGCAATGCGTCGAAAGATGGCTCCACGCGTAAGTGCTACATCATATTTAGTGTTTTTGTTGATTTTCTCAACTTTAGGATTTTGCCACTTAGACGCTTTAGAAGTTATACTCTTCAATTATAGAGGTCTGCGTTACTACCAGCAGTTACATTAAAATTCGTGTGAAAATTTAAAAAAATCACCTCAAAAAATTTGCGCAAAAAAAAAAAAAAAAATATATATATATATATATATATATATATATATATATATATATATATCTATATATATATGCTGTATATTTTGCTCTGGTTAAATGTGGTGGAGTTTATTCAATTAAGAGTTTTTTATTATTTTTTGCAATGCAAAAATCAAGGTAAAAACTTGTAGTATATTAGTTCATGCTAACTTCATATAAGTGTAAACTTTTCGTGACTTCTAAAGTAATAAATCGATCAATAAACTTTTAAAAAATCTAGTTTAATTTACTTGAAAATTGTTGTTATCTTATATTATATGCACACTTTAAATGCAAAAATCTTGAAAACCGTTTCTCGGAGGAACATCTATAAGCTAAAAACTTTTACTTCAAAATAATAAAAAAACTTGGTTGGTAAAGTATCTAAACAAAATTAAAAAGTTATCTCCTTTATTATCCAATTTTGAGCAAACGTAAGGATGGCTAAATTTCAATAATTTATCCAAGGAACCTTAAGTTTTGCTCTGGGTCATTAGTTCTGGGAAATCCTGTATGTTTTTTATGTTACTATAATGTGGATCATTCTCCAAAAAACTTTAAAGGAAAACTGGGCGATTGATGCTATTTGGTGGTGAATATTTGCGGGAAAAAAAACTTGAAAATACGAAGGATGAAAGGGCAAACTCCGTTGCCTTTGAGATACTTAACTAGCTTTTAAATATATTTTTTAAACCGACCAAAAACAAGCTTTTTATTTTTATCTTTTGTACGGAAATTGTCCTTTTAAAAAACTTAAAGGAAAATCTTTTTACCAGTCCCTATTTTGATTAAGTTGGTTACGACTTTATGTTATTTAGACGGTGATTATGTTGTCAGTTTTTGGAATGTATTAATTTTATAGTTTTGACACATCAAAATAATCTAAAATATAAAGTGAAAATATCTAAAATTTATCCCAACTTGGGAAATAACCAATGATAACAAAACGACTTTTGGTTTTCATTTAGTTATAATTTACTTGTATTAATTGTTTTATGTCGGTTTAAAAAATTGACTTTCCACGTCTCAATGCCAATGACGAACCGCCATTATTAAAAAAACCGATTATATACAGGGCTCGCCTACAGCTCATTCTGTAAATGTTCTGGGTCGACCTGTGAAGTTAACGTTCCCGGTCTAGTAACATAAATAACTATTTCCTGTCTAAGTATTCCATAGAATCTGTTCTTTACAAATCATTATTATAAAAATCCGTAGCAGCGTAGCACCATAATTTTTTTGTTAATTTTTTTAATTTTTATTGTTTTTAAATTTGTTTGTAATACGATTTGTATTACTAATTACCGCTTGAATGTATGAATATGACAGTATATAATTATACTGTCAATTATATTATAATTATAATTATAGATACTTACCAGCACTCTCAATAATTTCGTTGGTATCGATATTGCCAACTACAGTTTCTTGTACTTCTGTAAGATTAACTTTAGATAAAGTAGTCTCACTAACAACTGGTAATTTCGTTGACGAGATGGTGGTTAAAACAGTTGTTGGTCTCGTAGTTTTATCCGTAGATTGTGAAGTAGTTGAAGTCGTTAAAGGAGAACTAGAAGGTCTGTTTGTGATAGTTGGCTTCTTAGAAACTGTAGTTGATGTTGAAATATTGGGCTTTTTAGTATTGGTTCCTTTAGTGGACGTAATGTTTTTTGGAGGGGCAATGGTCGTTCTTTCTAAAAATTATAAGTATTAAGTAACATTTTCCTTTTAGATCACCGCGCACCGGTTGCTTGCCATCGCGGCTAATTTACGAGGACATCTGGAAGCTATTCTCGTACTCGTAGGATGTGATGGTTACCATCACATGCTTTCGCCAATAGCTTGCTTTAAATTTTCTCCGAGCCGTCATGTGCTATGCGAAAAGACCTTTATTGCGCAAGCTTCTCCTACGATCCGACCGAGAAACGTTTAGTTGGTACGAGCAGGAGAATAGATTTCGCTTTAAACGCGTAAAATTTACTAACTGTGAAAAGCGCGGGACTCTGCTATTGGTCGAGACCAGTCATTACGCACAACACATGACCACTACTGCCCAAAAAATGTGATGGGAATAATCTCATCGTTCAAGTGCGAGAATATTTATTTATTTTGTTATTTTCGTTATGGCAATAGTGATAGATCACTCAATGTTAATTCGCCAGATGATGAAATTTGAGTAGGAGTGCCTATATGCCGTCATAAATCCAAAATGGAGGCATTTTTAATTTATTTTATAAACCTTGGCTAATAACTTTTGCGAAATTAGTTTTACCAAAACTAATTTTAAGGTTTTTGTTTGCATGTTGATGAATATAATAAAGAAAATAGCATTATATCTTATAAACTAACAAATAAATTATTATTATATTTTTTTAAATAATAAAATTTTCTTTTAGCCAAATAAAACATTCATATTTTTAAATCCGCCATCTTGGATTTATGACGTCACACAAGCCCTTTAACTCAAATTGGGGGCAAATACTTACAGATTTAACATTTCGTGATTCATCACCAATCGATCGAGGGGAGTCTAAAACTTTCTTGCTCAATCTTCAGGGATAAGTGTAAAAATCAGTTTGCAGTATTTTCTAAATTCTGTAAACTGCACTCTGGCCCTTTCTTGTATATTTCTATACTTGAATAAAGATATTATTATTATTATTATTATTTTTTTTTTTTTTTTTTTTTTTTTTTTTTTTTTTCTCACAGGTTGTCCTGGGGGCAGTCTGTGCATCGGAAGCAAATGCTTCAAGATCCACCGGCGTCACTGTTGAGAACTGATCTAGCAATCGACAGAGTTTGAATTATTACCGCCTTTTGTATATCACCAATTATTTTTTCAGGTAAGTTCAGTTCTTTTATTTTTTCTTTCAGGTTTTTAGGGATCAATCCTGTTACTGATAATATTATTGGAATTATGCAGACCCTCGTCATATTCCAGAGGTTTCTAATCTCTTCCCTCAGCGGTTGGTATTTCCGGATTTTTTCCGTATATTTCTCCATCAGATTATGGTTTCCTGGAACAGAGATGTCAATCAGATAAGTTGTTTTTGCCGACTTGTCTACGAGTACGATGTCAGGTCTATTATGTGGTATTGTGTGATCAGTCAGGATAGGTTTGTCCCACATGATTTTCCAGTTTTCATTTTCCTCGACCTCGTTTGGATTGTATTTGTAGTATGGGGTTTTTTCTTTTTTTAGGTTCCGCATGAAGAGTAGTTCCTGGTGGACAATTCTAGCTGCCATGTTATGTCTGTTGGTATAGGCTGTAGGTGCCAGCGACGTGCATGCGCTCAGAATGTGGTCGATAGTCTCTGATGCTGCGTTGCAGATGCGACATCTATCGTTTGGTATGTTTTCTTTAATTATATATTTAGCATAGTTTTTAGTTTTTATTACTTGGTCCTGAATAGCCACAAGAAATCCCTCTGATTCAGGGTGCAGGTTGCCTTCGATTGCCCATCGTAAAGATTCTGTTTGGTCGACATTCTCTTGATGAAGTTGGTTATAATATCTCCCATGTAGCTCCTTTCGTGCCCACTCATCTTTCTTTTGCTCATCGGTCATGGCTATGGGTGCATAGTTTATGTCCTGTAAGTTAAGAGGCGTTAAGTTTTTGTCCGCATCTGAAATTATTCGGTGCAAGGTGTTTTGCGAATTTTTTTGAAAGAAGTCTCGAATGTTTTGTATTTGTTTCATCCATTGCTGTTTTATGTCTGTGATTCCTCGTCCGCCCTGTTCTCTAGGTATCGTAATCCTTTCTTTACAGGCCTTCGGATGATGCATGCGAAAGGAGGTTAATGTAGTACGAATTTTCCTATTTAGGTCTTCCAACTCTGTATTAGACCATTTAATGATGCCAAAAGAATATGTTAGGACCGGGATAGCGAATGTATTTATAGCCTTCGTTAGATGTTTGGAGTTTAACTTCGTTTTAGTCAGTTTTTTCATACGGTTTTGGAATTCCTTTGTAAGTTTTTCTTTTACTTTTTTGTGTTCAATTTTGTGTGTTTGGGCAATGCCGAGGTATTTATATGGTTCTGATATTGGGGATATCTCTAGCTGTTCCATTAATTCAAGGTTTGGCATTTCTTGCAGTTGACCTTTAATGACCTTAACAGTAGCACATTTCTCCACACCAAAAGTCATGCCAATATCTTGACTCATACTATGTACCAGGCTAAGGATAGTTTTGAGTTGTTTCTCATTTGAGGCGTAACATTTAAGGTCGTCCATGTATAGTAGGTGTGCAAGTAAAAACTCTTCTCCCCTTCCTTTAATTTTTACTCCATACTTGGTTAGTTTAATGGCATTTGATAGCGGATTCAATGCCAAACAGAACCAGAGAGCACTAAGGGAATCCCCTTGGAAAATTCCCCGTCTTAGTGCAATCTCACCGCTATCTATTTGTTCAGATGCAGTTCGAACTTTCAAGGTGGTTTTCCAATTTTTCATGGTAGCTTCTAAAAATAATGTTAGGGAAGGATGAATCTTATAAATTCTGAGTACTTTCAATAGCCAGGAGTGGGGAATGGAGTCAAAGGCCTTTCTATAGTCAACGTAGCCCATGTATACATTGCGTTTTCCTTGCCGAATTTGTTCGGTTACTACTGAGTCAATAATCAGTTGTTCTTTACACCCTAATACATTCCTTTTTGCCCCTTTTTGTTCTTCACTAATTATTTTCTTTTTCTCCAGGTGGTCATCGATTTTCCTACAGAGGATTCCCGAGAAGATTTTATAGAGTGTTGGCAGGCATGTAATTGGACGGTATTGTGAGGGATCGCCGATGGAATCATTCTTTGGGATCAGATAAGTAGTTCCTTCGGTTAAGAACTTGGGAAAAGTGTTAGGGTGTGTAAGCACACTATTAAAAGTCCGAACGAGGTGTGAGTAGACTGCTGTTAATCGTTTATACCAGAAGTTTTGAATTTTATCTGCACCTGGCGCTTTCCAATTCGCAGTTTTTTGAAGTGCGTTCTTTAGATCTTCCTGTGTTATATGTACTTCAGGCATTTCCTCAATATTTTGACATCTATCAGCTTCTTGTTGGATCCATGGTGCCTCTTCATGTGTGTACTCTTGTGACCAAATGCTTGCCCAGAATGCTTCCACTGTGTCTGGGTCGGGTGGCTGAGCCTCCGTGACCTTATTGTGTTGAAGAGATGAGTAGAAAGCTTTTTCACTTCGTGCAAAGAAATTATTATCTCTTCTTCTATTGTAGCTTCCTTTGTACCTTTTTAATCGTGCTGCATTTACCGCAAGCTTTTGTTTTAGAGTGTCTAGGTGCGTGAGCACTAGTGGTTTTTGCTGTTCATTATTCTTTCCATGAATAGTTTTTTTGAGGTCTGCTGGGAGATTCTCTATCACTTTTTTATTGCGATTACCTCTGTAAAATTGTTCTACCCTTCCGATTATTTTGCGTATACTTTCTATTCTTTTTTCTATACGTTTTTGCCAAGCAGGCTTATAGGCGGTCGAGAAGGCGGTGAATGTTTTGTTTTTAATTTCTTGATTTTGTGCGATGATTGAAATAGCCGCACAGTATACATAAGAGTGAATCACTTCTATTGTAGAGTTTTGCTCTATCGTTTTGGAAAGTATGTTATTCATTTCCTGTATTAGTTTTGGCGTTGCCTTACTGAATTTAACTCTGGGGAGGGGTGGTCTCAGAGTAGGGTTCATACCCTCATATTTGAGCAGGTTTAATTTAAAGGCGTCTTCTAAAGTTGTGTCGAGGTTTTCTTCTATATTGGGTGTTTCGAGGGTCTGATGCATTGGTCCAGGGTTATTTGGTACTGGCATTTCGTCTTCAGCCATTGCTATCATTCCCAGTTGAGTGCGTACCTGATTATTATTATTATTATTATTATTATTATTATTATTATTATTATTATTATTATTATTATTATTATTATTATTATTATTATTATTATTATTATTATTATTATTATTATTATTATTATTATTATTATTATTATTATTATTATTATTATTATTATTATTATTATTATTATTATTATTATTATTATTATTATTATTATTATTATTATTATTATTATTATTATTATTATTATTATTATTATTATTATTATTATTATTATTATTATTATTATTATTATTATTATTATTATTATTATTATTATTATTATTATTATTATTATTATTATTATTATTATTATTTTTTTTTTTTTTTTGGGTTTTCACGACTTAATGTCGGTAGTGGCTACAAGAAAGTCCGGGGCGACTATAGCGCCAACAGACTATTCTCTTGCCATCACCCGTCTTACTGTGCTGCAGGTAGTCAGTATAGCAGCTTGCTGAACTAGACCTATAATTTTTTTTGTATTCTTTAGTTTCAGATCTTCAAGATATCTGGGAAGTTTCTTGTCAATTAGGCCATTTGCCGAGATTACAATTGGTATTATTTTTACTCGTTCAAGTTTGTACATGCGTTTGATCTCTTCGCTTAGCTCTTGATATTTTGTGATTTTTTCATCACGTCCCTTTTTAATGTTTTCGTCCAGAGGAATTGTTACATCAATGATTATTGCGTGTTTTTCTTTCATGTTAATTAAGAGAATGTCAGGTCGGTTATGATTTATTTGCCTGTCTGTTACTATGGTACTATCCCAATACACTTTAACACCTTCCATTTCTTTCAATGTTTCAGGAATGTATTTGTAATAAGGTATTGTCTCGTTAATTAGGTTTTCTTTTCTACAAATTTCTTGGTGGATTATCCCCGCGACCTTATTATGGCGCTCCAAGTAGTCTCTAGGGGCCAAAGATGAACACGCAGATATAATATGCTGAATAGATTCTACTTCTTTTCCACACATTCTGCAGCTTACATTGGTAATGTCTTGCTTAAGAATGTGTTTCCGATACATACGTGTGGGAACCACTTGATCCTGAATGGACTGCAGAAATCCTTCCGTTTCAGATCTCAGTGCTCCTTGTCTAAGGTAGGTATTTGATAAAGTGCTGTCTATTTCTTCGCTCATTAGTGCTGCTGCATATCTACCGTGGAGCTTTTTACTTCTCCATTCTTCCTCAAGCGTTCTTATGGTTTTTTGCAATTGAGGGGTTTGATTAGCATGAAGGTTGAGAGGGGACAGTTTCACATCAGATTGTACAATTGCTTTATGCAGGTCTAAGTTCTTCGTCGTAAAGTAGTTATGCATTTTGTATACCTGTGATGAGTGCAATATTTCTATATTCAGTAAACCTCTTCCTCCCTTTTTTCTTTGAAGGTAGAGACGGTTCATCGATGAGGTGGGATGGTGGCACCGGTATTTTGTGAGCATTGTTCTGATATGTCTGTCCAGGTTCTGTAAGTCAGTTTGCGTCCAGTCCACAACACCAAATGTATGGCTGACTACTGGGATAGCCCATGTATTTATGGCAGTGATTTGTGCTCCTGCATACAGTTTGGTTTTAAGAATCTTCTTTACACGATCCATAAGGCTCTTTTCTATAGTACATTTCATCCCTCTTTGATCTATTGTAAGGCTCTGCTTTACTCCCAGGTATTTGTAGAACTCATCATGTGGTAGTGGACTAAACTCAGTTTCCCCCATAAGTTGGATGCTGTCTGGGTCCTGAATTTCCCCCCGTTTGACATCAACAAAGGCACACTTCTCGATTCCAAATGTCATTTGGATATCCTTTGTAAATTTTGAAACCAGTTCCAGTTGGCTCTGAAGCTCATCTTTGCTAGAGGCGTAGAGCTTAAGATCGTCCATGTAGAGCAGATGGCTTATAGCAACTCTCGGCTGTTTTGTAATACTATAGCCGTAGCCACTTTGATTTAGAATAGTGCTTAATGGATTTATTGCCATGCAGAAAAGCAGCGGACTTAAACTGTCCCCTTGAAAAATTCCTCTAGAGATTTTTACGATGTCAGTTGTGTAGTGCTGATTATTCACATTTACATTTAGAGTCGTTTTCCAATGGTTCATGGTCTGTTCAAGAAATTTACATATTTTTCGGTCTACTTTGTAAATTTTTAGTACCTTTGTAATCCAAGAATGAGGAACCGAGTCGTATGCTTTCTGGTAATCTATCCAGGCTATTCCTAAGTTTCTTTTCCGTTTTTTTGCCTGCTTAGTTACTACACTGTCTATCACTAACCACTCATTGCTGCCCTTGCTTCCTTTTTTTGCACCATTCTGCTCATATGCTAAAACGCTGTTTGTTGTTAGATGTTTAGTGATTTTCTTCTCAATTATTGAGGTAAGTATTTTATATACTACAGGAAGGCAAGTAATTGGACGGTAGTTTTTTGGTTCCAACGTTTCTTGATTTTTTGGAAGCATGATCGTTACTCCTTGAGTAAGAAACTCCGGAGTGTCAAGTGGATTTTCTATGATATTTTGCATTTGTCCAGCTAGGTACCTATGCACACTTGTAAAATTTTTCCACCAGTATGAGTGCAGTTTGTCAGCACCAGGTGCTTTCCAGTTGCTTATGCTTTTAGTTGCTATCTGAATATCTTCTTCGGTTATGGTAATGGGTTCCATAGCTGGAATATATTGGACTCGAGCCTCTTCTTCTGCAATCCAGTATGCTGAGTCATTATGCGTTTTTGGTTGCTCCCAAATATTCCTCCAAAAATTTCTCATCTGTTCCACAGCAGGTGGCTTGTTATCTTTTTGTGTCTTTTGAGCCGTCAAATTTCTATAGAAAGACTGTGGGCTTTTTTGGAATAGCTTGTTTTGTTGGTATCTTTCTACTCTGTCAGTATATCTTCGCATTCTACATCCGAGAGCAGCAATTTTTTGTTTTAACTTGTCTACATGTAGCTTTAATTTTTCTCTACCATTTTGATGGTGTAGGTTGATTTTTGCCTTTTTGGCTATATTTTTACTACGTTTGATGACTCGTGATGATGGTTGTTCGTGAAAGAAGCTATGTAGCACTCCAATATCTGAGCGTATTTTATTTATTTTCATTTGGAGTCTTAATTTCCACGGGGGTTCCGATTTTTCTCCTCTCTGTTGGTTATCACGTTGTGACATGGTTATACCCAGTGTTGCAACAACAGTAACAGCAGCGCAGTATACCTTATGACATATATTTTCTAGGTCTTCTTCATAGTTTAGTTCTTGGGAGAGTAGGCGGTTCATTTTAGTCACTATTAATTTTGCCTGTAGAGAATAAGAAATCTTTGGGATTGCTGAGCGGTGAATTAGTGGAATACCCCTGAAGAATATTTGTGTTTCGTCGAATTTTTCCCGAATGTCAGCGTCGAGCTGTTCAGGCTCATGATAAGCCATGCTTTGCCTTCCGTATGTTGTTCTTCTTTGCTGTCTGTTTTCAGGTGATCTTATTTGTTCTTCATCGGGTCTGTTCTGGTTTCTTATACTTTCCTTGATTTGTTCTAGTTCTGCTTGGGATAGAGCATTTCGCCTTAGTATCGACTTATTATTATTATTATTATTATTATTATTATTATTATAATCTAGAATTGTTTTTTTAATTTTTTTTTACGGGTATGCGCACTCGCAAGGAGATCCCTATCACGCTCGAAAAGCGGCAACTGCGCGGAAATGTTGGTGTGTGTTGGTTTTGAAACGGTTCAGGTTGTAACCTGCAGGGAAAACTGTCGCAGGGAGTTTATTCCACAGCGATGCTGTTCTCCAGAGACATGAATTCTGATATAATGAGGTTCTTGGTGCCTCTATTTTGACAATTAATTGATGGTTACCGTCTGTTTGACGTGATCGCCTAGTAGGTGCTACTCCCGGAGGGATCATACGTGCCAACTCTTGAGAGCATTTTCCGTGATAATACCTGTAGAAGAGAGATAGATCGCCCACAGTTCTTCGATGTTCGAGACTATCCAAGCTATGGGTAAGTGCGGGGTCATTGATAAGCTTGATAGCTCGTTTTTGCACGGTGTTCAAAAGCATTAAGGTATGTTTGGGTGCCGCACTCCATATATGTGAGCAGTACTCCATAGTTGGTCGAATCTGGGCTTTGTAGAGTGTCAGCAGTTGGCTTGGTGTATACAGATGTCTTCTACGAAATAGCACCCCAAGCTTTTGGGACGCCCTTTTAGCTAGCTATATCTGCCACGTGACTGTGCCAAGACATGTTGGTCTCTGTAGTGACTCCTAAGATGTTCAACTGACTCACCGGTGCTGGTCTTTTTTGAAAACAGGGCTGCTTGGGTTTTCTGCGCGTTGAACTATACAAGGTTTTTGTTGCCTCAGTCTAGGTAATGGAATTCACGTGCGGAGAGACATGTGGGTGGTATGACTGAGGAGACTACATTGCCATCATCTGCAAAGCAATAAAGTGGATTGATTGTTTTATCTATGTAAATCAGAAAAGATGTTGGCGAAAGGATTGCTCCCTGTGGCACACCAGCATTTATTTGGTAAGAGTGGAGTTCCGGCCATCCAGTGCAACATAAATGGATCTATCCTTAAGGTAACTTTCAAACCAAGTGCAAAGTTTCGGCGACAATCCCATTGCTTTGAGCTTGTTGAGCAGATTTTCATGCCAGACTTTATCGAATGCTTTAGATATATCTAAGGCAATTGTTTTTGTTTTCACCGAACCGAACCGAACCGAACCGTATGTAAGTAAATCTCCATTTGACCTATATTTTCGAAATCCGTATTGCTTGTCGTTGATAATTTTGTAGTTTTCCAAGTACTTGGTTAGGTGATTGTTCACAACTCTTTCCATTACTTTTGATATCACCGGAAGTAGAGCAATTGGTCTATAGTTTAACGGATCTGTCTTTTTTCCTTTTTTTGGAATGGGTTGACTGCGGCAGACTTCCATGATGATGGATATACTCCTTGCCTATAAGATAAATTAAATAATTTTGCGAAAGTTGGGGTGAGTTCGTTAGCAAAATTTTTGAGTACTATCGCGGGAATGCCATCTGGATCCATTGCTTTGTTTGTATCCAACTTTTTAAGGGATTTTCATATTTCTCTTTGACAAAAGGGTACCTCTGGCATACTGTGGGAAACCCTTTCAATGAACGGTGGAGTTTTTCCATTTGGCACTGTGTATGCCCGCAGTTAGAAAAACGATAACTGCAGTGGACTGTATATATTTTATTAAATGAAAGCGCGAACAAACATAAATATATTGATACGAAATCACGAAATAATCAAAGGTCCATAGGTTAATTGCTGTTACCCACACAACGGAAATCAGAAACAAAGTACTCACCAGTTTGCAGCCAATTTCTCCACGTTCCAGGGGCCCCTTTCTGGATCTAATGATGGCACCACGTAGCTGAAGGGCTGAAGTTTCTAGTTCTATGCTTCAGTACACCAAAATCGAGCACTTTCAAGTGTAGAAATTTGTAATAGTTGGAGAAAGTATAACACGCCACTTTTCTCGAGGCGGTAGAAAGGATCTCTCCGATTCTTGGTGCGCATGTCAAATGCGTGAAAAATGTACTTTGTCCTTTATCCAATTGTGTGGTTTTAAAATTTAAAAACAACCGCGAAATTTAGCGGGAGCTAACATAACTGCCCTCCAAAACACACAATTTTAGAATATCAGCCGGACAGATATAGATATAAGAAAAATAATCGACCGATAAATATAAATGAATGAAAAACAGATAAGTAGCGTAAGTTTATTTAGAGATAACGAAAACCCGAAAAAGGCAAAACAAACAAACAAAATTTCAAAAAAAAATAAAAATAAAGAAAAACATATCCGGTAATAGGTAGAAAAATGAAAATTAGTTTTAATTCGGCAAGAGGCACAGTATTACAACTGGCCGCTTGTAAACACCGGTAGCCGTTCGTACCGTCGCTACACGCACTTGATCGTCTCCGCCGGGATGCAATTCGAGAACCCGGCCGACTGGCCATTTCAAAGGTGATTGGGTGTGATCACTCGATATGATAACCAAATCATTTAATTTGATATTTGGGAACGAATCAGCCCACTTGTGTCGCTGTTATAGCGTATGCAAATACTCTACAGAATACCTTTTCCAAAAATCAGTATGTGGTTTTTGGATTAGTTGTCATCGCGAGAGCCGATTTAGGGGAACCTCGGACAAATCTGACTCGGAATTTCTGAATTAAGGGGTGCAAGGGTCAAAAAATGCCCAGGGGTAAGAGGTTGAAGATCGTGTGAGTCTGAAGAGGCAGGAGATGAAGGGCGACTATTAAGTACAGCTTCTATGCGACATGTAAGGGTGGACTTTTCCATGATGGACAACTTCTGGTCGCCGACAACTCGAACAAAGTGAGTTTTAGAACTTTTGACGCCAGCTTCTGCCAGGCCAATGAAATGTGGACTGAGAGGGGGTCCCAGATGCCAACGAATAGAAAGTCTGGTGGACGTACGTCTTGCGTAATCAAGTAATTGGTTACGAAACCCTAAAAAAATACTGCCCTGATCTGACCAGCATTGCGTCACGCTTCCACGTCTGGAAATGAATGGATGGAATGCACCTACAAACCCTTCGGTGGACAGTTCCATGATTAATTCCAAATGCACGCAATGTGTGGCCGTACAGACAAACACACAGACATACGATTTGAAAGCTTTACAACCACGGTAACGATGAGGAATCACAAAAAAGGTCCACAAAAGTCGATAGCTACACTCGAAAAAGGTTTAAGTTGATTGATTCGATGAGTGGGAAGTGAACTCATTATGGGCGGTCTATAGGGTTTAGGGTTGGTTCAAAAACATTGCAAGCACTTGGATATGGTTCTTTGAATTGCCCGTCTGGCAGATAATATCCAAAATTGCTGTAAAAGCAGATTATGTAATGTTTTAAACCCAGGATGAAGGTATTGTCGATGAGTGGACTCGATAAGAAGAGTAGTTAAACGATGGTTACTCGAAAGTAAGTTTTGCAGAATAAGACAAAAGGTCAGATTTTTGTAATCTGCCACCGACTCTAATGATATTATTTTCATCAAGAAAAGGTGAAAGTTTTCGAAAAGGTTTCGGTATTGGTTTATCCTTAGATAACGCGGAAAAAAGCTCAGAAAAGCAAGAACCTTGAACGCGTTTGATAAGTAGGTATAACGCACTTTGCATCTCACCGGTGGTAGGAAAAACAATATTTTCAAAAATAATATTTTGGTCCGGTGGATTAGTGGGTTTTTGATAGGAATGGTTTTGAAAAAGGTTAACTATTCAAAGGACATAACAAATGATACGTTGAATTTTTGATATAGATTAATATTTGATAAGAAGCTGATCTAAGAAGTTAACGTCAATTATCGCATTGCAACAGACCTTTGGCTTTTCCTCCAGATTAATATCTCCGAAATCAATCGGCATTTTTGATTTATGAAAATCGGGCCATTCGTTTTCGGGAGGCTCCTCGTGACGCAATATCGGCTGCATTTAAAGCAGAAGGAATGTAGCGCCATGAGTTTGAGGGAATGACTTCTTGGATTCTACTGACTCGATTTCCAACAAAGGTTTGCCAGCGATTAGGAGGGGATGAAAGCCAGTGCAATACGACTTGCGAATCGCAGAAAGTAACGATATTTGTAAAAGTTATTTTTCCTTCATAGCTAGATAAGACGAAATCAATTAATTCGCTTAAAAGAAATGCGCCTAGGAGTTCTAGCCTAGCCAAAGTTTGTGACTTTATAGGCGCGACCCTAGATTTTGCAGATATGAGAGAAACAGATATATTGCTTTCCTCTTCTACACGAAAATATACGACGCCTGCGTAGCCTCGAATTGAAGCGTCACAGAAGCCGATGATTTGTCAGGTATTGGTTTTTGACAGTTTGATTTGTCGGGGTAATTGAAAATTGGAAAGAAGCGGGAATAATAAATAAATTTTGCTTGTAGCAACAAGGGACAAAGAAAACCTAAGGGATCGAAGATTGTTCCTATGATAGATAAAATTGAACGTTTAGTTGGGGGTTTGTCCTTCATTCGGCATTGATAAGAGAAAATGTCGTTTTTTGGATGCCATTGAAGTCCTAAAACTTTGATAAAGTGTGGTTCATCCTTGTCAAAAGAGAGAGGCATTTGACGATCGGATTCTGGCAATGTTGCCAATAACTCAGGACAATTGCTTGCCCATTTTTTAAGTTCAAATCCTTCCGACTTTAACAAATCATTGAGTTCCGTCTGAAGGGAAAGGGCTTTAGAAAGCGAAGGGCTAGTTCCCAAGATATCGTCGATGTAAATTGACGTTTTTAGAACAGTACTAGCCATAGGAAAACGTTCCTTTTCTCTCTCTGCCAGCTCATTTAAGGTACGCATGGCTAGAAAAGGTGAGCATGTCATGCCAAAAGTGACAGTAGAAAGTTCCCACACTGAAAGTGGGTCCTGTGGAGAAAACCTCCACAATATCCTTTGATAAGGACGGTGATAAGGATTGATAAGCACTTGACGGAACATCTGTTTGATATCCGCAATGTAGGCAATAGGATTAAGACGAAACGTAAGGAGTTAAGAAGCAATATCTTTTTGAAGTTTCGGTCCAGACAACAACGTATCATTGAGACTAATATTCTTTGGGGTGACTGCCGAACAATCCCAGACTACCCTTAATTTTGTACTTAAGCTTTCCGGCTTTAGTACGCAATGATGTGCCAAAAAACATGATACGTCGACTTTTGGTGGACTAGATAAAACTACACTAATGTGATTAGAATCGATATAGTCTTGCATGAAACTAGAATAGGCAGTGTATAGATCAGGATTTTTGAGTAATCTATTTTCTAGAAGTAAAAATCTACGATAAGCTTGCGGATAAGTATTTCCTAGGTCAGGGTTTATTTTATCTTTAAACGGAAGATCTACCATGAATCTACCGCTCGGTTGCCGTACGACACTCGCAGTAAAAATTGATTCCGCTTGTTTTTCTTCCTTTGATAAGATTTGTTTTTTAGGCAAACGTTAGATTTCCCAAAACCTAGGGATAATGACCTCTAAAGGAGGTGAATGACTCGTTAAAAAACAACTGGTTCGTTCCGTAAGATTACCTACTTCGTCAACTTTTCCCATGACGACCCAGCCAAAGATGATTCAAGGGCTGAAGGTTGCCCTATTTGTCCAAGATCCCTGCCCTCCTTGAATATCTGTGCGAATAGCTCGCAACCAATAACTAGGTCCACAGGTCTAGATTTGAAATAAGATGAGTCGGCAAGTTTAAGGTTTTCCAAGTGTTTCCACTGATTATCGTTCAAAGTGAATGTAGGCATATTGGAACCTAGTTATGGAACAACAATTGCTTCGAAATTAAGTAAAGGATTGACCTGTCCTTGTGGCTTAATGTGACATTGAACGAGCCCTTTGGAAGTAAGAGAAGACATTTGATTTAATCTGAATATTTCAGTGGTGTAACTTCGCCTAGGAAGATTAAGACGCTGAATACACTTTTCACTGATGAATCCTGTCTGTGATCCAGAATCAAGCAGTGCCCTTACAGGTTGAAAATTTCCGCAACCGTCCATAACATCGATTATAGCGGTGCATAAAAGAAAGGTACCTGAAGGTCCTGAGGTATTTAATGACACATGAGGATTATTGACAGGTGGTGTGTGAATGACAGGACTAGTATCTTGGCTTCCAGACTCTTTATTAGTTTCTAAGATATGAGTTAAAGTATGGTGCCTTTTACTATTGCAAGTCCTGCATGAATATTTTGATTTGCACGTATCTACCCCATGCGAGGGATGAAAACACGCTAGACATAATTTTTTGTGCTTGACGAAAGATAGGCGATCGATAGGTGAGAGGTCAAGAAATGTTTGACATTTCGTAAGCACCAGACCTTGATTACACCGGAAACATTTACTCCCGTACTTGAATTAGTTGAGATACCAGACAGTCCTAGAAAAGGCGAATTGGATGTTTTATAGGTAGGCTTTTGCCCAAACTGATTTTGCATAGAATTTGATTTTTGATAGGTAGGCACCTTTTTGGGTGCTGTTGATTGAGGAAGTGATTCCAAAACTTTACATCTTTTTTCTAGAAATTGAAAAAGTGACTGAAAAGTGGGAATTTCGGTATTAGTATTGGCGTGACTCATTTCGAAATTTGAACGCGTCGGAATATCCAATTTTTCTAACAGAATGAAAAAAATAATAAAGTCCCAACTGTCAACGTCAAAGCTAAGTGATTTTAAAATTTCTAAGGATTCTGAACAGGTGTCAATTAAATTACGCAATTCTTTAGCTGACTCGTTTTTTAATGTAGAGTTCATAATTGTGCTTAAAGCATTATTTGCGAGGTCTCGCTTGTTTTGATATCTATTGACTAATTTGTCGTAAGCAATTTTATAATTTTGATCAGATAAGCTAATCCCTCATATCAATTTTAAAGGCTCATCCTCGAGATATGAAAATAAATATTGAAGTTTTCGGACGTTACTTAGACTTTGATTTTGATCTATAATGTTATTAAAAAAATAGAAAAAGCTTGGCCATAATTTTTTATCACCTCGAAATATGGGAATACCTAACTCTTTGAGTTTTGGAGTTTCAGATTCGTTTTGACGAACATATGATCGCGAAAAGGATGGGGCCTCAACCGGAAATATTTCAGAGTAAACCCCTTTACACGCATAAAAATATTTACGAGCTTCTGAAAGGATCGCATCCTGCGTTTTAAACTCCTCGTCGTCCGAATCGTCTATCAACATAATGACATCATTATGTGCCAACATGCATTTATCGAAGGTTTCATCCAAATCGGAATGCCTCACTTGAAACTCGTTTCTCGCTTTTGCGTCCGTTGCCGTGGTTTGTGAAAACACATAACACTCGGTGATCGCAGATAAAAACCCTTGCGTTTTTGTACGGCTTTTTTGACAGACATGATTTTACCTTTGAAATGACGAAATTGTCGGTAAATATACAATTAACGCTAAATCAATGCTTCTGAAATAGAAAAATGACGAATTGTCGAAAATATGCACTAATTTATCGCAATTGATGAAAATTGTTTTAAATATCGAAATGGTATGGAACAAATCTAATCACAGAAATGTTGTTTGTTTGTTTTGATTGTTCCTCGATTTTGTTTACTGAAATGACCACGCGGTAGACCCTGCGTTACCATAGCAGCGGACCGAAAACAGGTGAATTGAGCCGAAAAACGAAGGTCGAACGAAAATCTACGGTTCAATACGATTGGCAAAATTCAAGGCCGTGTGATCACGGCGAAAATGGCTGACTTAAAAATACCGTCGAATGGATTTAATTTATTTATCCGGCTCGAAGGACCACTTTATGTATGCCCGCAGTTAGAAAAACGATAACTGCAGTGGACTGTATATATTTTATTAAATGAAAGCGCGAACAAACATAAATATATTGATACGAAATCACGAAATAATCAAAGGTCCATAGGTTAATTGCTGTTACCCACACAACGGAAATCAGAAACAAAGTACTCACCAGTTTGCAGCCAATTTCTCCACGTTCCAGGGGCCCCTTTCTGGATCTAATGACGGCACCACGTAGCTGAAGGGCTGAAGTTTCTAGTTCTATTCTTCAATACACCAAAATCGAGCACTTTCAAGTGTAGAAATTTGTAATAGTTGGAGAAAGTAATTAACACGCCATTTTTCTCGAGGCGGTAGAAATGATCTCTCCGATTCTTGGTGCGCATGTCAAATGCGCGAAAAATGTACTCTGTCCTTCATCCAATTGTGTGGTTTTAAAATTTAAAAACAACCGCGAAATTTAGCGGGAGCTAACAGCACTGTTAGGTTTGAGTTGGAGGAAAAGATTTTGGCCAGCATATTGGCTTTTTCTTCTGGTGTTGTGGCTAAGTGAGTATTTTTATCTGTAAGTGGTGGTATGGATGACTTGGTGAAGTTTGATCCAACAGCTTTTGCAAGAGACCAAAAGGACCTAGAACTACTTGGACAATTCAGCAACCTGTTTTTTATTCTTTGATTGTATGTTTCTTTGGCGGCGTCAATAGTAATTTTGCAACTATTTCTGGCTTCTATCAATTCTGTTTGGTTTTGAGCGGTTTATTGTCGTTTCCAAAGGTTATATGCTCTGTGTTTTTTCTGTACAGCCGTTTGACACTGGCTGTTGAACCAAGGTTTTGCATTAGCTCTGCGTTTTATTGTATGTGGGATATATGCATCCATTCCAGATAAGATTACTTTTGTTATTTCATTACAGCAAATAGTGGGATCAGCTGTTTTAAAGCAAACGTCTTGCCATGGAAAATCCAGATAAAACTGTTTAAGGTCATTCCATTTTGCCGATTTATAGTACCACATTTTACGAGGAAATGATTGTTGGCTTGGTGGTATGAGCATTTTGCACTTTGTTCTTATAAGTTTATGATCGGATGAACCAAGTGGGGGATCTACTTAAATTGTGTACGAGTTAGGATTTGTAGTTAGGAACAAGTCTAAAAGCGCTGCGAATTCACCCCTTTCTGAGATACGGGTAGGTTCATCGACAAGCTGCGTTAGACCACAACTTATGGCAAATGCTTCAGCTTCCCTGCCTTCATTATCTGTTTTGTTGTGGTGTTTTAGCCAGGGTATATTGTGGACGTTGAAATCGCCTAAAAAAACAATTTCCGCATGTGGATAGTTATACTGTATACTATCACAGTTTTCGGACAATGTCGCAAAAAAGTTTTGGTACTCGGTGTTACTTGGCGGTCGGTAGAGGCAGCAGATGAACTTGGTCCATGACTTTGAGGTGAATTTTAGCCATATGATATCGAGGTTCACTGGTTCTAGCGTTTCTTCTCAATGACATGAAAGGTAATTTTTAATGTACACACAGATCCCAAAATTATGTCGAAATCGGTGGTGTAGGTCATAGCCGGGATAAAGATGGTACATAATAGGTGTTGCAGAACTGATTTTAGTTTTAGTGAGAACAAGGATGTCAGGTCTTTGTTCTTCAAGATGTTGGTGAACTGAATTCATGTTGGTACTTAATCCTCTAATATTGCTAAAATCAAGTTGTTGAGTTGAGTTTTTGTTCTTCTTTTAATATCTTTGCATGAAGGACCCCCAGGATCACCCGACGCCCGGAGATCCGAGTGGTCTGGTATTTTACCTCCGAAATATTTTGATCCTGGAGGCGCCATCATGCTATCTGTTACTCATTGTTGGAACCGGTCTGCCAGCGCAGTAGCGGAACGTGGTGATACCACTTAGCGCTACTGAGTTCTGATATGGTGGTATCTCACCGGTCGACGCCCAATGAGTAAAAAGCGTCTACCACCTACCTTATTACAATTTAAATATTTAAAAAAATAACAATATCTTTTGTAGTTCTTGACATATAAAGCTTGTTAAAACGACAGTTCATTTGCCGTTCTATTGCGTACAAATTATAACCCATACAATTTTTCTCTAAAGTTGATGTGGCAAAAGTTAAAAGCAAAAGTTTCTGAAAAAACATGGAAAAAATAGCAAGCTTGGATTTATGACGTCACACAGGCACACTTGTTCAAATTTAAGGCAAATACCCGGTGACCTAAAATTAAGTGATCCATATCCAATCGATTTGAGATTGTCTTCTACCTTCTTCATTTTTTTTTCGGGTAAAAACAAGTTTTTTTGTATTTTTTAAAAACTTAATATCTTTGTTAGTGTGTGAGATAAAAAGCTAATTTCTTCCCTATATTAATTGCTGTTCTCATGCAAAGACAAAACGTTTTGACAGTTTTTCTGGTGAAAAAAATGGTGAAAAAACATTAAAAAAAGTCGTTGTATGAAGTCACACAGGCACTCCCACAGGACCTCCCACTCAAATTGGAGGGAAATACCCGGTGACTTACAATTGTGATCCATTACCAACAGATTAAAAGTTGTTTTAAAAAATCTTCCACAACTATCTCATGGGACACCATTTTTGACGATAAGTCTCTCAACTATAATGCCAGGTTCGCCTTATTCTTACATAAGTTATAATAGATACAATATTCTTACATAAGTTATAATAGAATATTACATGATTCAATCCCTAATTCAATCCCTTCCTCGGTGCATATCTTTAAAGAAGATTATCACTCTAAACTCCGACATGCTAACTCTCATATCGATGTGCTAGTATTCCTTTTGGCTGCCTTTGTCATCATTGGTAATGTTGTTAAATGCTGCTTCATTATTTATTTACCCAAATGGTGGCAAAAGTAAACTAAAGGGTACTAGAACAAAGATAGTTTTAAGATATATTCCAAGAGTGACACTCGATATAAATTTTTAATATAAATTATTTCCCGTATAAAACTAGCATAAGTAATACCATCATAACCAACCTGTACTATTGATTGGCACACCTCCGGATGTGCTTGAGGGCTTCGTCGGTTTCTTAGTAGGTTTCCTCCTGGTACTTCCCGTGCTTATCGTTATCGGTCGTGACGTAGAGGTCACCGAGGTCACTTTCGCTGGTTTAGTGGGTTTAGAGGTCACCTTTGTGCTTATTGTGGGTTTTGATGTTTTTACAGGCTTGTTAGTTATTTTATGTGAAGTTGTTGGCTTGGATGTCGGTTTAACTGTTGATTTGGTTGGCTTAGTACTATTTGTTACAGGTTTTGACGTAGTTACAGGTGAAGTTACTTTTGTAGATGGCTTGGTTGGGACTGTTTTCTTATTGTTGGTACTAAAAAAATATACATGAAGACTGATTATGTAAGGAGTAAATTAGAATGCTTGTTAAAAAATCTTTAACTTTTATGTCCATTTAGTTATTTTTGTCACTACCATTTCTTCTTGTTGGATGCACGTTATTAACAGAATGGAACCACACATACAGGGTTGACCACTGAAGAAGAAACGTCATTTAGATTAGCTGTTTAAGGCTTTTGGGAAAGTCCTAAAACACATCGATTTTTTGTGAACGAGGTAATAGCCGGTCTACCTTTTAGACCCTGAATTTTAATAGAGCATATAACGGCTGTATAAACAAATGCCTTTATTTTGCCTATACGTATATACTTTCAAAAATGTACCAATTCTCTTTTGAAATATTTAAATTTGACAAAAAGTAAGAAAAAAGTAGGCTAGTTAGGCCTGATCCACTGTTTTACTTCTTGCCGCTCACATCTATTTACCTCTTTCTCTAATAGAAAAAGATGGAAATATAAATTGTATCTTTATCTCCTTCTATTAGAGAAAGAGGGAAACAAAAGTGAGAGGCAAAAAGTGAAACTGTGGCCCTGGCCTTGGAAAGCCAACACGTAGCGTTGAAAAGACGCGCAGCGCTACATAAATATAAGCACTGCATCAGGCGTCAGCACCGGTTGCAAGGGTTTCCAAGAGATGGCGTCAGTTGACAAGGTCTTTAAACATTTCTTCTTTAGTATTCGGTGCAAAATAACTTCCTATACTTGTTGTAAGTAGTCGAAAGTTGGAGTCGTATCTGCGGTAGGTACTTACCAATTTTATATAACTTAACCTGTGCATATACTAAGACAAAATTTTGATATAATTTTTTTTGAATAATTTTTTTTGGAATCTATTTAATTTTTCTCCATATTTTTTTCAATTATAGCTCCCTTTTATTCTTTCTGCGAGGTCGAAATCGGTGTTAGCCTAACCATCAAATGATCGCAAACGGATCCTAACCTGTTCAGACATGCCCAGGTTGGGATACGCGTGTCGTGGATAAAAGGGCGGGGGGAGGGGCAAGACCTTAAGGGGCGCAAATATAGGTATGGGAGTCAAATAAATTACAAACCTTTTTTTAAAATTATAACACGCACCATTTGCTTTTACGTTAAATTTAGTTTTTCTATTTTTTTCTCAAAGGACGCCAGGGGCGCCAAGCGCAGAGAACCGGAGGGGGGGGGCGTTCGCCCCCCCTGGCCACTATACGACACGCCACTGGGGATATGTTTGCGATTAATTAACCATGGTTAGGTTATACTTACTTTATGTTAACACCGATTTGACCTCCCATAAGGTGAACAGGAGACAGTGGCGTATATAAGGGCCCGGGCCCCCCCCGAAGCTAATACTTTTTTAGATAATTTCCACATATTTCATGAATACAAACATAAAATAGCATAAAATACGCCCTCATGAGGTCTTGCCCCCCCCCTCCCCGAAACTGTCTAAACTGTCTCGGCCCCCCCCCCGAAACTTTTTTCTATATACGCCACTGACAGGAGAGATACAATTTAAAAAATCCCGCCCAAATATATTTAATATTTACATCCCATAATTTCTTACTAACACGTAGTACTCTGGCAACTTTGAAGAATTCAACCGTAAAATTAACGTGCAACATATTCTAAACGGCAGATAGTTGAAAATGGATTTTATTGACTTTCTAACTACTAAAATTTCTGATCTGTTTTTATAATATTTAAGGCGATTTTTTGCGATGGATCGTAAGGTTATTCGTTCTCTTCCTTAAAATGCGAGAATCTAATAGAGTATTTAACCAAGAAAGGTAAAATTAATAACCCTGCTCCGCAGGTAGGTTATCTTTAAATATTGCATCAAGACAAACTTCCAGGCCTTCGAACCTTTTGAGGCTTCGCTTCGAGGTGGAGATATCTAGGCAGTCTAGGTCTAGGTTTAGGTCTAATTTGAACTGTACCCTGTTCCAGGATTTCAAGATCTCCTTCGGTATTCCCAACTGCAAATAATATTTTATATATTCAGACGAGTTTTAAAGAAAAGTCATTATAAAGACGTGACTAATGTTCTGTTTTAGTCCCAAATACGTCACATTATTGACGTCTTACAGACGTCTAAAAATGACGTCATTTTGGGTGCGTGTTTTGAACGTCAAAAAAACGTCAAGTTAGAAAAGTCATAGTTTATTAAAAAATACCACTTGACCTTGCTACCTGGGTGATAAATAATATTTACTCTAAAGCTTCAATGAGTGATACCCATTATCATTATATTATTATATGCTAAGGAGCACGGTGTTTCTTACCTAAAGCTAGATTTTGAAGTAGTTGTCTCAATCAAAGTACCATCTAAACTTTGAAATGTTTGTAATTTCTCGAGAACTGTAGACCTCTCAGTTGAAGTAGTTGCTAGAGTATTAAGTACAGGTTTTGACGACGTTGTTGTGTTAACTTTGACTAGAACGTTTTGGGTAGATGACATACTAGTTGAACTGCTAGCTGGAGGTGCCTTCGTACTTATTCTGCTAGGCTTCTTTGTTATGCTACCGATAATTTGAGGTTTAGTTACACTTGGAATGTTACCAGTGCTCGATGACGGTTTATGTGTAGTTACTGATATCGGCCTTTTTGTACTCACTAAAGGTTTCTTTGTTGAACTACTTAAATCTGTACTACTGCTAAGAGGAATTTTACTTGTAGATGTGGTACCCAATAAGCTACTTGTTGTATTGTGTAACCGTACTGGGGGTTCTCTTACATCTATAACTTCTGTGTCTATAGTATTTTCTAATACGTGAGGTTCTATGTGGCAACATGATCCAAAATAGAACCTGTCTATGCACGTACCCAAATGGGTCCCATTTGATTTTAAACAGTCTATGGCAAACATACACACGCCTGTTTGAGAAGGATTTTTTCTTGATATGCATGGTAAATTTCTTATGTTTCGTCCAGAAAAGGAACCTGAAAAAAAATTAAACAAACGTAAATTTTAAGTACTACCCGTAAAAAACGTTTCGTAGTAAATCGGGTAAAATTCAAAACATTATTTGAGAATATCGAACTAATGTCTTAGAAAAAAGTGACTCCACCAGTGATTTCTGTCCTACGTCATAGGCCCTGACACAATGCAAAGTAATAAAAAAATATTTGAGATTTTCAGACAGAACACGCTGAAGGGAGAATTAGATGTTTTTTATGTAAATGGGTTCAGGAATAATTAATCAAAGAATTTTCAATTAGAGTAAAGAAGAGTAATGTTGAATATACAGCGAATATATATAGCGAAACTAAAACCACTGTTGCATTAAACCCTAGTGGCACATCATTATCTTTCTTACAAGAATTCGTTATAAAATTGATAATGTGTTTTGCAATGACCACAAATTTTTTGTAACCTTATGAAAATTACAAACAGTACTTACGTGTAAGTATTTGATTTTATACAAATTCGAAATATTTTAGTCATTGATATTTACTTATCAAATAGCATCATTTAATTTTTTATCTTCCTACTCTTATTCCAAGGAGTGCCCAATAGGACCGAAAGGCCCCGGGGCTATATTCTCGTTAGTTAGTGAATTTTACGCGTTTAAAGCGAAATCTTTTCTCCTGCCCCATACCAACTGGGTAGCTATTCTGGGTCTTGAATGATTTGATAGTCCCCATCACATGCTTTGGCCAATGGTAAGCTTTAAATTAGCTCCGAGCCGTCACGTGCTAGCTTCTCCTACGATCCTATCGAGAAACGTTCAGTCAGTACGGGGAAGGAGAACAGATTTCACTTTAAAAGCGTAAAATTCATTAATGCTGAAGAGCATGAAATTTGTAGCATAAAAAGATGGGTAAGATGAGAGTGAGAGCATAGAGCGTGGGTTCACTAGAACACTAAATCTAATTCTCTTTGTGCTATGCCATTGGTCGAGACAAGTCATTTCGCACAACACGCGACCGCTCATAAATTGCTATTGCTACCCTGAACGTTTCACGGTCGGATTATAGGAAAAGCTTGCGCAATAGAGGTCTTTTCGCATAGCACGTGACGGCTGACGACATACTTGAATGATGTGATGGTTCCCATCACATGCTTTGGCCAATGGCAAGCTTTAAACTAGCTCCGAGCCGTCACGTGCTAAGCGAAAAGACCTCTATTGCGCCAGCTTCTCCTACGATCCGACCGAGAAACGTTCAGTCGATACGGGGAAGGAGAACAGATTTCATTTCAAACGCGTAAAATTCACTAATTGTTAAGCGGGCGACTATGCCATTGGTCGAAACAAGTCATTTCGCACAACACGCGACTACTCAGAGTTTTCTATTGGCCAAAGCGTGTAATGTGGACGATCAGTACCAGAATAGAGCCCCTGGTAGTCTACGAGCTTCACAAACGTTTTGAGGATTGCCCACAAAATTTTTTTTAATTGCCTACCTACTACCTATTTCTTATTCTTCTTTTTCGATATTTTACCGCTTTTCAAAATGCCTGTTCTTTAAATGTACATATTATGTAGGTTTTTATAACAAATATGTAGGTTTATTATCATTTATCTGAAAGAAATATGATATCTACGTGAATTTTGCACTTTGTTTTATGTCCGCCTATGGAAGGGAATGCATGTTATATAACACGTTTTCGGTCTCAGTGGGTCAAGAGAAGTCCCGTTACAAAACTTGGTTTACATTCGTGATCGGAGAATATTATGTAGAATTTAGCAGAATATTTAGCAGATTTGCGTAAAGTGACCATTTAGCGAGTGAGATACTTTTGATATTGTTTCTTTCATGCTATTGACTTTTACTCGACACCAATTCTAAATGACGCCAGTCAGTTGGCTATTACACAGAAAAAAGTGTTTATTTGAACCAAAAAAATATTATTTGACTTAACCAAATTCGATATTTCAATAGGTCCAAAACGACCTCTTGTTTGGTTCAAATAAAAATATTTATTGTTTTCAAATAACTAATTTAGTCTCTTTAAATAAGATTTATTTGATGCGTTAGAGTTATTTGGTTTAATTGACAAACAAAAAAACATTTAAATCAAATAATTTGAAATATTTAAACCAAAGACTACTAATTTATTTATTTGCAATAACAAGTTTATTTCAAACAAACAAATATGTTGGTTGGTAAAAATAAAATAATTCTTTAACATGACTTTTCTTTGATTGAAGTAAAAATATTTATTGTTTTCAAATAACTAATTTAGTCTCTTTAAATAAGATTTATTTGATGCGTTAGAAATATTTGGTTTAATTGACAAACAAAAATACATTTAAATCAAATAATTTGAAATATTTAAACCAAATACTATTAATTTATTTATTTGCAATAACAAGTTTATTTCAAACAAACTAATATGGTGGTTGGTAAAAATAAAATAATTCTTTAACATGACTGTTTTCTTTGATGGCTTTAAAAAACTTATTACATCTTCATATAAATTAATTTGTTTAATATTCTAGGCATATTTTTTTGTCTTAATATTAAAATTTATTTAATAACTGACATTTATTAAGTAAATTTTTTAAATTATTTTACTTGATGTAAATAAATATTTGTTTAAACTTAAAATATATTTTGTTGAATTTCTGTAAATATTTCTGTGGGAACAAGAGTTAACTTATTCAACAAACAAATAGGGTAGTTAGTAAACCTAAAATAATTGTTTGAAATTACCGTTTTCCTTGATTGTTTTAAAAAACTTATTGTTTTTTCTTAATAAATAATTTGTTTAATCTTCTAATTATATTTTTTTGTCTTACTAACATAATTTATTTAATAACGAACTTTTATTAAATAAATTTGTAAAATTATTTTGTTTATTATAAATAAATGTGTGTTAAATTTAAGTAAATATTTATTATTGCAAGTGTTTTTTCAAACAAACAAATAGGGTACTTGTTAAACCAAATATAATTGTTTTAATTGATTGTTTTCCTTGATTGCTTTACAAAATATTGCTTCTTATTTGAATTATTTTTTTAATATTCCTAATTTATTTTCTTGTCGTTTTAACAAAATGTATTTAATTAGATTAGACATTTAATAAACAGTTACATGGTTACCCGTCAGAATACTGCGTTGTACAAGTAAAAACAAATGTTTTGCACGAAAAAAAGTATTTTAATTCAAAAATAGGCAGGTAGGTACAAAAAACATGTAAAATTGTAAAAACGTTTAAAGGCAAATTAACATAAAATTAACCAAATATGCATAAAACAAAAATACTTCCTAAATACTAATTAGATTATACTTGTGTAATCTTTTCCAAGGTATAAATAAGACCACTAACCTATATACAGGGTGACCCAAAAATAAACAGAGAAGTCAAATTTCACATACTCAGATGGTTTGCAAAAAGTATCTTTTTTGATGCTAATATTGGAATCAGTCATTAAGGAGACGTAGCGAAGCCAGCGACGTTACTTTTTAAAATGAAATACCCAGTATATTTTTGCAATTTTGAATAAAGCTTTCCTTTCTGTTTCCAAAAATACCTAATATGCTACTTTTTTATGTAATGGTTTTTAAATAAAATGACAAAACCTTTTCATTAAGAGCAATGAGTTAACCAAGAAAAATTATCGATGACTCTTTGTCTGCTTTACTCTTTTGTTTGTTTTTGTCATTTTATTTCAAAACTGTTAGAGAAAAAGGTATTAGGTATAATAGGTAGTTTTAGAAACAGAAAGACAAGAAACTTTTAAAACTTTCTATTCTTACATACGTCCATGTAAAGTATATTTACAAAATACTTTCATAGTTGCGGTGTTGCCATTTGCAGGAAAAGTTGACTTTATTATTTTAAAAGAAACACCATGTATATTTTTCGATTCTTTATGTAGAAAAATGTATGTAATTTTTTTCAACAATTATTGTAAATTTTTTTTGCACAATTTGTTTTCAAAATGGGTATAAAACCAATTTGTGCAAAAATTTTGAATAGATTTGTGCAATGGAATTTGTTGTAAACTTTTAAACAACTGTACAACTGTTTTTTTTTTCACAATGCTTATTGTACAGGCCTGTATAAAAAAATTTCACATATTTTTGCACAATTTGTTGTATATTTTGCATTAATTTTTTTAAAATTTTGGACAAATTGCAAAATATTCAAGTATGAAAACATTTTACACAATATTGTGTAATTTTCTTATTCTATTTTGTGCAATATAAATGCACAATTATGTAGTTATATTTTAGAAGATGTTTTATGTGTTATATTTTGCAGTTAAATTTTTCTTTTTACCACAAAAAATATAATATATCAATATAATATATTATATATTTTACAATAAATAATTTTAGTTACGCCCAAAATTGCACAATTTTGTGCATATATTTTCTACAATTTTATGTAAAAATAGTTAAAAATATGAATTTTTTACATAATATTCTGTAATTTTTTTTAACAATTAAATGAAAAGTATCCCTGAATGTGTACAAAATCTTGTAGATGTTTTTTTTCAATAGGTTGCATTGCACTGCATTTTGTTTTAATTTTTGTGTATATATTTTTTGTATATATTTTTAAAGAACGCTTTATTACTTTTTATAACAAGTACACAATGTTTAATTTTTATTTGACAAAAAAATACCAAACTAAAAAACCACTTGTTAAAAGACCTTTATTTTCGTTTTTCTTATGAGTACAACAAATTTTAACACATTAGTTATTAAATTATTTAACCAATATTATTATGCTTAATGAATTTACCTGAACGTGTAAGATATATCTATTTAAAGATTCTTGTTTACTGGACTTTCGTTGTTCGGAATTTCCATTGTTTGGAAATTGCAAGGAAGGCAGCGAAGACAAAATAGCTGCTAAAAAAATAGTACTAAGTTTAACGGACATTGAAGGATTTCTATGTAATAATCAAATTATTCTGACTGATATTTTGATACCCTTTAAATAAAGGTTACAGTTTTATAGATACCATGATAGTAAGACAGGCAAAATATGTCTTTTGACTTCTAATTTACAAATTTTAAGTTAATCAAAAATAGTGGTGTTGCAAAAATTATCATTTACCTTCGTCTGCTTCATGGAAACTCTTTTCAGACCGCTATATCTGATCTTTGGTAAATTGCGTTTGATTTTAACAGCACCCAAAGTTTTGAACAAACTTCTGCACATTTGTCAAAAAACTGTCTTTGTTTTCCGGATATGCCATTGCAAAATCGTTCAAGCTAAAAAATATAAAAAAAATGTTTAAATATAGAATTTTAGTATCGGCCGTTATAAAAAAGCGCAGTTTAGAACAAAAATAGAATAAGCCATGAGTAACAAGCTGAAATTTTGTAAATAGTTTTATTTGGTCAAGAAGCCCAATTTTTTCTCTGCGAAAATTCTTGAAAGTGATTCCTAAGAGAGTGCGCGGGCGCAGAAATGTTTTCGAGCTTCGGACTGGCTAAACTAAGACAATTTTGGGGACAATGTTGTCATTTACTTTCAAACACATTTTTTAAATCACAGAAAGAAAAATCAAAAATGGATCAACTATACTCAAAAGCTTGGGTAGACTAGAGTCCCTGTATGTTGACATATTTGGATATATTACCAAATATGTCAACATACAGGGACTCTAGGGTAGACCTATGTGTAGTAATTTACTTACCCCGAAATCTCTCTTTGTGGACTGCAAGTAGGCACCCATTCCTCCAGTTTTTCGAGAACTAATTCCACAAAATCCATAGAATCCATTACACGTTTAACGTTGACGGAAGAACTTATTAATTAATGACACTAACCTTGTACGGATCACCTCACTGACAAGCCAAAACACAAATTTAAACTCATAGAACACTGAAGGAAGCCAGATGCGGTGGGGCGATCCCTTGAAACGACTTTACCGAATCAATCCGACGAATGATTGCTACAATTTGGAGTATTTTTGCACACATTTTCATAAAAAAAATTACATTTTATCTGTGTAAATTTATAACACAATGGGCTTTTCCACTACGCTGTTGAGAGTAATTGTTCTGTTGTGTAACATTTTTACTCAAAATAAGTTACACAATCCAATTGGTAATATTAAAACATATTTATTCGTTTATTTCAACAATTGTTTTATATTTTTGCACAATTTCAGTTGCACAGCGTATTTAAAATTGTTGCATGGATATTTTTCTCCGTGTATAACGTTTTATACCTATCTGTAATTGTTTTTAAAATATTAACAGGTAAAAATTGACGTTTTGTAACTTTAACAGGCCGTAAAATCAAAACCTATCTTAGCTTTTTACAAGCTATCGCTTTAGACTACTTTTAGATTTAACCCAGGGTTAAATTAACCATGGAATATTTTAACCCTGAACTAATTCTAAATAGTATAAAATAGCTTTTAAAAAACCGAGATAGGAATATAGAAACCGTTTTGATCTATTCTCAATAGTTTTGATGTTACGGGCTGATAAAGTTACAAAACGTTAATTTTCATCTGTCAATATTTTAAAAACGGTTGAAGGTATACGACATCATACATAAAATCCAAAAATGCATAATTGGACAGGGTGTTTCTTTAAAATAATAAAGGTGTTTGCAAAGTTTTCCCACAATTGGCAACACTGCAACTATGAATGTATTATAATAACATAATAACTCTTTATTCGTTGTTTAGAAACTCCTAATACAACATAGCTAATAACATTAATTTATCAAATAATAATAATAGTGATAACAAAAAAACATAATAATAATCAATAGTAAGGTATACACAAAAACACATAATACATTAATAAAATATTTCTCAGTCTATATATATTATTAATATCGAATTAAGTTTAAAACAGCAATTCTTTGATCTTGCTTTTAAATATGTTCAGCGAACTTGAGTTTTTGGTTTCAATTGACAAATTATTATACTCTTGCAGGCCTTTCACAAATAATGAATTAGCACATTTGCTGGTATTTACTCTAGGAATGTTAAAATTAAATCTATTTCTTGTAGGGTAATTGTGTATCTCTAAATTAAACGTTATAAATTTGCTGAAATATGGAGGGTGTAAATTATTAACTATTTTATAAATAAAAATAAGCATAAAGTATTTCAGTCTGTTATCAACACTCAGCCAGTTTAAAGCGTTAAGCATTATATCTATAGGAGTTCTTCTATTAGACCTAAGAATTATTCTCATTCCCCTATTTTGTAGTTTTTGTAACGATCCTTTACAATTATTATCTAAAAAATATAAAACACTTGCACAATAATCAAAATGTGGTTGTACTATAGTTTTATACACAGTTATTGTAGATTGAACAGGTAAACTTTTGGATACACGGGACAAAAAGTACAATTTTTTAATAATTTTTTTGTATATATAATTAAAATGATTTTTTAGGCTAAGTGTTCTCTCCAGCATAAAACCCAAATATTTTATGTCGTCAACAATGTCAATTCGTTCACCATCTATAATTATGTCTATTTTAGACAAGTCAATCTTTTCATAGAGGTGTTGTTTGCACAGTATCATTGCCTTTGTTTTAGACGTGTTCAATTTTAGTTTATTTGTTTTTAAGTATTTGGACATAGCTGCAAGTTCAGTATTTATTCGTACAACTGCAGTATCCAAATTTTCATCATTTACACCACAGTAGGTATCATCAGCAAAGACATTTAAATAATCAAAATTGACATTCATTTCGATATCGTTAATATAGGCTATAAAGAATAAGGGTCCCAAGACACTCCCTTGAGGAACTCCTAACTTATTTTCTTGAACTGATGACACCATGTTGTTTATCACGGTCGTCTTCTTAAGTCAAGAAAAACTACGACAATATATTGATTTTTGTCAATTATCTGATGCCAGTTTGCCAGTGTCAGTTGCAATGCCGTCTCACAAGAATGTTTTGCCCTAAATCCAGATTGGTTTTCCATAAGTATGTTGTTGCTTGTAAAATAGTGCATTAGCTGATTGTACACAGCAAGCTCCAACATTTTCTCAATAGCTGGCAAAGTGTTTATTGGTCGAAAATCACTAGCTAATTTTGAGTTTTTCACTTTAGGAACAGGAACAACCATGCTTGATCTCAGCAACTTTGGAAATTTGCCCATTTCGAGACACGTATTAACCAAATGAAGTAGCACATGGCCAACTACTCTCCCAATATTTTTAAGCATTTTAGAATTCAATACGTCATTTGGATTGCATTTGTTGTCAAGAGACGCAAGTATAATTTGCAAGTCTTTTAGTGTTAACTTATTAAATTTAAAAAAGCGTGAGCTGACACTTGGGTATCCAGCCGGAGACCATGCATCGCTCTCATCTATGCTACTTACTATTTCTAAGACACTTTCAATAAAATATTTGTTAAAATTCTCAGCTATCTCTTTATCACCAGAAATTGATTTTTCCTTACCATCAACAACAAAAGCAATGGAACTGGAATCAAAGCTTGTTTTGCCCTCTTTTAACAGTTTTTTAAGAGTTTGCCACATTTGTTTACTATTATGAAAATTAGCATCAATTTGATCTTTAAAATAGGCATCTTTTTTTATTTTAAGCAAACTTACTACATTATTTCGTTCCTTTTTATAACTATTCCATAAAGCCTGCTTATCAGATTCAGAATGGTTATTATTAAAGGACTTAAAAGCAACATCCCGTTCTCTAGCAGCAAGATGTACTTCATAGTCATACCAAGGCAGATCGTTACCATGAATACGTATTTCTTTGAGAGGACAAATTTCATTAATAACACCTTCACAGACATTTAAAAAATTTTGATAAATAAAATCAACGTCAGTACTATCTAAAGGAAATTCTAAACCTATTAGTCTATCACAGATCTTATCTAGATTAAAATTACTAAAATTTCTAACTAATTTTTTGGCTAAGTTTTTGGTGTTAGGCTTATTTGTATTTTGACTTAACCAAATTGATATGCTAAAGTGATCACTTATTTTGGGAGTAGTGTTTACCCTACAAGCCATTTTATTATCACAGTTTGTTATGACTAGATCAATGGTTGATTTGGTATTTTCTGTAATTCTCGTGTATTTTTCGATTACTTGCTTCATACCATAAAGAGCAACAATATCTTTAAGCTTTTTACTATAAAATAAATCACGAGAGTAATCAATATTAAAATCCCCTACAAAAATAACTTTTTTATTATTGGGTAAAAATTCTGAACATAAATCCTCAAATGTTTCAAGAAATGAGGAATTAGAAAAACTTATATACTACACAAAGCAGCCACTCAGCCCTGTCAATAATGACTTTAAAAAACATACACCAATAACCATTATCTAATGAAATATTTTTAATATGTTTAAATTCTGTGTTCAAACGGATGTAGGCAATCACTCCTCCCGTATTCCGGCTGTTCGAATTACAACGTACAATTCTAAAACCATCTATTTTAATTTCAAAATCCATAATATTTTCTGTAACACAAGTTTCACTAAGTAGCACAACAGATGGGTTAAAAGTTTCTATGTTTTTTATAAGAAGATCCTTTCTTCCATCAGCAAGTAAGCTACAAATATTTACATAAAAAATATCCATACCAAGCGTTAGAGAGTTATCTGTTTGCTCCTGTCCATTTCTAAAAAAGGTTGCACCACATCAATATCATCCAAACTAAAAAATTCCAAGTCTATTAATTCATATCTAGATATTTGTCTGTCCTTCTCCTTAACTACACTATTCATATTCATGTCAGATAATGTCTCTACAAGTTCGACATCATCCAAATCTATAAGGTCTACAATCTCAATTTCATTAGAATAAGGTTTATCCTTCGATATTTCCGACACCTTCTCAACCACTCTGTTGTTACATTTTATATGAATAAGATTATTTAATGTATTCATGTTAAAATCTTCTATAGCAACCTTAATAAATCTTGACAATTTAAACAAGCCTTTTTTGTTAAGATAAATTCTATTTTGCACAAACTCACAATGGTCAAATTTATCTTCAATGTTTAAGTAATCAATATGATTAGAATAATACCTTAGCTCTGTAATTATACTTTTTAAGTTATGGTTTACTATCGTGAGGTTTTCCACATTATTTAAGTTATAGTTAATAGGAATTGGACAAAAAATCAGATTTGTTAAAAAGCATTTGTTTGTAAGAAGCAAAATTTCTTCTTGTTGCAAGCATGTGTTATTCGTACCCGCCATGACTAAAACGAAATCTTTATCTGATAGCTGCATATCACTGTCTATACTCTTAACAATATCTTTAAATTTAGCGTATGGTTTGCATATAGTTTGGATAGAGAAATTTGCACCTAATTGCTTTTCAAGCGCTGGGTATAAAAACTTCCCGTAGTCATCAGTTAAAATAACAACTCTTGGTTTGCCACTTAGATTTTTGTCAGATACATTGCTCTGTCCTGCTTGTTTTGAATTTTTTACTTGAGGTTCATTACCAAAACTTTTAATTTCAGCTTCAAAAACCTCTATGCTTGTAATTAACTGCTTATTACGTTCTTGAAGATAGTTTAATTCATCAAAAATATCACCATTTTTTTTGTTAAATTCTTCCAAGTTTAGGTTATCTGTTTGTGTATTAATATCTATAAATGTTTTAAGTTCTGACTGGGTTTGATTATTTGTTTGTGTCATTTTATCTACAAAATTTATTTCTGTTTGGCAAATAACGTCATGATTTTCATTTTTCGAATGTTCATCAGTTTGCGTATATATTGTTTCATAGAATATTTGTTGAGTTTGAACTTTTCTATTACATACATCTAACCGCGTTTGGACCGATGCAGAACTTTTTTCTACGAGTGTTTTGCCTATAAGTTCTTTTTGTTCCTTAATTATTTTACTTAAGCGAGCAATGGTGGCATTTAGCTCTTCAATTTTGGTGGTATCTTCATCCTCTTGTCTAGAGGCTTCCTCAAGTAGAGAAACCGAATTTCTTTGAAGTCTTTGAATGTGCATCGTTTTTTCATTGATTTCAACTTGTTGGGCAGCTATTATTGCTTTAATAATATCTGATATATCAGGATTCTGATCATTTGCACGATCCGCACACGCAGGCGAACAAATTATAAAGCTATCTCTAACAATTTGAAACTGTTTATTTGCCCTTGTCCAGCAGCCTTTGTGTACCACACTGTTACACACAACACAAAAATAAAGGGTAATTTCCCGACTTCTACAACACTTAAATGCAGACATTTTTGTTAAAAATATTAATAATAATATATAGAAATAAAATTTTAAAATTAACTAAAATCCAACAAGATTGCGACACTACAAAAACATTATATTAACAAATAATTACAAAATAAAATAATAAAGTCTAAATTGTCCCTACTCAGTTCGGGATCAGGGTTACGCAGTTATGGCAAAAACCAACAGATATAGTCACAATAAGTATAAACTTGTACAAATGTTAAAAAATCGTCGCGACTCAGTACTAAAAATATGTCACTGATGGCTTGTTTTAAAGAAACTTTGTTTTAAACAGCAGCAAAAAAACTAAGGTTAAGCGTGTTGTTTGTCGCTAAATTCAAGACTTACGAGTTTTCTGGTCTAAATTACATGTGTAGTTTGTTCACATTAAGTTAAAAACATCACTGCACTACTTTTTATAAATTAATTTGATCTAAAAATAGCAAAACTACACTGTTGAAATTTGATAAACAAAATATACGTGTGGCCACATCTGACGCTGACATACTTTTTTGTAGTGGTCAGCTAACAGCTTAATTTTAAAAATCTACAATGGCAACTTAATTAATAATTTTACTCAGTTAGAGGTTGAACCGTAAAGAAAATTCATTTATTTTTAACACTCACTATTGTACAATATTAAATTAAAGTAACTCACGTTATTGTATTTAACCCATCACATCACTTAACTTTGACTTTAACCACTGACTAATACTTAACAACACCTTACTTGTGGAGACTCTGAGCTTAAATTAAATAATAAACGAATAGATCCTAGCCTTTTTATCAACTCTGTTCGATGATGAAATATCCGCCAAATCAAGGTTCTAAAGCCTCGAGACAAAAACGGCGCCAACGCTACCTAATTTTAATTAGGACAGCCAAACAAGGCAAAATCTTGAGTCTATGTTGGCATGGCTTTGCGCATTGCTAAAAATAAAAGCGGACAGACCGCAAGGTTAATCCCACTAGGCCAAACTTTGATATTTGTATGACCTTAAATGGTGAAAAACATCACGAGAGAGGAAACAACGATGTTGTTCCCCACTTTAAGACTTGTTATAAAAGCGCGATCGGGATAGCAAAAGATGATCAGTTCAAATCAGTCAAAAACTTAATATCATTCGTAATAAGTTATGATTTTTGAATCCAAACCAAAAAGTGAAAACAAAACAAATAATAGAAGTGACTAAATGTGCCAAAGGTAACTGTAATGCCACAAAACAAAAAAACTAAGTAGTGTTAAATATTAGTGGTGGCATTCTGGCTGTAATTATGGTGAGAGATTTATTTTGAACTTTAATCTATCGGTTGTTGCTTAAAATTCGTGGACTATGAAAATTGACTTTGAATCATTTTGTTTTACCATACAAACTTTTGCTCAAAAGAGCGTTTTGCTAATATGTTAACTGATAGACTATGGTCAAAAAGAGTTTATTGAAAAATAGGAATTTAATGTTATAGTTTTAACTTTTGTGTGACTTGAATCAAAATAACGACATGCAATACTTTGGGATATGTACTATATTTTATTTATCAATATATAATAACTTGCTTTAATGAAAGTGTTTAATTTATATCAATAAAACGGTTGTAAACAAAGCAATATACGCTAAAACGCTTACGCTAAAAAGATGGTAAAGATTTTGTAACTGCACCCGGGGAAACTTAGAAAAATATTCGCTCGGTTTTCACGAAACCCTGGGGCAGCTTCACAGTATTTTATAAATATACTTTACATGGACGTATTTAAGAACAGAAAGTTTTTCTTGTATATAGTTTCCAAAATAATCTAATAAGCCACTCACCTTGAGACACCCGGTAAATCTCATTTAAAAAAGTAACGTCGCCGCCTTAGCTCCGTTCCCTAATATCCCTATAATAATAAATTTCACAAAGACAAATAAATTTCACAAAATTTCACACACAAGCTACAGGATTTTACAAAAATGTTCAGATTTTTTCAAAAAACATTTCACAGAATTTCACAAAAATTTTACAGAATTTCACAAAAATTTCACAAGCTGTGTACACATTTTGTAATGTTTACGCTAAGCAATCTAGAGAAGTACTAGCAGGTTAATGGCGAGTTTAATGGTTTTCACAAAAAATTAGTTAAATCAAATAAATAAAATTCTAAACTTTAGGGCGGAATGTTATTGGTCGGATTTCCGCGAATCAATCGGACAACTCTTTGTCTGTTGTGCATTAGAAAAACAAAAAGATCTGTTGCGCTCCTCTTTTTTATCATATTGAACATGAGACAAAACAGTATTTTTAGAAGCGAGACAGCTAGAGAGTTCACCTTAGTAGGTACATCGATTTTATTCTACACTTTTTTGGTTATTTGTTATATTGAAATAAATAAAATTCTTGTAGATATTATATAGGGTGTTTTTAAACCGTTCTTTTGCCACTTAGTTATTGTTATCGTTATTCTGCGTCGGCGCAGTAGCGATTTGCTGTTATTTTTAATAGGTATAGCAACGCGCTGTATTTACAGAAGATAAAAAGTTGTACATGAGGTTGTACTTATTGTTATTTATTAGCATATTTAAGAACTACAGATAATTTCTAAAATCTAATTTCATAAAAATTTAACCTTATTAGGTAACTTGGTAATTATTTAGTATATACGAGTTTCTGCCATTTTTGGTTTTTGATGAAAAATCCTTTCTGTAGGTACTTAGGGGGGTCCCTAGGACCCTGATTCGGCGACCGGAGAATTAAAAAAAAAAATTGTTTTAATTTTTTTGAGTTTTTAATTTTTTTTTTAAATCGACGCAATCTAACCTGAACAAACTCAAATCAACTCAAGCCAACCCATACCAAACCAAAAAAATACATTACAACCTCGCCCTCCGGTACCCGTTTTTTTATTAAAAAAAATAAAAAAAATCCTAGAGGCCCTAGTAGGTACCCCCATAAATAATTTTTCAAAAAAAAAACAAAAATGGCAGAAACCCGTATACTAAATAATTTACATACCTACACGGGTTTTTGCCATTTATAATTTTTCATGAAAAGCCGAAAAGTTCTTTATGAGGGCACCTACTAGGGAGCCTGCCTAAGATCCAAAATCCGCGTCAGGCGATTTTTTTTAACGCAAAAAGGGGTGTCGGGAGAGTTTGGATTGGTTTAAGTTTGTTTACGTTAGGCTAAGGTAATTAAGTAAAAAATAAAAAAAAAACAAAATAAAAAAAAAAGCCGGACGCAGATTCGCGGTCCTTCGGACCCCCCAAATTTTTCTTAATGGCAGAAACCCGTATACTAAAATCTCTTAAGTCTTATTTAAAGCGACTAAATTACTTGTTTGGCTAAAATAAATATTTTTATATGGACCAATGAAGAATATGCACTGACAAAGTCAAAAATCTAATTTGATTGAGTCAAATAATTTTACGTGATATATATCATGTATACAAAAATGGTTTACTATTGGAAATAAAAACCAAGAAAGAAGTAATTTATAAAAATCGTATTTGTATATTTATTTATAAACAAAAACTTAATTTAGTTGTTTCAAATAATTTTATCTAACAATATTAAAATTATTAATTTATATAATTATTATTAATGAGCATTAAAAAAAATAAAAAACAATTGAGTTGCTTTAAAAAAATCAATTATTTAAGTATACGGTAAACAATATTTTTTTAAATATTATTATTGCCAAAAAAATTTAAACATGTAATTTATTTAATTCACATGTACAATGTTTTTTGTCGTAACAAAATGAACTGTTGTCCGAAATAAATATATTTGTTTGATCCAAACAATATTTATTTAATCCAAATATTTTTTTCAAATAAATTGGTTTATTTGATTCAACCAAACACTTTTTTCTGTGACTACTGGTGGACAGGATGTCTCGCCATTAATTTTCCACCACTTAAGTAAATTTCTATTTACGTTTAGCCGCGTTTGTGGTTGGAACAGAGCCACAACTGAAACTGAGCCTTTCTATTTAAAACAATGACGTCACCGTTACAACCGTTTTGAGAAGTTTTAGAACCAGCTTTGAAGGCTGCATCATCTCACACACCTTAAAATATTGTTTACCAATTTAAAACATAGCTTTTTTTTATTTTGTGTTTTACCTAAATAAAATGAAAGTACGGAAGCTGTAAGCTTTAGTGTAAAGTAAAAACGTTAATATAATAATAAAACAAATTTCAACCTCAACTGTGTCCAATCATTTTCTATTTACTGCAGAAGTGTATTGTAGAACCGCTGTCAAAATATCTGTCAGAATATTGCCAATCAGGAACAGGACCAAACTTAAATAGAAAATCTCTTTTATCTCCTACGTAAGCATGGAAATCAATAAGATATGATGCTACTTGCCGTATACTCGTGAGGTAGTGCCACGGAGCCATGGCACTATTGCATCTTTCTGCAAAAACACGTTTTTTTATTTTTAAAACATCTTTATTCGTTTTTATTTTATGCATTTCTCTTAAATTTAAAATTAATTATATTATATGAAATTCGGTAGCCCTGTGCAATGCAGTGGATCACACTCTGACTCGATACGACGGCGACGCGCTGAATGGGCAACCCACTGAAACCCAAAGCAGCGTTGAACACGCTTTCTTGGCTCCTTCAAATAGAGATAGATTTTGTCTGCAGCCTATATGAGCGGCAGTGATAAGGCCAATGTTGGGCATTTTAGCGTTGTTTAAATAGGAAAACTCAAGGAAATTTTTTGCCTGGCACAGGCCATCACTTAGTCGTATTACTCTCATTGTTTTTGTGCGTGGCGCATGAATGTTTTAATTTACGCCCTTTACAATACATTTCAGTAATTTCAGCAGAATTTTTTGATAAATTTTGAGTCATTTCATGGCAGAATTCGGGTGGTGTGGGTAAGTTTCTTTAAGAAAAAATAGAATTAGAAACCCCAAACATAGTATAGTAGGTATATTTTTTAATGACTTGTGGGTAAACATTTGGGCGCGACATTCCGAATTTTTTTTTACTGACTCACTACCATGTTGTTTTAATTCGAGCCACCGCTGGCCGTATATTAGAGACAATGTTCTTTGTAGAGAGCTAAGAGAATAGAGCATTGATCTTTTAAATTGTGAATTTAGATTCTATTATTAGCATTCAGGAAATTGCTTATTTTTTCAATATTCATTAAAATAGTTTCATATGGTAAACACTTTGCTTAATCTGTATCTTATCCCAATCAGTGGTGAATTCAGGGGGCAAAGGGACCCGCCCTCCCCTTCCTGATATAACGCTTAAATAACCCCACTAAGCACAAAATCGTAAAAAACCTTAAATAAATGTTGAAAAAAAAATGTTTTTTTCTAACACAAATTTGTGTTAAAATTAAGTTAAGTAAAATCCTAACGAAAATTTCATGTAAAAGCATTACCAAAAATATATTTCTTCATAACGTTCAGAAACCATCATTAAAAAAACCTTTTCACTAACATTAAAAATAATACCATCAATATATGGTTATTTTTATCATGTTTTTCTTAGATCTCACTTCTAACGTTGAATTTAAGAAATATGAGGCTAATAAATGTTTTGTTTTTTAAACATTAAAAAAATATATACTATAGAGGGCGCTGCCATAGTCCCACTACAGAACGGGCTATTAGGCCAATCATTTTAGACATCCCACATCGCAAACGACTGTATCTACGATTTTTTTATATATTGTTAGGACCCATGAGACTAAGTTATGCCCAATTTTGCAACCATCAAAAACCTGTGCTACTCCCGTGATACTCAAAAAACCTCAAAATGTTGGTACTTATTAGTTTTTAAAAAAAAACTATGTTAAGACAGCATTTTTCGAATTTAATTATTTCATACTTTTATAAAGTCAACTAAATTTTCTACAATCTAAGCCCAATCCAAATCCTCTAGGCCAATTCATTATTGAAATACAGCCAATCAAATGTCGGCAATTTTTTTGAAAAACTAAAAATTAATGAATACGGTCACATTCCAAAGCACGTATCGGCTAAACTAATGGCTCTAGAGAAAAGTAAATAAAGTTGTAGAGAATTTATTGAGCTTTAATTTGATGTAAGAATAAGGCTGCTAGGCGTTGTATTTTCCTCAAAAACCAAAATATAGTTAAACATCGAAGTTTGGGGAGTATCTTGAAAACATATTTTATTAAAGGTAATTAAAAATAAACGACATAAATATAATATGTATAAACTATAAAATATAATAATACAAAAACCCTACTTTACTCGGCCCTCTTAGAAGGACCGGGCCTCCCCCCAACTACAGAAGCTGCCAAATATAATTTCTGGAGAACCTACCACCAAATCCATCCGACTGGGAATGTACCACCAGTCAACAGAGCCCGCCCCTCAAAATCTGCTTAAGATGGTTGCTTGCAGATGCAAGAAAGTCTGCATAGTATCCTGCACCTGCAGAAAAGCAGAACTGAAGTGCTTCATCCTCTGTTCCTTTTGCCAACGGCGAAGCTGCAGCAACATTGCTCCCATCATCCTGGATGAGCAGGACGAGAAATTGGACGATTTAACATATGAGGACCCACCTCCATCTTCAGAGAATATCCTTCTTCCTCCTTATCCTCCCCCCTCTCCGACTGATCCGGAATGGATCAGGCCTAGTCCTTCTAAGAGGGCCAAGTAAAGTATAAATTCTCTACAACTTTGTTTCTCATGACTTTTCTCTAGAGCCAATGTTTAGCCGATACGTGCTTTGGAATATGACCGTATTCATAAATTTTCAGTTTTTCAAAAAAATTGCCGATATTTGATTGGCTGTATTTCAATAACGGATTGGCCTAGAAGGTTTGGGTTGGGCTTAAGTTGTAGTAAATTTAGTTGACTTTATAAAAGTATAGAATAATTAAATTTCAAAAATGCTGTTCTAACATAGTTTTTAAAAAAAAACTGAAATAAGTACCAAACTTTTGAGGTTTTTTGAGTAGCACAGGGTTTTGAGGGTTCATTGCATGCATGCAAAATTGGGCATAACTTAGTCTCATGGGTCCTAACAATATATAAAAAAATCGTAGGTACAGTCCCGTTTGCGATGTTTGCCTTTTTAAATGTCTTAGATGACTGGCCTACATCGCCATTTTTAGTAGGTAGTTGCGTTTCGCTGCGAGTTGATACGAGTCGGTAGCAAATACGCTTTGAGTAATTTTGATTAAAATATTTGACTTTTTTATAAACAAACATGGCAAATTAAAAGCACAATTATTTATATTGAGAGTGAATACATTTCCAGTTGTGTGGGAAAGATGGTATAACTAGTTAAAGAATAAAAATTGTGAATGCAGCACCACAAAATAAGTTAAGATAGTAAACAAAAGTAAAAAAATGGTTCTGTATGAAAGATCGCATACCTAACGTTATAGGTAATCAGGCAGGGAATGAGGCAATTCACCGCGGAGGATTAGCCGCCGGACCTTAAGCCGCGTATTCATTTGAGGCAGAATTCACAAGCCTCGCAGCGGGCCCAAACAAATGCTTCGTTTGCATTCATGCTAAAGTGAATACGCGCCTTGAAATTGTTTGCCTTGTATTCACTTGAGCATGAATTGTTTGGCCTCGTAGCGAGGCAATTACTACAAAACTATTGTTTACATAGAATTTTATATTTTATTTTCAGAACCTGCGGATCCGAATTTCCTTTACGGAGTGTCGAGTTTACGAAATCCTCAACAGACTGTTGCTGCCCTGCGTTTCCAAAATAGGAGAATTTTATTTACGTTATTTATGTTACCTTATCTTTAGAGAAATTTTGAAAAAATATATTTTTCATTGTTAAAAAAACATTTTTTTTCTACTGTTCAAAATCAATATTTTTTTAACGGTCGAAAAACACTTTAAAAAAACTTTATAAAAACATAAGATTATTTTTCTAACGTCAGAAAACGGGTTATTAAGCTTCTTCTTCACTATGAATATGACGTTAGAACTAACATCCAAGCTAACGTTATGTTTTTAATTTATACATTATTTTGACGTTATTAAAATGTTTTTGTATTTCGTGGGACCTTTAGTTCCAGTAAAAAAATAACCACTGTAACGTGTCATTTTTACGTTTAAGGCAACGTTACATATTTGGTTGTTTGGGTGGATAATCAAGGCTCTTTGACTCGTCTTTCTGTACACAAATTAAGGGTATTTTATAGAGCTAGGTTTGGAGGTTATATAGTGTCCAAAAAGTTACCTTATAAAGGAGACATTCCATCGAATTACTGTGGACACTACGCACATCGCATTATCTGGACAACGTAATTGGAATTTAGGATCACAGGTATTGGGGAAAATCACATAAAAACTTTTGATTGTTTTGTTTATCTGAAATTTCATATTTTTGGTTGACTGTCATGACAGTGAAGAGCGATTCTGCTGGGGAATGGCGGCGTTGCCGCATCACAAATGGTTTCAGTAACAGGGAGGAAACATTTAGATGAACAGTTCATTCGCTTATGTTTATTTTCGAGGATATTGGGACAATCCAAACCCCATATCCTTCACGGATTAGCTAGTTTTGATAGCACGAAAACATATTTAGGTTCAGGTTCAGAAACAACTTAATTAATGTAGAAATGTTTTACAAAAATGGCGTCAAACCATATGAATCTTAAAGAAAACATTTATAAAGAGCAAAGGAAACTTTTGACTAAAACTGTAACTAAAATACAACTAAATTCTACACTTAGTATAGCTTTACTCATATGGGAATTGGTTGAATGTTCAAATATTCCTGGGTTTGATGCAAGATCTGATCTCCAGTAATTGATTTTACAGTTGATGGTTTCAATGCTGAGCTTCTTATAGTCCGTCGGGTTATTCTTCTCCTACTTGATATGTTGGCGGGGGTCCGGTAGGCAAATGTTCGGTCTATGTATGGAGGGTGTCTCGACGTCCTTGTTATAAAAATTTCAACCGTGGAAATAGATCCGACAACACCTCAAGGTGCGTTTTACGTACTTCCTATCCCATTGGTCGGTGCTGGCCCCTATATACCGGTATGGAACTATTGGTGTATTTCCTCATTGGTTAGTTTGAAAACCGCGGGTTTTTCTTCCAGTCTTGCAACCGAAGGTAGAGATTTTTTGGCGAAAAAGTTTTTTTTATAAATAGGTTTGCATCCTTTATTTGAATTTAACCGGGAAAATTAGGTTGGTGCTATTGCGTTTTACACTCCCCACCAAATCTACGAACGGTTTCCGGTGGCTTCATTTTTTTTGTGCTCTCGACAAAGTGCTTTGTCTCTCTTCCTAAAGAATTTTGGCTGGGCTGGTGGCCGTCTTGTGATGTCGCCATTGTTTTGTGGTTATTGGCATTGCAGTAGTTGCAAATTATACCAAAGACGGCATAATTGTGAGCCGTCGTGTTTTAGGCGTAATCTAAAGTGACGCTCGCACCCTTTTGAAGGGGATTTAAGTCAGCCTATGCCTTTCTACGGGAAATAAGAGCAGTGCCCTGTTAATTCCATCGACGGGACAGTTGGGCTGGACGCTGGTGTGAAGCCAGGTGTAGCCAGTTGTAACCCTGGGAAAGGGTTTTACGCTCGGGCAAGAAGCCAACAACCTTTTGACCACCATGTGCTGCCCTAGCACCATTTGCTAAGCAAGCACGAGGGGAGACGCGAGCAAACCAGAACAGCAAAAGCAGCGAGAATGCCTGGAGAAACACCACTTTTCCAGGTTTACAGAAAATAACATTGTAACTAGAAAATAAAAACAGGACCAAGGTAGGAGTTTCCTTCAATTTCATGCAAACAACCATTTTTTTTTATGTAAATATTTTTCTCCATAAATTTTATAGTATATTTCAACATTGCTTGTAAACGCAAGATAAGGTATGACGTCATAACCCCAATTTTGCGGCATATTTAAGTAACATTTTTTCTTCGAAATTCAAAGTGCTTTGCGTTTATTTATTTTACTCTGTTCCTATAATATTTCAGCACCATCTTTTCCTCAGATTTTAAAATACACAAGATGAACTAAATTTTTGTGTTATTTGTACAATCCCAATGACCAACTTTGCAGAGACAAAAAGAGAGATGAGGTTATATTTTTTAGCGGTTTCCTTACATTGTTTTACCTCATGGGGTAGATCTCGGACTGGGTTGCTGTCTGTCTCATTCTACCTAACGTAGAATGATGACAGCAGATATTTGGTCCAGATCTCCCCTATGACAGAATAATTTTGGAAGTATATTTTTTTTTAACAATCATTTATATAACTGAGTCTCACACTATTGACTCAGATGTAGGTACACTATGACCTGTTAAAGGAGTCCATCTATCTGTAAAGGGCTCCTAGTTTTGTCTTCGTAATTCAATCTTTTAGAATTTTATTTTGTCTATTAGTCAATTTTTTTTTTGGTTTTTTAATTACACAAATACTCTGGAAGCCTCGGAAGTAGGTAGAATTTCATTGATTGGCTACAACGTTTGGGTTGAACTGTATTTTATTTAAGATCTTATTTGTAAAACATTGGTATTAAATAATGTGGCGCACTTAAAATTTTCTTATTTCTGAACCCCCCCCCCCCTTCTCCACTGTATAAAAGTTACCGGGCATATCAATGTTTTACCTAGCTGGAAAATACAGTTCTGCTTCCAGATATTCGTTTAATTATTCAGTGGGTTTTTTGTGTCACAAATTGGCAAATTGTTATTGTTCTAATTACAGTGTCACAAAATGGCGGCAACGTCTTTAAACTGCCACAAATGGCATCCAACGCATTTTAATAGGCCACACCACTGCATAAGCAGCAATTTTTTTTAATTTTAAAACAAAAAATAAGATTTTTAAAAATTTTGACAAAAAATTATTTTATTTTCAAAAAAATTTTGCTTGCGGCGCTTTTTCTTTTCATGTAGTCACAAACTTTAGAGTCTAGACATTTTTCTTGCTTTTTACTATTTCCTTGGCTTCTTCACCCCGGACATCCTAGATCCGCCACTGATTCCAATTTGGCAAAATTTTAAAATATATTAGCATAACGCCCTATGGATTAACGCTTTATTGACACTCCAGTGGCCATAGTAATCAGCTTTTTTTGTAAACTTATAACTTATAGAATACTTATAGAATATAAAGTATATTTAAATATCGCTGAAATTAACACATGCGCAGTAACCGGAAACGTCATGGCTTGACTAAGAGTTTAGAAGGGTTGGCCTTTATTTTAAATTATATTGGGAATATGGTTTAAAACAAATAGTATTACTCTGTTGGAGAATTTATTTCATGGTGCTTTTTTCAGTACGGATCTTTTGATTCGTAAAACTGTCAATATTTAAACAATCATGCCATTTTCCTTAGTAAAGTTGATATTTTATTTTTCATGGAGCAGCACAATTTTTGTTGATAGATAATAATTTTCTAATAAAAATTAATATTAAAGTTTTCCGATAGTACAGCAGATTGCACAAGAACCGCACAATCTTTTTAATAGCGATAATTTTCTTTATTGAAGTATATATATATAGTTTATAGCTGCTATGCCAGGCTAGTGTTTTCTGCCTATCTATCTATATAGTCTGTCTGTCGCCGTGTTCATCCATCTAGCTCCTGCATGTCTTCAAATCGTCCGGCCATCTGATTTGGAGTCTTCCCCTACTTCCTTTATTTTCGGAAGGTCTCCAGATTACAATGCATTTGTTCCATCGATCCTCTTTCTGTCTGATAATATGACCGACAAATTCGGCTATTAATTAAAAATACCTTTACTGCCCAGTGCTCAATGTTATCGAAAGCTTTTTCAAAGTCTATAAACGCAATATATAGTGGAATGTATTCGTTGGTTCTTTCTATTAGGATTTTCATGGTTAATAGGTGGTCAACTGTACTAAAACCTTTTTAGAAGCCGGCTTGTTGTTTTAATTGACTATCTCTTAATATTTTCTTGAAAAGCTTATAAATTACATTGAGGAGTGTTATAGGTCGATAGTTTTTTAGGTCTGCTCTTTCGCCTTTCTTGTGTAGAAAAATGGTAATGGATTCTTTCCAGTTGTTTGGGATTATTTTTTCTTTTAGTATTTTATTCAGGAGAATATGTAGGGCACTAACTATACCTTTTCTTCTTTTCCAGGTGATTTGTTATTTTCTTTCAGGTTGTAGCTCTAAGTTTATATTCTTTATTTTTGTTTCGAGTTTTTTTATGGTTTCTCGCGATAGTTCCCTTTTTGTTTGGTATAATTATGTATAGAATTATTGTGTGATATTTATAATAGCCTCTTTAACGTTAGTCTCTACGCCGTTTATATCCGTTATTTTAATTATTTCATATCTACCTAGAGTCGGCTAGGGTTTTATTGCGACGGAATGTCTGGTAACTACTTAAAACTACTACCGAACCTTAATTTTAGTACCTGTGAATTTAGTTAGAAGTAGAAGTTTTTGTGGATAATCACGTAAAAATAGGTTTTTATTTATCTCGTATTTTTTGTTTTTGTTTCTCTCGTATTTTTCCACAGATAGCTCGAAAGCCCCCGTGAGGATAGCTTTGGAGCTACCCACTCAAAAATACGAGAGAAACAAAAACTTATTTTTACCCGATTAGCCCGGAAACTTGATTCGTAAAATTACTGATGAAATTTTTTTTAAAAAGAAGTACTTCCAAAATCCTAATAAATCATTTGTCAAGTTAAGACGTCCTGTGGGTTTCAATTATAAAAAAAACATAGTAAAAATCTACGTTTTTATTATTTACTTATTTCGCAGCACGCCAGCCTCCACATGTGTGTCAAGTCAATATAAACAAATATCTCTGATATAAAATTATTTTTCAGCAAAATCCATAATAGCGTAAACATTTTTTTATACGACTGTCTTGTAAAAGGGGGTTTTGCGCACGGAGAACACGATCTAAAAATGGCATTTTGCGCACGCTGTGTGCAAAACGTTTTGCACACGCTTATGTCATTTTTGCGCACGCCTATGTAATTTCTGCATACGGGTCTCCCGTCATTGTGATTTTTGTTGTTGTCACCCATCAATATAAGTTGGCTTAGTTCCGTAGCAACCGTCACTGCTCGTATGTTTTGTTGTTAGATACGTCAAAAAATTGTTGAATTTTTAAAGTTTTGTTGTAAAAATGTCGGAAATAAAAACAAGTTAAATTAAATTTTGATTTTGCTTTCTTTATTAGCAGTCGTATAAAAAATATTGTAAAAAACTCGTTTGAAAACCTATTTGCACATTCCCTCGACTTGTAGACCTCGCCTTCGGCTCGGTCTACCAAACTGTCTCAATCGTGTGCAAAGAGTCGTTTTCAAAGCTTGTTGTTTAAATAACTATTCCATTCAAATATTTCGCACAAACTCTGCCAAACCAAAAACGAGCAACAACGAAATAATAATATACTAGTATTTTAAAAATAAAATATTGAAAAAACTTTTTGAATAAGATTATGAGAATTTTTCATTTTGTCGTGAAAACAAAAAATTTCTGGCGCCACTCGTTTTCCTTAAAAGTGGTGGTATTGCTAAGTTGAGTATTACCTTAGCATTGCCAATTAAGAACTGAATATTTGCAATATATGAATTAATTTTTGAAACGGGCAGTGAGCAATTTCAGATTTGCAGTCTATAGTCGTTCAGTTATTTCACAAAACATGCGATGATGTAGGTGAGGATGTTTTACCTTTTCGCGCCATTGTAAATTTTTCGTGAAACAATCATTACAGTTTTAAAACTTGTGTATTAGCTCACACATATACTATACTATAGTAGTGTGAGCTATGGTGATCCTAATTTTTTCTCGAAAAAAAAAGTTGCTCCGATTTCAAAAATTTTTATATATCTTTGCGTTTCAGACGATTTTGAAACTTTTTTGTTGCGCCGTCTGTCTGTCTGTCTGTCTGTCTGTCTGTATGTCTGTCTGTCTGTCTGTCTGTCTGTAACGACCAACGCGCATAACTCAATAACCGCTTGGCCGATTTTAATGAAATTTGGTACCTGGGCTGCGTCTTAGGTCGAGATGGTCCCATTTAAAAATGAACAAAATCCAGCGAACACAAGCCAAATAAAAGGGTGGGGGTCGATTTCAAAAATTAGAGTTTATATGAAAATATGGCGTGTGTGATATCAAACGAAAGGTAATTGAGTCTGGAGTAAAACAAAATATATTTCAATTTTTTTTAAGGGTGGGGGTAGATTTCAAAAGTTAGAGTTTACGTCAAAATATGGCGTGTGTTAAACGAAAGGTAATTGAGTCCGGAGTTATACAAAATACATTTTAGTTTTTATTTTATTTTAAGGGTGGGGGTAGATTTAAAAAATTTGAGTTTGTCAAAACATGGCTTGTGGGGTATTAAACGAAAGGTAATTTAGTGATTTAGTCTGGAGTTGAATAAAATATATATCAGTTTTTAGTTATATTAGCAATTAAGTATAACTATAGTACCTAGTGTGAGCTTAGGGGCCCATATATTGACAGAGTATTTTTAAAATTTTAGACTGATTTGTAGACTCGAATTTTTTTTAGGATATAAGCGAAAATCAGAAAAATATTGCAAACGTAAAAACATAGAAATTTTACCTATAATATGAGAAAAACAATTAAAATTGTGTCTCATATTTCACCTTGAAAAAGTTCAAAAATGAGACAGGTCAGCCGAAATATGAGACAGTGATAAAATTCACATATAAACAGGGTAAAATTGAGGCATAAGTTTGATGTTTTTTTTACCTTCCTAGCTGACACAGCAATGGCTAGACAAGGTATTGTTTTCGACAATTTTTTTTTGAGATAACGCCGAAAATTTGTTATTTGGGTGAATTTTGACCTACCCTAGCAGTATCGTCGTGATGTCTGTCTGTGTGTGTGTAACTCTGTCCGTAACACGATACCTCCTAAACCGTCCAACCGATTTTTATGAAACTTTTAGGTATAATAGTATTTGATACTATAAAGAGGTGATTAACTTTGGTCGAAATTCATTAATGCTAATAACAGTTTTTTGACAGTTAAAAAGTTTTAAAAATGCTAAATTTTTAACGGAGCGGCGCATCAATATACGGTTTTTGCAATATTGTAGCGCACATTTTTTAAAAAATTTGTGTTATAACCAAAAACCTGGTAGGAGCTTTTGTTTCAGAGATATGTACAAAAAACTGTTTTTAAGGTTCATATAGCATGGAGTTTACTTGGAGTGTGCTAATGGAGTAGAAAGGCATTAGATAGATATATTATTATATAATACAGTCGTCGTCGTAGTGTAATAATAGCAATATTTGCATTACAAACCGGCGGTCCGGGTTCGATTCCTGGCTAGGTACTTAGTTGTTTGTGATTGTTTAATAATGCTTTAACTTTGCTCCAACTTTGCGAAAACTATGCGAATTATCCTAATTTAATGGTGCAAAAATATTTATTTATAGGAAAACTTATCTACTCACTCACACGACAAAAATTTCGCTAAGGTTTTTAAAAGTTTTAAACTACAAATAAACCTATGGATTTTATAATTTTAATTATGAGCCTTTTTTGTATAAAAAAATAAAATAAATTGTTGGTATATGCAACTGCTGCTATCAGTTAACAGAAAATCTATTGGAGTTTAATTATTATTAGTATTTCTTATTTAAGTGTCTCACTTTTTAACGGGATTTTAGGTGTCTCATTTTTACACCACTTGACTACGTCCCGCTTTTACTTTTCAATATAATCCTTTATAGTGTTAATATAAATATTCGTTGCTCGTTGTTTTCAACTATCCAGCTAACGTAAGGATTTTAAGTTGTTTTAGAAATTACGAAAAAAAGCAAACTTCTTAAGAAATATTATGCATGCATTTTACCACCCCTTTCTAGGAAAACGGGTGGCGCCAAACTTTTTTCTTTTACGACAAGTTTACGATAAATTCATGACAATTAATGCATATATTGCGAATATCCAATTCTTAAGTGGTAATGCTAAGTTTAAGGTGAAATTTTAGTCTCTTGAAAATATTGAACCCATTCATTTTTGCGGTATGTACTATTTCCATCTAGTTATTTTTCATTGTGATCAAGCTCAAATCAAGCACAAATATGCAATGAATCCAGTCCAGTAAAAATTTAAAAAAAAAACACGAAAAAACGCAATTTTTTCAATATAAGATGATTTGATCAAGGTCAAACAACAACAAAAAACAAAACAAACAAAGTCTGTGCCAATTTTTTTAATTCTACTATTTTAGGACAATAATAATCTAATGTCCATTAGTCAAAATTTGTTTTGTGTTAAATTGGAAGAAATAAAATATGTTAATAAATTTGCCGCCATCTTGTAAACAATGACAGGTATATGTCAAATTTTTTGTTTGATTAATATTAGACTTGACCTCCTTAATGTCTGTTTCAAATTTAGTATTTTTCACTTAATTGGTATCGGAGTAGCACGCACCAATGTTGGGTTCTCGGAATATGTCATTTTCTATGGGGCATTTTCCAAAGTCAAAACCCATTGAGCGCCACAAAAATTTTACTGAAAGTTTCTACAGGTCTTGTTTATAGTTTAAAATGTTTTTGCTTTGGTTTTCATAAACCGCTAATTTTGGTGATTTTTTAAATCAAAATACTCAAGAATCGTGTTTTTTTTTTTAATAAATCTTAACTTTTCAAGGTCGTGTAAGGTCAAATGACTTTGAAACCATTTTACGGGTATAATCTTTAATATATGGGTATAAACTAATTTTTGACAATTTTTTTCAACTTTTGAATTTGAATATGTTGTCATTTGTCCCAACGGTTTTTGAAATATGTGCATTTTAAAAATCTGAATAAATAAGAATGTTCTTACTATTTTAGACAATTGCGATTTTAGTAAAGAATAAAATAAGGCTTTTAAATTAAAAATATTTGAACAACGACAGTCGTTAAATATTTTTTATTTTTAAATTGAGTAGTCCTTCAAAATTAATTTCATGTCTCCTAAAATAGGAAATTATTTTTTTCCCTAATTTTGGCAGTCGCCATCTTGGATTCTGAAGCCGGAAAATCGGGGATAAAAAAAATTAATTCTGGTTCATAGGCAAATCATACCTTCCCCGCTTACAAATGAAAATTATATAGATTAAAGTAAAATATAAAAAGTAAACACACTAAGCGTTTTCCAAAAAAAATGAAACCAAATAACAATAAAATCGTGGTGGCCGACTTTAGGATAATTTTATTGATATGAAAAGACAAAAAAATCCAGAAATGTAAAATAAATTTAAAAATACTCACAAAAACACCCAGAAATTGAACCACGATTCGCATCACAGAAATCCGCGCTGGAGGCGCACAAGCCCCTGCCCAACCGAGACCCACACGATTTACATTACTGAACAACTACCCATGAACTAAACCATTGCCACAGTGTAACACTGTCCTATCGTTAAAGAGTTCCATAAGTAGGTACCTACTTAATAATATATCATTCAATAATATCAAACAGGGTGTACTGTAGAGAAATAAAATATCGGACCTCCATTGCCTTTATTCATTGTAAACACGACGTTTCGGTGAGTAAGGATCTCTAACCATTTTCAAGTATAAACTAAACAATCCAGTCTATAGGCTGCTACTTGTACCACTTGATGTGCAGTCAGGTGTGACGGCCCGCCCCCTTTTTTATTTCTAAGATGCTTGATTTCCTTAAGGAGCGGTTTCCATACCATGTTTGGTATGTTTGTGCTTGGTTGACTGAAAACTTCTTTATTCTGCATTATAAACGCAGCTTTAATAAACTTCCGTTTTCGCCAATGTGACTCCTTATGCAAAATTTTAGCTTCTGACCATTGAATCCTGTGGTCATTTGACCATGCATATTCCGCTAAACCGGATTTTTCAATATCCCATAATTAGGTGCTTTTTAGATGTTCACTTACTCTAACCTGAAGAGTGCGTTTCGTTTCACCTACATATGATGTACCACACTTACACTGGATTCGGTAAATACATTCCTCATTATTTGAGGGATTTTCTGGTTTTGTCTTAGTTACAAAATCCCTTATTGTATTTCCCGATGAAAATACTGTTTTTATATTATAGTGTTTGGCTATTCTTCTTATGTTTTCTGAAATCCCTTGAACATATGGAATGTTGTGTACCCAACAGATTATTATTATTTTAAGAATTTGCTACATTTGCTTTGTTTTTAATTTTAGAGATCGTTGAGCCTATTAATTTCTTGGAATAACCATTCTGTTGTAAGTCCTTTTTAAAGTTGTAGATTTCGGTGCTTAATTCTTCATTATAACTACAAATGTTTACGGCTCCTTAATACAAACAACAGTGTGTTTTTCCAAAACACCGGTGTCCGTGGTTGACAATACCCCTATAAAGTTGCCTTTTATACTTTGTTAATTCATTGTTTTCGGTTTCAAACCGATAACGTGGAGATGGTGATAGCATGGTCTGGTTGAACTGTGACAAAATGTCTTTCTTCCTTATAGACCGGTGGACATTTTCGTCCCGCCATGGACTTAGTTTCCTTGGTTCGCTGTCGTTTCACTCGTAGAATGAAAAATAGGTTTTACCTATTTTTTCATTCTTTTTGAGTTTCCTTGTATCTTGTAGTCAGTTTGTTCTACTTTGTGTCAGGCAAGCCACGCTGAGGATGGAAATGCCTTTTTCCGAGACACCGGTGTCCGTGGTTGACTATACCCCTATAAAGTTGCCTTTTATACTTTGTTAAATTTAGTTTTTGCTTTATTTTACTGAACAAGCCCAGATGTCAAAATAGTGCTATAATTTTAACTGCTAGATATCATTTCACTTGCAAGAATTCTTCAGAATTAACGTGGGTTCTTTAAACATTGATGTAGTTTTTTATGGGAAAGCTGGGTGTTAAAGAAAGCCATTCTTCGTAGAAGATAACTTTGGCTCTACGATTTGAAAATACGGGGAGAAATTTTTGGTCCAAAAGAAAATAATTTTTGCAAAAAGATATTTAGTAGTTATATAAATTCAAAAATTTTGAGTGGTGTTTTTTAGTTTTCAAGATGTGTTATGTTATTACAAGTATGGATTATAATTTGTTTTTATTTTATTAAAAATTAAATTAACCTAATTTGGCTGTAGCTAAGAAAGCACAAGCTTTATTATTATCGAAAAAAAATGCGTTATTTGGATCTGCGTGTTATTTGACCTACATTACCGATTTCGTCGTAACGCCTGTGTGGATGTCTGTCTGTTACTATCAACTGCGTATCCAGGCAGTGGCGTAGCGTAGGGGGGGGGGCGGGGGGTTTGTCACCCCATCCGCCCCGAGGGTACTGGCGCCCCACGGGTGGCGTAAGCGCCCTAAGCTTTATTAAGTAGGAGGGCCGGCAGCGGCAAATTGAGAGGGCGGCAAAGCGGTCGCTAGGAAACTAAAGACATGATGACCTTTTTGTTTTTTTTATTTGGTCGCAAGATTTTTGATGGGCGCCCTTTTTATCTGTCTTCATGCACGCTACGCCGCTGTATCCAGGCCCCGATCTTGGAAGAGGTAATTCATATGTGATCAATAAAAGCACGCATTCATGTTTCTGTAGACCAAAAATATAACGCTTTTGCTTTTTTACCTCATTTTAAACAAATGTCACTAAATATGGTAGAGGAAAGGTGCCTATTATCGGATTCTTTTTTCTTTTGGCCTATAAAAAAAAATTTCTGCTATATATCAGAAGTACGTGTTGGCAAACAATTACGTAACCTATATTTTTCAATACTCTGAAATGCCAAATGTCAAACTTAATTCTTTTCTGAGACAGATAAAAATATATTTTGGAATACAAACATCACCATTTTAAAAATGGTGTCCTAATATCGGATAGGAGGTATTCCCAATATCGCCAATGTGCGATATTTGGAACCCATAGCAAAGTTAGAGCTTTTTTATTATACTTTTTAATCAGTTAAAACCATACACTAGCATAATATTTTTGCAATACAAAAATAATTTGTCAACGCTTAAAACGAAAAACAAAATTGGGAAACCCATAGTGTCCGATATAAAGGCATACATTATATGTGAGTTTATCAACCTTTTCGAAAAGACAAAACTGCACTAAACCTAAAAAATTATACATCAAATAAAACCTTACAATATGCTTAATCAAATAATGTGTATCAAATTAATAATTTGTCTCACCTTCTAAGAATAGATTGCCTATAATCAGCAGCGGTAAAATTTTCGTGCACTATGATTTCACGTAAACAACTGAACAGCAAATAGAAACTTGCCGCAGAAATCTGTAATTTATGTAGAATCTGAACAGCTTGGTGTAGCATCGGTACATGCACACGCAGGTAGATCCGACCAGTAGTTTAGGAAATACTTGACTACCCGATATTAGGAACCTATGCGGTAATAGGCACCTTTCCGCTACAAATTTAGTAATAGAAACAAAATTTCGGACTTTTCAACTGTAAACTGTTAGAGATACAACGGAAGTCCGAAATGTTGTTTCTACACAATCATTTTCTACGAGTTTCAAACAAAAAATTTAGTAATATTAAAGTAAATTTTGTGCGTCGCAGGCAACCATTTTGCACTGCTTGTGGAATCCCAATTTTCGACCAGTCCTGGGGGGGTATTACCTCCATTATGCCCTTTCCTTCATGTATACGCCGTCCGTTACTACAGTAGTCCCTAAATCGCTTTTGTATCAAAAAATGAAGGACTTTTTGCGGCACGTCTCCTCAGATCAAATAAACGAACGTAGGTACAATTGACGCAAAACGCTGTTCCTTTTAAAATTAATGGAACAGGTTAGTCTGATTTAAAACACCCTATATAAATAAAGAAGACCACCAAACATATTTTATTTAAAATTATTTAAATCACTTAAACTTACATGACCCACATAAAGGTAGCATTGTCATCAATAAAAACGTGTTAAACACGACATTTAATCCAAATTAAAAAACTGTTATTTGCAATCTGACGCGTGTACATAACTGTTGTTTTGATTGGTTAGAGATTTATTTTTTGCACGGATTTTAAGTTATTTTTTATGCGACTGGAATTTTTATAAATAACGTATTTTTAAATAGCACATAATAATAGAATACCAAACACTTTAAATTTGTTTTACATAAATCAAAAAACATGACTACAAATAAAAAAGCCTTGGTTACCAGGCCCATAATTTTCAAAGTAGATTATAGGACCAAAATTTAAAAAAATATTTAGAAACTATAATTTGACGAAAAATTAAATCGTAGAAAACCGAATTCCTTAAAAATATTTTATTGAAATGTAAATGTAGAAACCGTAAGTGAAAAATGGTTTACTAATCTACCAGTAGAGGGCGATGTTAGCTGCACCAGCCAAAAAAAGAGGCGATTAGGGTATCCTTTTTGGATAGACATATAGTGGATGACAAAGAAAGCATTGCTTACATTAAACCGCATGTAGTAAAAGCTATTTATTTTGTGCCGTTGTGTGTTGCATTTAGTGCTTAATTTGGTTGTAACACTTAACTCCGTCTTTAGGAATCAAAAAATTACCACAAAAATCACCACGATTTCTTTTTTGGTTCTTGTTTGTGATGGAAGGAATTAAGAAGAGGTTCTAACCTAATCTATTTTTCCTATTAGCTTTTCTATCCTCCTTTTATAAGGTCCGAATCGATTGTGATCTACCCTTATTTAATTTTAATTTAATCGCAAAGGTTATGTTTGCAATTAATTGGTCAAAGTTAGGCTTTGGAAACCAATTTTAACATTTCAAATGGAATAAAAAGAAAATCTAATTTAAAAAATCGTTCCTTTCCCCCCCATGGTGCGTCCATGTTTTAGCTGTCTGTGGTCTTAATATTTCTAAAATATATTTAAAATATTTGGGCAACTAGAAGTGGCGTGCCATGAAAGCGGCAAAAGTTTTCTAGCAAAAATTAGCTTTCTTCTAAAAAACCACTAAAGGGCGGGCAAACTTTTTGTTTAAAAATGCACTTTTCTAATCAATTACAAATAAAAATGGTAGTATATCTACTAGCAAGTTGTCTAACAGATATGGCTTGTAAAAATATGAGTGATTATTGATAGACATGTTGTATAATTTTGACAAACTTACATTACGTGACATTTTTTATTGAAAAAATATTTTTAGGATATTTTTTTATTGGCATAATTTTTGCTGCAATAAATTCTAGGGCCTAGACTTAATTGTGACATTATTAAAAGGACTAAAAAGGCTTACTTCCAACCTTTCACCGAAAAATTTTATATTTTCTTTATTTTTTTTCAAACATGCCCGAAATTTGTCACAACATTATTGCTAAAAAACTTTTTCTTTCTGCAACATTTAGAAGCTTAGCAAATAAATCAGCATTTATGTTGACCTTTGTCCTCAGCACTTACACAGAGAATCAAAGTATTCAACACGGAACAGTAGGTATGCATAAAAATTTTAAAAAACAAATTACGAATAAATAACAACGTTGTTTCAGATCACCAAAAGAGTTTGGTTAGTGAGTGTACCTTAAACCACGGCCGGGCGGGCTGTTCATATTTTGTTGTATCTTGATAAGGGTGCCAATTTACACACCATTTTTGCTGTAACTATTGTTTATTAATTTTTTTTAGCTATATATAAAAAGTCTTTCTAACTTTGGTCAATTTAAAAAGTCAGTCAAAAGGTTCTTTAATCAATAGTGTTTTAAGAGCGCAACAAAATGTATTTTTTGATTAACTTATTTTTTTTGTTTGTGTTTAGCTTTAAGCTGTAATTTTCCAATGCATGGTTTTCACTTTTTATTAAAACGTATATTTATGTCTGGCTATTGGTGGTTATATGGAAAAGCGCATAGAATGCGAATATCGCCAATAATTCTTTGTTACTAAGATGTGTATATATTACAAAATAAAAGCATTGTTTATTTTTATTTATTTAATCCAACTATGCTAAAAGTGCAGCTATTTATCAACAATCAGATTTTTGCTTTTAATTCTGTTGGAGTGCGTTTGATAATAATTATTACCTTTGGGTAAAAGTTATACCAGGGCTAGCCCAAAATCGTTCGAAAATGATCACGGTCAAAACGATGACGTCAAACTCCCGCGTTCGAAAATCAAAAAGCTGATGACCCAGGGTGCACCTAATTTACCGCGGTCAAGCCCCGTGCCCACCTAGGACTTAGCAACCAAGCTATATTTTACCAAAACTTGCTAAAATAGTAGTTATTTAGCAGTAATCAGATTTTAACTTCTTTTATGAATACTTTTCATTTGTAAAAGCAGGCAAATTATAGATATTTTAAAAGACAGCCGTCTTGATTACCAGCAAATACGGTACTGCCCCAATGTTTTTAAACCAAAATGTCACTTGGGCATACACTTAAATTTAGTTTTGTTTTTTTTAAACAACGGTCAATAATATCCGGACCGCCGCGCCGATTTGATTTTAAAAATTATTTCATATAACTTCCGGGTACAATATTAAAATATGCGCACACTTTCATTAAATTTGAAACTTTAGGCTAACTGCTATTCAAGTAATTTTCATAAAATTTTTAGCAAAAATGGTATTTGAAAATAAAAATTGATTAATAGCACTTTTTTCTCGCAAATTGTGTAATTGTATAAAATTATTTACCAAAGAATTAATCCCATTAGCGGTACGACTATTATTGACCATTGTTCTAAGCTTTACTTGTTGTTGTTTAACTTAGAAAAAAACAAAAACTAAATTTATGGTATTTCAGTGGTGTATATACGGGGGCTGGGGGGCCCGCCCCCCCCCCCCCGATGCTAAGGTTTTTTTGGATATTTTCCACATATTTCATGAATACAAACATAAAATAGCATAAAATACGGACTTATGGGGTTTCGCCCCCCCCCGAAACTGTTCAGGCCCCCCCCGAAACATTTGTCTATATACGCCACTGTGGTATTTTGTACAGTTGGGATCAAATCTAGCATTATAAAGTACATTTTAAAAGGAGTCATTTATATTAAATACTTTTTTGAATTTAAGGTTTTTTTTCTTAAGATTTAGCGTAGTTATTATCTCTTTACTTTTTTTGAAAAAGGTATTATTTTTTGATAAAATCGCAAAAAACTGCTTTTTAGGACATTTGAAGCCTTATGTCTAGCGAAGCTCGAAAAGTAATTTGTCGTAGAATATGTGGGGATATAGTCCAGATGCTAAGGAATACAAAGGAGTATACAAAAACTCAGCTTGAACCTAGTTTGTATAGGTTTTCCTTATGTGACTGGGCTAAATAGGTAAAACATTGTAATAATAATTTGAATAAAATTTTATAACGTGCATGCCTCCAAAATCTCTTTGGCATGAGGTACATACCCATCAAATATTATGCATGTTATTGAATATTAGAGAGTATATTCTAAAACTAAAATTAACATTTACCTATTAATTTTTTATTTCCTTTGGAATTAAAAAATTAGTAGTTGCTACTAGGTTCTACGAGGGCGGGGTAAAGAAGGTAATTACCCCCCCCCCCCCCCAGAGCCCAAAAAAAAAGAAAGGTATCGAGGCTGGTAGGTACTATAAGTAAGTTAAAGGTAAACAAAATATATTTTTGTTTATTGGCTTTACTAGAATCCCGGAAATAAGCACACATGAAAAATGGCTCACATGCAAAAAGCGCACATGGAAAAACTCGCTTGCGGAAAAAAGTGCACAAGAAAAACGCGCATACGGAAAAAATCGCACCAAGAAAAAACTTAACTTGAACAATAAGAATACCGTAACCTCAAATTAAAAAAGTGGTCTTTACATTTGACCGTGTTGTGTTTTTCTCCCATAATTTTGAGTAAATTGTGGACAAACTTAATCAAAGTATATATAATAATATTTAATAACATGGTGAAGTTGCAATAATGGTACATTTGCAAAGACAACAATTTACATTGGAGCTTACTTTTAAATAAGTTTAAATAGTATTTAACCATTTTGCAGAACACAAGGCAACGGATATCATTCAACAAATTGTCTTAATTTTTATACCTGCAATTTTAAGCGATTTTTAATGGGTTGGATTTTTTTTTGTGTTTTATAATTTACTTGAAATTTTGAGGGTGTATGGACAAACGTACCCCGGATAAGTAGGTCTAATCAAATATACAGATCACTTTTCCATTTTGATAGATTTAAATATTTTATAAATAATAAAAATTCTTCAAATTTTCTAAAAAATATTCAAAAAATTTCATAAATAAAAAAAAATCCAAATTTTTTAAAACTAACATATTTACAAATTTTAACATTTTATGAAAAATTCTCCTAAAATTGTGTGGACAAAGTTGAGATGATCAAATAACCTAATCTAACAAGACTTTTTTATTATTATGATGCCTTTTTCATCAAAAAGGTTTCTCTGTAGTGCCTATGTGCGAATCGCGGAAATTTAATGAAAAAATTTGAATAGGAAATTGTTCGAAACCGTTTTCTTTCAAGGGAAAATGGCCCGAAAATATTTTTTTTAACGAAAATTCGTTCGAAAATATTTTCTTTAAACGAAAATTTGTTCATAAACAATTTTTTTGGATTTTCTGCCCTTGAAATGTAGAAATAGCTGTTTTCCTAACTTGTGTTAATTGTTTGCAAAGGTATCCTAACCTGCACCGATTTTAACCTCCCAAAAGGAGGCCCCAGGCTAATTTGACGAATTTTTAAATATAATATATATTTATTTGCGAAAAAATTAAGTTCCAAGAATATGTTTTCGAACAAATTTTCGTTCAAAGAAAATGTTTTCAAAAAATTTTCCGTTAAAGAAAACGTTTTCGAACAATTTCCCGTTCGAAAAAAATGATTTCAAAAAATTTTTATTTGAAGAAAATGTTTTCAGACAATTTTCGGTTTGAAGAAAATGTTTTCGAATAATTTACCTTTAATTTTTTTTTTCGAACAACGTGTTTTCAAACAAATTTCTTTGACCCCCTGTGCGCTGTTTTACTATGTGCATCTTTTTCTTTGGTTGTGCTTTTTTCCTGTGCGACTATTTCATCATTACCCCCCAGACTTTTATTCCAGAACCACCGTTGTTTGAAAGTTGACCCATTAACAATAATTTTGTTTTAAATAATTGTTCCTTGTGGTCTAAATAGTATCCTCGAAAAAATCGACCATAATGAACCCAGGTGGGTTCCCTTTTTAAACACTGTGTCAAATTTAAAACTTTCCACCCGGGATTTCTCGAGAACTGCTAAAAATTTTTAAAAATGCCGAAACACGTCGATTTTGTTTGCGAGGGGAGACTTTTTGACTCTCTTCAAACTTTTGTAGCATGCTCCACCTTCGAGGGGTATACATTGACCCTATATTTTGAATGGGGAAAGTGGCTCTAGTCATACCTTGTTTTGAAGGCCTTTTGAATGTCCTTACAATCGTGTAAAAATTTCAAAAATCTATCCATTAGTTTTTGAGGTAATTGCCTTCAAACTTTCAAATTTAACATAGAAAACAAAAATTAAATTAGAATTTTATATTTTTCGGATTTAATTTTTATTTTATCATTCCATGTTAATATTGAAAATTTAAAAGGAAATATCTCAAAAACTAATCGATGGATTTTCGACATTTTTACACGATTGTAAAGATATTCGAGAGAGCTTCAAAACAAGGTATCCAAGGTATCACTAGATCCACTTTCCCTATTCATAATATAGTGGTAAAGTATACCCCTTGAAGGTTGTGCGTGCTACAAAAATTTCAAGATAACCAAAAAGTGTCCCCCTCGCAAACAAAATCGACGTGTCTCGGCATTTTTAAAAATTTTCAGCAGTTCCCGAGGAATCCCGGGTGGAAAGTTTTAAATGGGACACAGTGTATAAGTTATAACATTAAGATAAGTTACGGCCATGTTCGATTATACAGTAATCAACCTGAAGTCGTTTTACGATCATACACTATTACTTTTTTTCCTGAGAAAAAATCAGTGCAAAAATGCTGGTAAAACAGAATTAAGTAAGTAAGTAGGTCAGTGACTGTACTCCGTTGTTTTTGCGTCGGCGGTTTAATGTTATCGAGCATGTTACTGCGCTGATTTTCTTTTTATCATGCAATTGTACTTTTTTATTTCATTTTTCCACCATAAGATGTGGGTTGTTTCTAGCTGCCGCTAAACAATTTATGATGATTTAGAATTATTAAAGCGCCTATATACCAGAGCACGAACGTGAATAAGGTCAGCAGACGTCTATCGTTGGTAATTTTGGTTGGACGAAGACTGACTAGATAATAGAGAATTAGTGGAATAAAGCCAGGCTATAATAGTGCAAGGCAGTATTCTGACAGTTTCAAATTGAAGACTGACATTTGATTCTTCAAAATTGACAAACCAAAGTCAAATTTAAAACTAAGTCGTTTATTTTCCATTATTAAAGGAAGACAGTATTAATGCCGTAGACTAAACAAAGGCCGTATGTTGAAAGATTACAGCTGATCTTACAATGTAAAGGTGTCGAAATAGTGCCTGTGCCTGGCAAGGGGTACCACCTTAATGAAAGATCTAGAGGAAAAACACCTTTATGCAATGAACTCGTTCTACAGAAAGAAACCGCAACGAAAGAGGACATGGATCAGCCCTAATCGAATTGAGTACATACCTACTACTGATGAAAACATTGTTAGATATGTAACAGTCCTAAACAGCTTTACAACAGGCGGTGATCACAGGATGATCAGAATAAAAATATGCATTGATAGCAATTTCGAAATGAAAAGAAAAATTAATAATAACAATGAACAACTTGACATGAATAAACGGAAATAAAGAGAGCATCAAATAAAATGAAAAATAACAAATCACCTGGAAAAGACGGTGTAACGGCAGAAATGCTTAAGTATAGTGGTAAAGTAGTTAATACCCTTAAGTTAATATATTCTCCTGAATAAAATACTAAAGGAAAAAATAATCCCAAACAACTGGAAAGAATCCATAACCATTATTCTACACAAGAAAGGCGATAGAGCAGACCTAAAAAACTATCGACCCCTAACAGTCCTCAATGTAATTTATAAGCTTTTTCCAAAAATATTAACAGATAGACTAACAATAAAATTTGATGGATATCAATCAAAGGAACAAGCAGGCTTTAGAAAAGGCTTCAGTACAGTTTTTAAACATGAAGATCCTAATAGAACGAACTAACGAATATAACATTCCACTATATATTGCGTTTGGCAGTAAAAGCATCTTTAATTAATAGCAGAATAGATCATAGATATACAGACTTAAGAGCCAATATATATATCGAAGCAACATCAATCAAAATCCACGAAGGAACCAAGCCAATCCGCATAAGAAGAGGTATCAGCCGGAGTGACACAATATCCCCTAAACTATTTAACCAGGCCCTAGAAGATGTTTTTAAAAGCTTAAATTGAAAATAAATAGGCATCAAAGTAAATGGACAATTCTTGAACCACCTAAGATATGCTGTTGATATCGCCTTAATAACAGACAAGAAAGAGAAACTGAAAAAATGCTGGAAGAACTCGATACAGCAGGTAAAAATATAGGCTTAAGTATGAACTACACTAAAACTAAAATCATAACAAACACAGATAAAGATATTACGGTCAGAATAAACCAAAAGAAAATAGAACAAGTAGAGGAATATATATATATACCTGTGACAAATTATTAAACTAAAAAAAGAAAACCAAACAGCTGAAATCAAGAGACGTGTAAGACTAGCCTGGGCAGCATTCGGTAAATTAAGCTACATATTAAAAAATAAAAAATACCCTCAGTACCTCAAACCGAAAGTCTATAACCAATGTATCCTTCCTTCTTACCTATGGATCCCAAACCTGGACACAAAATAAAACATGGATAAGGTAACAAAAGCCCAAAGATCAATGGAAAGACAAATATTACATGTAAAGCTTACAGATAGAAAAAGGAATGAAAGGATAAGAAATAAAACAAAAGTAAGGGATGTCAGAGAAGTAGAAAAATTAAAATGGAAATTTGCCGGTCATAATATTAGGTAAAAAAACGATCGATGGAACAAATGTATTGTAAACTGGAGACCTTAGGAAAATAAAAGAAGTAGGGGAAGATCCCAAATGAGATGAGCGGACGATTTAAAGAAATACGCGGGAACTACATGAATGAACACGGCAAACATTTTTAAAAGGCGAGACCTCGATTACCAACAACACACCACACCACAAAACGACGCACTACGACGACAGACTATTGCAGCGTTAAGTCCTTCACACACACCTCCGTAGCATGGTGCATAACGCGTGGCATGGGGCTTTGAACCAATCAACGATCGAATAGCAGCGGCCATATTGGTTTTGCATAAGAAAAGTCCATAAGGTTAAACTTCTATGCGCCATGCTATGCGCTATGCATTTTTGTGTGTGATCGGCTTTAGTAGCAAGAACTGTTGTGATGTATGTATTGTTACCGGACAAACCCGATTTTAGGATAAACTAGTTTTTCCTAGGCCAAACAACCAGTATATCCGAAACGCGATAGGATGAACTAGTTTGTCCTGGTCTAAACTACTTCGGACCACGATTTAACTAATCTGAACTGCTTAGATGGTAGCCGCTTAGCTTTGGCTCGCCGATCACAAGGATTTAGTTTGCACGCGTACATTGACTGTTATGGAGCGTTCGTCTTATTGCAAAATCGTGGCGTATTGTGCGTGGACGCTAGCCCTACCAAGTGTACTTTGGCTGCCTGACTTCCGTATGCGCAGATCTACCAATTTTATTTACCTCATGTATTACAATATATGAGCAGGGTGATTTTCACTTGATTTCTAACCACATGAAAATAGAAAGTTTTAAAAACCTAACCTAACGAAACCTAATGAAATCTAACCGAACCGAACCAAAGCAAACTGAACCAATAATTTTTGTCAAAAAAAAACTTTCCTGACTTCCTACCCGGGATCCTAGAGGATGTGAATCCGAACCGGACCGAACCGAACTGAATCGTACCGAACCTATCCAAACCTAACCATACCCAACCAAACCTAATTAGCAGTGTTGTTGTTTTGGTTTGGTTAGGTTAGGTTAGGTTTGGTTTGGTTCGGTTTAGTTAGGTCTGGTTCGGTTCGGTTTGGTTTGGTTCGGTTCGGTTCGGATTCACATCCTCTAGGATTCCGGGTAGAAAGTCAGGAAAGTTTTTTTTTTAAGAAAATTATATCCATTTCCGCCTTTGCAAGAACCGAATCGAACCGAACCGAACCAAACCAAACCAAACCAAACCGAACCGTACCGAACCGAACCGAACCGAACCGAACCGAACCGAACCGAACCGAACCGAACCGAACCGAACCGAACCGAACCGAACCGAACCGAACCGAACCGAACCGAACCGAACCGAACCGAACCGAACCGAACCGAACCGAACCGCAAGAAAAATAACTCGAAATGCCATAATAGTTTGATATGTAATAACAAGTAAATAATAAAAATTAGTAAACATGTTTGTAATAATAATATTTTCTTTAATTAGTAGTAAAAACGTTATTTTTGTAATTGGTCCGTAATAGTTTAGACAAGGACAAATCAGTTTTTCCTAATCATAATTAATTTATTTCAGGAAAAACCAGTTTAGCCTAAGATAAACTAGTTCATCCTATCGCTCTTCGGATAAACTGATTTAGCCTAGGAAAAACTAGTTTATCCTAAAATCGGGTTTGTCCGGTAACATATGTATTCTTACGTGGAGTGATATTTGTATATAATCAACCACTAGTCTCCAACTGTGCATTGTGGGCATGTGTTGTTTGGTTAAATCGACAAACGTCCATATTACTGCATTAGCACTGAGTGTCGTGATGTAGTGTATGTGTTATTGCCTCGTGTAGTCAAAGGCAAGACCTTTATTACCATCAAAAAACCACAACACGTTTCAACGATGCACTAATACGACTAACACTATACATGATTTTTGGAGGAAAGGTCGTGATGTTGTGCGTGATATAGTGTATGTATGGCTGATTAAATAAAAACATATAAGGCGAATCTAGCAGTAGTCTTTTACTTCCAAGGTTTGGCTTTTTATTTTAAAGTGTTTATAGATCTCTCGTGCTTGCAGATAGCATGGCTTGCATTTTTATTGCACATTTTGTTCTTCGCTTATGAATACATAGGCTTATGTAGCGTTAGCAGCAAGAAGTTTCGTAATGTGAACTATGATACAAACGAAAAGGAATTAAACCAAACCAAGCCAAACCAAACCTCATAATATATAATTAACATATCACGCCAGATACGACAACGCTTTATTACGACACAGACCATTCTAGCGTTAGAAGCAAGAAGTGTTGAAATGTAAACTATCATATTATCATTTTCTAAACAGCTTCTAAACCACATATGAAGATGCACTACTACGACACAGACGCCAAGAAGTTTTATGTGAGATGAGACTCCAATTACCATCACTACACCCGCAGCGATAAGTGTCGTGATGTGGTGTATGTGTAATTAGTAAAAAAAAAAGTTTATCTAGCACTATCCTACTACTGCTAAGTTTTGGCTTTTTTATTTTAAAGTGATTCTAAACATAACTTGCTTGAAAACCGCGGTCTGCATTTTTATTGAAAATATTTTCATACTTAGTTTATAAAGATCATACATCAATAGTAGCATTAAATGTCATATGCTATTTTTTTTTATTTTAAATTGTTTTTAAATATAAATGACGAGCGAACCGTTTATAGAACATGTCTATAAAAGCAATCCAGCAATAGTAGCAATAAGTATCATGATGAAGATGTTATTACGCAATGTGGTGTATTTGTTATCAATTAGGTAAAAATATAAAACGCGAATTCAACAAGTCTCTACCACTGTCAAGGTTTGGCATTTTGTAATATGTTTCTGGATCTTAACCTCGCCTAAAGTCAACACTCCACACCACATACGACGACGCACTACTACGACACAGACTATCGCAGCGTTAACAGCAAGAAGTGTCGTGGTGTATGTGTTGTTGCGTGGGGTGGTGTATGTATGGTTTAGATAAATAATAGTAGTATCCAGTATTACTCTTTAACTTTCAAGAAAAGGCATTTTTTTTACTGTTTCTAGATTTTACTTGCTTTCAAATCCCATAATTTTTTTAGAGCAAACATTTTTAAGACCTTGAGTATAAAGGCTAGAAGCCGATTACCATTAACACACCACACCACTTAAGAAGACGCACGACGACACAGATTACTGCAGCGCTAGCAATAAGAAGTTTCGTGATGTGGTGTATGTGTTGCTGAGTGGAGTGGTGTATGTATGGTTGGTTAAAAATCATAACAGGTGAATCTACTACTAGTCTTGCTTATAAATGCCATACCTCAGTAGCAGCTGTAAGTGTCATGATGTATGTGTTATTGCATGATGATGCTAGTGGATGTGTGATTTAATATATAAAAATGAAAAGGCGAATCTAAGAGTAGTCTCCCACTTCTAAGGTTTGCTTTTTATTTTAAAGTGCTTTACTACCTCACTTGCCTGGGAATCGCCCGGTAATGAGAACCGCACACAGCAAATATTTTTTAGACTTCGCTTATAATAGGCGAGATCTCGATTACCATCAACACACCATAACAGGTTTCAACGGTGCACTACTACGAAACACTATTGCAGTCTTAGCAGCAAGAAGTATATTAATATGGTGTATGTGTCGTTAAGTTTAAAAAAAAACATAAAAGCCAGTAGATGCCCATTGCTAAGCTTTGCCTTTTTTTTGGCATTTCTAGACATCATTTTTAGAACCAATATTTTTTAATACATTGTTTACAAAGGCGTTGCATTCATTACGATCACCCGTTAACCTTAGCAGCATTAAGTGCTGTGATGTTGTGTTGTTCCATGATGTCGAATATGTAAGTTTGGTGAAATGAAAACCTAAAAGGCGAATCTGACAGTAGTCTTCTAGTTCCAAGGTTTGGCTTGTTTATTTTAAAGTGTTTCAAGATCTCCTCTTGCTTGCAAATTGCACTGTTTGCATTTTTTATAGCAAGAAATCGAATACGAAATTTTGATTACCACTAACACACTACACATACTACGAAGCCTTACCAGTAAGAATTTTCGTAATGTGAACTATGATCTAACTAAACTATAGAAAAAGTTTTTTCGCACCAAACCTCCAGACCACATACGACGAAGCACTACTACGACACAGACTATTGCAGCATTAGCACCAAGAAGTGTCGTGATATGGTGTATGTGTTGATGCGTAGAGTAGTGTAGTAGGGGGTAGCATTACCTTAATACTTCCAAGGTTTGGCTTCTTTTAAGTATTTCTAGACTTCACTTGCTTGAAAATCCCATTATTTCTTTAGAGTAAACATTTTCAAGGCCTCGCCTATAAAAGCTAGACCCTGATTACAATTAACACACACACACATGGTGTATGTGTTGTTGCGTGGGGTGGTGTATGTATGGTTTAGTTAAATAAAAATAGAAAAGGCGTATTCAGTTTTACTCTCCAACTTCCAAGATTAGTATATTTTTTTACTGTTTCTAGATTTTACTTGCTTGCAAATCCCATAATTTTTTTAGAGCAAACATTTTCAAGACCTCGCCTATAAAAACTAGATCCTGATTACCAATAACACACCACACTACATATGAAGACGCACGACTATGACACAGAATACTGCACCTTAGCAACACGAAGTATTGTGATGTGGTGTATATGTTGTTACGTGGAGTGGTGTATCTATGGATGGTAAAAAAAACACATCACAGGTGAATCTACGTCTCCAATTGAAAAGTTTTGACTTTTTCATTTGTATTTGTGTTTCTAGACATCACTTGCTTGCGAGCCGTGGTTCCTGTATTTGTCAAGTGTCTTTATGTCGTATATGTGTAATTTTTAAAAAAACAAAAAAGGTTATCATAGCAATACCCTTCAGCTGCTAAGGTTTCGCTTTTCTATTTTTAAGTTATTCTAAAAATAACTTGTTTGCGAACCGCGGTTTCTTGCGAATCGCATGATTTTAATTTTTTATGACAAACATTTTTAAAACCTTGCCTATAAATGAAAGACCTCGATTACCATCACTTCACCCCACCCACAATCAACGCACTACTACGACACAGATTATTGCATCGTTAACAGCAAGAAGTGTCGTGGGTATTGTGTGGAGTGGTGTAAGTACTACTACTATGTCGGTTTAGAACGTTTTTCTACGTTGTCCGACGCCTATTCTCCACCTCCTTCGATCTTGACAGTCATCTTCCGTCAGGTTTTTTTGACTCATTGATTTTTGGATTGACTGTTGCCATTCCAGTTTAGGACGCCCTCTTTTTCTGCGCCCTATTGGTTGTCATTCTTGGACCTGCTTTGGTAATCTTTCGTCGCTCATCCGTTGTACATGGCCGTACCATATCAGCCTTTTAGTGATGTCATCCGTTATGCTTCCCTCGATTCCCATTCTTTCTTTTATGATCTAATTTCTTATATAATATGTTCTAGATATTGTCATTGATCTTCTCATTGCATCCATTTCGACACTTTCCATTTTTGCTTTGTATTTTTCTGTTACGCGACAAGTCGCTATTCCATACAACAGCGTGCTTTTCACCATTGTTTCATATTTGTTAAATTTTACATTCTTTTTTATCTCTCTGCTCCATAAAGACAACCAATAACCTTTTTGCTTTTACTATTCTTTTTTCCAGTTCTTTACAGTCTGTTCCCGTCTTATCAAATGTGACACCCAAGTATACATACTCATTACATGGAGATATTGTTTGTCCATTTTCTAGTTCTAATTCACTTGACTCGTTTCCAATACATAAGTACTGTGTTCACTGTTAAGCCCCACTTTTGGTATTCTTCCGTTAAATTTCTTATCATATACTCCATGTTTTCTTTATCATTAGCTACAATTACTTGGTCGTCAGCAAACTGTAGTGTGTATATGGTAAATCGGTCGTTAAGTTGTATTTCCATGCCGTGTACTTTGCGTTTCCAGTTTTTTAGAGCTACTGCGATATATATTTTAAAAAGAGTTGGAGAGATACAACATCCCTGTCTTAAGCCTTTCGTTACCAGGCATTCTTTTGAAAGTCGATTTCCAATTTTAATTTTATATTTTGACCCTTTGTATAGTTATTTTATCGGTTTTATGTATGTATGATTGATATTAGTCTGCTCTAACACTGTCCATAATTTTTCTACTGGAACGGTATTATATGCTTTTTGTAGGTCCACAAATGTAACATGAGTCTCTATATTTCTGGCGCTCCTTTTCTCAATTACTTGCTTAAGACAAAAAACATTATCACTACAAGATCTGCCTGCACGAAACCCACGTTGCTCTTCTTCTTCTTGTTTATGAAAATCATTCTCTATTAGATCTCTAAGAATCCCACCGTACAATCTACTTTGCAATCCAGCTTGTTTCCTTTTTTATGTATTGAGGATATGAATGCAATTTTCCAATCATTAGGTACTGGATGTCCGTTTATGCATTGATTGATAATATATGTGAGATTTTCGAGGAGTTTCTCTGATCCATATTTGAGCATTTTAGCATATATTCCCCTAGGTCCGCTAGCTTTTCCTCTCCATGTACTTCTATGTCTCTTCTCGGAGAGGCTGCCAGATATTCGGGTCTCCTCTCCTGCAGCAGTCCCTTATAGTGTTCTGTCCATTGTTCTGGTTTGATGATCTGTATGTTTACTTTTTCTTTTGTTGGGTTTTTTACTGTAGAAATGAATTTCCATACTTCAGAACTCTGCCTACCTCCTACGTGTGTATTTATATCGTGGCATTTGCGCTCGAACATTTCATTCTTTTCTGTGCGTATCAAATGTCTTAACTGTCTTCTAGTATGCCTGTAGATTTCTAGGTCTCTTTGCTCTTTAGTACTGAGCCATTTTAAGTATATGCATTTTTTCTCCTTGACCGTATCCTGTATTTCTTCCGTCCACCACATCTTTGTTATTTCTATTATCTTGGTATCCAACAGCTTCTTGGCTTGCTTCCTTCAAGCTTTTTACTATATTTGTATATATCTCTTCATCTAATCGGTTCTGATACAATCTTTGAGTACTTTCGATTTCTAGACTTCTAAAGTTGTATTTTTGATTGCCTTCGATGCATTCTAGATTTTCATTTTCTTTAATACTTTCGTCCTTATTTGTTTTTCTTACAGGGAATAATATTTTTGCTTTTACCAGATGGTGGTCAGATCCACAGGTAACACCACGAAGTGTGCGCACATCATACCGCTTTAGTTCCGAGTGTTGTCCACCTATAGCATAATCAATGGTTGATCTAAGATTTCTTGTATGCTGAATCCAGGTAAACCGATAAATATCCTTATGTTTAAAAATACCATTATTTATTTTTAGATTATGGGTTTCACACAATTGTATCAGTCTCAAGCCATTATCATTTGTTACTTCCTCTCCAAATGGTCCTACCACTTTGCTTTGGCTTTGTCTACCACTATTAAAATCGCCAAGCATAATTATTTCCGTGGTATTGCCGATTTTACTGATAGCCTTATCAAGTTGGTCGAAGAACATTTGTTTTATAGCTACCGTTTCGTCATTTAATGGTGCGTAGGCTGCTATTATGCTTATATTGTGTCCAAGCATCTGGTTCGTTTCCACGCCCTTAGTTAAGTTTTTGTCAAACTAAACATAATTTAACAAAAATTCAAAATCGTTAAGCCGCACGCGCGCAAAACCATAACAGTGCATTAAAGATATATTCGTGCGGTTAAAACCATAAACCCTATAAAAACTAAAAAAGAGTTAACAACGCCGGATTACTCCATTTCCATGGTACCCTTCCTTTTAAAGAAAACACCATCGAGGTAGGTCATTTTTTTCAAAAATAACTCTTTTTTAGCTCCTTTTCTCTCCTTTTCATACCCATTAAGGGTCGTTCCCCCACCTCACTGGGTCAGCTGAAATTACGCTCTGTTGTTCTCGCGCTCCCTATTGTTTACAGTAGGTGTCCGATTGAGTGGTAGCTCCATAGCTCCTTAGCGAAGAAGCTATTACACACTCGGCCCGTTTCAGCATCTTCATGTTAACTCGAAGTAAGTTTTCGTTAATGCACTCGTAGTCTGTAATATAATGTTTGATGTTTTTCTTTAATAATAAGGATACCCCTCTGGCTGCTCTCCGTTCTTTTGGGACTCCAGTGAATAAGTGAACAGAGTTACCGACACTACTTGTACCTGTTCCTTTCTTTTTTGTCTGTGGTGTAAGTATGGTTTAAATAAATAAAAATAGAAAACCTTTTTTTGTCTATAAACGCAATATATAGAGGAGTGTCTGTAGTATTCTTTGGCTCGTTCTAATAGGATTTTCAAGGGTAATAGCTGGTCAACTGTACTGAATCCTTTTCTGAAGCCTGCTTGTTCTTTTGATTGGTATTAGTCAAATTTTATTGTTAGTCTCTTAATCTGTTAATATTTTCGTGAAAAGCTTAATTTGATAACATTGAGGAGTGTTATAAGTCGATAGCAGTTTTTTAAGGTCTAATCTATCGTCTTTCTTGTGTAGAATAATGGTGATTTATTCTTTTCAGTTTTTGTTTATTTTTTGAAGTGTAAACTTCTTTAGGCGCATTTAGCAGTTTTTGTGGGTGGTGAATTGAACTGAGTCGTCAGGCTCGGCTATGTAACGCTCATTCGGGTGAAGTCGGCTCGAGTCGACTAACTGTGAGACAAACATAACACACACAATTTTTTTATTTTATTTTATTATTCAGGAGAATGTGGAGAGAATCTTGAGCATTTGCTTATTTGAGGTTGTAGCTCTAAGTTTATGTATGATCTTTATTTTTGTTTGGAGATTCTTCATTTTTTTCTTTTTTTTTTCTCGCGATGGTTCCTTTTTGTTAGATATATTTCTGTACAGAGTAGTTGTGTGATATTTTTAATATTCCCTTTGACATTAGTTTCTATGCCGTTTACATCCTGTATTTAAATTATTTCAAATCTACCTAGCACATTTCTGTTATTTTCTATAACTTTCAACTTTTATTTCTTTTATTTTCTTCTATAATTTTTGTTATAGTTTAATTTAACTATTTTGTATTCTATCGATGTTCTTTTTTCAGCATTACTCTCCTACCTCCAAGGTTTGGCTTTTTTACGTGTTTCTGAACTTTACTTGCTTGCAAATCCCATCATTTTTGTTTACAGCAAACATTTTTAAAACTTCGCCTATAAATGCTAGACCCTGATTACCATTAACACACCACACCAAATAAGAAAACGCATGACTACGACACAGATTACTGCAGCTTTAGCAATAAGATTTGTCGTGATGTGATGTGTGTGTTGTTGCCTGGAGTAGTGGATCATAACAGGTGAGTCTCCTACTAGTCTCCAACAGCCAAACTTGCGTTTTTTATTTAGTATTTATAAACTGACTTGCTAACAACCCGCGGTACGCCTTCTTACAGTAAAAATTTCATAGAACTTGTGTTCGGTTTCCATAAAAAACCTCTTTATTTTTCTTTTATTTTTGAATTTTACTTTTATTTTTCCTATTTTTCATGGACTAAAATTTTGTCTTGAACATAAAATTATTAGTCTTAAATTTATATTAATCCTAAGAAAATGGGTCAACTATTAGTTATTATAAAATTTACCTAAAGCAAAATTGCATTAAAATGCGAGAATTAAACGCAAAAAATGTAATTTCTATTCTAAATTTAAGAATTATCATTTTATTTCTTATTTCTTTATTAGCTCACACATATACTATACTATAGTAGTGTGAGCTATGGTGATCCTAATTTTTTCGAGAAAAAAAAAGTTGCTCCGATTTCAAAATTTTTTATATATCTTTGCGTTTCAGATGATTTTGAAACTTTTTTGTTGCGCCGTCTGTCTGTCTGTCTGTCTGTCGGTCTGTCTGTATGTCTGTCTGTCTGTCTGTCTGTCTGTAACGACCAACGCGCATAACTCAAAAACCGCTTGGCCGATTTTAATGAAATTTGGTACCTAGGCTGGGTCTTGGGTCGAGATGGTCCCATTTAAAAATGAACAAAATCCACCGAACAGAAACCAAATAAAAGGGTGGGGGTAGATGTCAAAAATTAGAGTTTATGTGAAAATATGGCGTGTGTGATATCAAACGAAAGGTAATTGAGTCTGCAGTTAAACAAAATACATTTTAATTTATTTAAAAAAAAGGGTGGGGGTATATTTTAAAAATTAGAGTTTAAGTGAAAATATGGCGTGTGTGATATCAAACGAAAGGTAATTGAGTCCGGAGTTTAACAAAATACATTTTAGTTTTTTGTTTTTTTTAAGGGTGGGGGTAGATTTCAAAAATTTGAGTTTAAGTGAAAACATGGCTTGTGTGGTATCAAACAAAAGGTAATTTAGTCTGGAGTTGAATAAAATATATTTCAGTTTTTAGTTATATTAGCTCACACGTACACTATAACTATAGTACCTAGTGTGAGCTTAGGGGCCCATATATTGGCAGAGTATTTTTATATACTTTGGCACTACAAGCGTCCTCTATCGTGTTTTTCACATATCCATAAAATTTAAAATATAGTGATATGGTTTCCTATAGAGGGTGAAGTGCTGTGCGCATGTGCGAAAAAACTGCAAGCGCAGGATTGAGAGACAGACAAAGTATGCTGCGCGTCGCCATGTCTAGAAAACGACAACCTTAAAATTTAAATTAAAAAAAATAGTGAAAAATCACTTTAAAATACCGCAAATAATTAAAATTATCGTGCCATCATCCTGTTGGAACTTCAAGTCACATAGCTCTTATGGAAAGGTGTACACCTTGCACTTTGAAACTTCAAAACAGCGGTAAGTCCCTCTCCATGAGGCTATATCACAATTTTATTTCTCTTTCAAATTTAACCTACAATTTTTAAATTAGTCCACTGTATCTACCAAAACCCAATCTGAGCCATCGGAGTGCTACATATTTTGATCACTTCGATTGCCGGATTTTGATTTCCATTTTGATTTTCTTTTTGAAATTTCAAAAAAAATTCATTTTCGCTGAAGTGAGAGCAAACGCTAGTAGTGTGAAAGTAAGAAAGAGACGCCATCAATAAATTAAAATTATAATATAGGTAAATAAAATAGGTACCTATGAATTTGTATTACGAGACCTATACCTACATCTCGCAAATTTTATAAAAAACGCAAGGACCTATATTCGAGATTGGAGTCTTGGGTCGCTATGTGTATGTAAATGCAAAAAGTTTATCTTTGTATTTTTGAAAGATATATCTGTGTGTAGGTAATCTCGGAATATAAGTTTTTTATTTCCTAATTTATAACTACATGTTTATTTGTTTTTCCTTTTCGCTGTAGTTTGCATGCCTATATGTAAGAGGCTACGGTTACATACGGTTATTTTAAATCGATTTAAGTTTTTTTAAAATATTTAATCTACAAATTTTGATTTTGTTTACTTTGCCTAATTTATTACAAAATAATGTCTGAAAAGGTAAAGAAAATTAAAGTCTTTCGTGACATCGAAGATTCAAATTTAAATGAAATTTTAACGGTAGGTTGGCTAAAACTGATGCAACCAAACATCTTAACTTTAAGATTCGTTACGAAGAGCTTGACAACGTCCAAGAGGAATACCTTAAAAAGCACACCGCTTTATTAAATGAAATTTACCAGGATCAGGAACAAGATAAGACTTGTATCGAGCATCTTCATTCATTTCAAACAAATGTTGCCCAAGTCAAAGAAATCTATGATAAGTTGTTTCAAGCAGAAAATACTGCGCCGCCTTCGCAAGGTGGAAGTCGCCGACTTACTTTTAACCCCTACTCTCCAGGAGGTTCACAAACCTCTGATTATTTTCCAAGTTTACCGAAAATTGACATTGAAAAATTCACTGGCAATGTCAATGATTTCCCTACCTTTTATGATCTTTTTAAAACAATGATTCATGATAATCCGCATATTCCAAATATACAAAAATTCTCGCATTTAGTTACTTATTTAGATGGTCCTCCAAAGGAATTAGTTACGCAATTACCAGTTTCGGATGCAAACTATCCTATTGTTTTCAATAATCTTGTAAAAAGGTATAAAAATGATCGCATTTTAGCCCAAAATTATTGGAATGCTATCGAAAATTGCCCTAAAGTAAACTCTGATGACTCCGTAGCTCTAAGAAACTTGCTTGATATATTCACAAAAAATATTGAAGCTTTAAAAACTGTTGGGTTGCAACCAGATTTTTGGGACTTTGTCTTAGCCCAAAAGTTGTTGAAATCTATTGATAGTTCGATTTAAACGCGATTTGAAGTTTTTCATGGTAAGCCTACCGAAATACCTTCATATAAATCAATCTATAATTTTTTGGATCAACATTGTAGCTCGCTTTTTGTAGTTAACGCCGCCAGTACATCCAGTACGCAATTTTCTATGAAGCCCAAATTTACAAAACCGCCCCATATAACTCAAAAACCGCAAAATAACTATAATACCCGCCAAACGCCTCGTGCATTTTTTACCGCGCAGCAGAATTCTCAAAATAATTGTTCCTTGTGCAATTCGAATACTAATAATTTGACGTTTTGTCCTGATTATTTAAATAAGACGCCTCAACAAAGATTTAATTTATTAAAAGCAAAACGATGGTGCGTAAACTGTACCTCTAATTGTCATAAAACCTTCCAATGCAAAAGCACTTTTAATTGTCGATTTTGCAAAAAAAGGCATCATAGTTCAGTTCATTTTGACTTGCGCCATGTAAACGAATCCTCGTCTCAACGGCAAGAAAATAATAATGCAGATTTGCCTGTAAATAGCCAACAAATTAACGCGTTTCGGCAGGAAAGAAATGAAATTAGTAACTCATCCTCTTCGCAAACTCAAAATCAAGGTGGTTGCTACTCTACTCAAAGTTACAGTAACTCTAGTACTTTGCTTTTTACCGTTTTTTTTGAAATAAAAGATATAAGAGGTAATTATCAAACTTTTCGTGGAGTTTTAGATTCCGCATCGCATCTGTCTTTTGTATCTTTAAAATGTGCCAACAAACTAGGCCTACCCCGCTTTAATATTGAAACAGAAGTCTTTGGAATTGGTGAGACCAGTATGCAATCAAAATTAGGATCTATTGATATGATCATTCGCCCTTGCAATCAATCTGAACTGACCTTATCAGTACAGATTGCAGTTATTTTACCTCAAATTTGTTCTTCGCTTCCCTTAAATGACATAAATATTAGTAAAATGGGAATTATAAAAAATATAAATCTCGCGGACCCTTATTTCTATAGACCGGGAGCAATCGACGTTTTACTTGGAGCCGATATTTTCCCCTTATATTCTTAGAGATGGTCGTATTGTAGGTAATATAAATGAGCCTATCGCATTAAACTCAATTTTTGGGTACATTTTAATGGGACAAATTGGTAACACAAACTCGCCCCTCGCTTCGGTATCCCTTTTATGCCAAATTTCAAATAATCAACTTAATGATTCACTATCGAAATTTTGGGAAACTGAAAATATACCGGAAATTAAACCTATTCTTTCCCCGGCTGACGAAACATGTGAAAAAATATTTAAAAATACTACTTTTCGTGATAATACAGGGCGTTACGTCGTGACTTTACCCTTTTGCGAAAATAGTGAACCAAGTTTTCCAAATAATCGCCAACTTGCATTAAAAAGATTTTTATCTCTCGAAAACCGCTTAATTAAAACACCGGAAACCTATCAAAAATATTCGGACTTTATGCAAGAATACTTAGACTTAGGTCACATGGAATTAATTTCTAACCCGGAGGAACAGTTTACGGAAAAAAGTTACTATATCCCCCACCACCATATTGAAAGACCTGAAAGTTTAACCACAAAACTCAGAGTAGTTTTTAACGCAAGCGCAGTATCCCAAACAAATACTGGAAGAATTTCCTTAAATGACACGCTTTACGCCGGTCCCAAATTACAAAAAGACATTTGTTCTATTTTATTAAATTTTAGATTAAATGAAGTCGCTCTTTGTTGCGATATTTCTAAAATGTTTCGCGGCATTTTAATAGCCCCGCATCATCAAAAGTATCAAAAAATCTTATGGATGTTTAGTCCTATCGAACCTATAAAAGAATATAATTTAAAAACCGTTACATATGGTACTACCCCCGCTCTTTTTTTAGCTTTAAGAGTCTTACAGCTAGCTGAGGACGAAAAGCATAGTTTTCCCCGCGCCGCTAAAGTTCTTATGACAGATAATTTTGTTGACGATTTTGTCACAGGTTGTAGCTCCGTTGAAGAAGCTATATCCCTCTAAAAGGAGTTATCACTTTTATTAAAATCCGCAGGATTTAAATTACATAAATGGGCTAGCAACAATAAAACTGTTTTAGAGCACTTGCCAGAATCCGATATTAACCCTAAAGCTCTTTCTCTTGATATAGAAGAAACTACAAAAATTTTAGGACTTAGATGGCAACCCTGTTCAGACTATTTTTCATACTCAGTAGAGCCTCTAAATCGTAGTTGCACGAAACGCAATATCCTTTCAGAAATTTTTAAAATTTATGATCCCCTTGGTTGGTTGTCGCCAGTTACTATTTTAATTAAATGCCTAATCCAGGAATTTTGGAAATCTGGATTGGACTGGGACGAAGATGCTCCCATAGCGATAAGTAGCCTCTGGGAACGCTATAGGTTAGAATTACCACTTTTAAAAGAATTTCGCTTATCCCGCTTTATTAATATTTTTTCTGGAAACGCTCAATACGAATTAATCGGTTTTTCAGACGCTTCAAATATAATATATATTATTTTTTATGCTCAAAAACTAAAGTCGTCCCTATAAAATTTACAAGTATCGCACGACTCGAGTTAGCCTCTTGTAATATATTAGCTGATTTAATTCAATTTATACTTCATAGTTTCGAAAACAGACTTAAAATTCACCAAAATTCGCATGGAGTGATTCTCAAGTAGCTTTATCGTGGATTAAAAATGGACATCCGTCTAGGTGGAAAACCTATGTACAAAATAGAGTCACGCAAATTCATGAAAAAGTATCTCCTAAAAATTGGCATTATATTTCGACTTCTCAGAATCCCGCTGATGTAGCTCTATCCTAGTGAACTTATAAATCATAGTTTATTTTTTCAAGGTCCCCATTTTTTAAAATTACATTATGACTACTGGCCTATAACCTTGGAAATAAAAGACACTTCTGAAACTTTAAATGAAGAAAAAGCTAATAAAAACTTAACTTTAATTGCTACGCAAACCCCAAACTTAAATTTTTTAACTTCGCTTATTAATAAAAACTCATCTTTTACTAAACATTGTAGAATTTTAGCGTATATTTTACGTTTTATAAATAAAAAATTTCTAAATAAAAGTATAATTTTTGAAACTTTTTTAACGTTTCAAGAAATTCAAACCACACTTTATTTATTAATAAAAGACGAACAATTGATCTATTTTTCGGAAGAAATAAATTCTCTTAAAAATAATATAAAATTATCTAAACCGATGCAAAAATTAAATCTATTACGCGTCGGTGGAAGATTGCACAATTCTTCTCTCTCTTATGACAAAAAATTTCCAATTTTATTACCCCGCGAAAGTAGAATTACTTATTTAATTATCGAACATTTTCATTTAAAATTTTTACCTGCTGAATTAAGAACAGTGCATTTTTTACTAAGCCAAAATTATTGGATAATTGCGGCAAAACGCAAAATTCGTCAAGTTTTAGCAAAATGCATCCCCTGTTTTAAATTATCCCCTAAATCGGTACAACCCCCAATGGGTTCACTTCCGTTTCCATGAGTTTCTCAACTCAGAGCATTTTTGCATACGGGAGTAGATTTAGGTGGCCCCATTCCTATTTTAATGAACCGAACCCGCGGTGTCCCACGTACTTTAAAATCATATATTTGCTTATTCGTTTGTATGAGTATGAAAGCGGTACATATCGAAATAGTCAGTAATTTGACAGCCGATGCTTTTATCGCAGCAATGCGTAGGTTTGTGGCTCGTAGAAATTACGTAACTGATATGTATTCTGATAATGGAACTAACCTAGTTTCGGCAAATAGACAGTTGTTACAGATTGATTCTTCTCGTCCAATTAAATGGCATTTTATTCCAAGTCACAGTCCCAATTTTGGAGGTCTTTGGGAGTCTGGGATTAAAACTGTCAAAAAACATTTATTTCGAACCATTGGTTCACAAATTTTAACATATGAAGAGTTATATACAGTCACCTGTCAGATTGAAGCTATTATGAACTCTCGACCGCTAACTGAAATTTCCTCGGATCCAAATGACATTTCTGTTTTGACACCAGGTCATTTTTTATCATTGGAACCGTTGACAGCTCTTCCTGACGTTGACTTAACAGATGTCAAAATTAATAGATTAACTCGTTGGCAGCTACTTCAAAGAATCCATCAGGATTTCTGGAGACGCTGGCAGCAAGAATATTTGCATACACTTCAACAAAGGAGCAAGTGGCTGGACCCCACTTGTACTCCAGAAGTTGGTCGTTTGGTAATAATCAAGAATGAGTTTATACCCCCGCTACAATGGCAGCTCGGTAGAATAATTGAAATTTTTCCAGGTAAAGACGGTGTAAATCGAGTTGCTAATGTCAAGACAAGGGACTCGGTGTTAAAGAGACCAATCTCAAAGCTATGTCCTTTGCCACTTGATACTTTAGAAAATGCATAGCATTTTCGGCCGGCAATATGTTCGGTTTCCATAAAAAACCTCTTTATTTTCTTTTATTGTTGAATTTTACTTTTATTTTTCCTATTTTTCATGGACTAAAATTTTGTCTTGAACATAAAATTATTAGTCTTAAATTTATATTAATCCTAAGTAAATGGGTCAACTATTAGTTATTATAAAATTTACCTAAAGCAAAATTGCATTAAAATGCGAGAATTAAACGCAAAAAATGTAATTTCTATTCTAAATTTAAGAATTATCATTTTATTTCTTATTTCTTTATTTTTATATACTTTGGCACTACAAGCGTCCTCTATCGTGTTTTTCACATATCCATAAAATTTAAAATATAGTGATATGGTTTCCTATAGAGGGTGAAGTGCTGTGCGCATGTGCGAAAAAACTGCAAGCGCAGGATTGAGAGACAGACAAAGTGTGCTGCGCGTCGCCATGTCTAGAAAACGACAACCTTAAAATTAAATTAAAAAAATAGTGAAAATTCACTTTAAAATACCGCAAATAATTAAAATTATCGTGCCATCATCCTGTTGGAACTTCAAGTCACATAGCTCTTATGGAAAGGTGTACACCTTGCACTTTAGAACTTCAAAACAGCGGTAAGTCCCTCTCCATGAGGCTATATCACAATTTTATTTCTCTTTCAAATTTAACCTACAATTTTTAAATTAGTTACTTTCTCTAGTTAAATGAATTTTTTGCGCCAATGTTAATTATAGTCCACTGTATCTACCTAAACCCAATCTGAGCTATCGGAGTGCTACAACTTGCTTATAAAGACCATACAGCAGTAGAAGCTGTAAGTTTTGTGATATCGTGTATGTGTTATTGCATGATGTAGGGGATCTGTGATTTATCATATAAAAAACTTCTCTTACTAACTTGTCTGCGAATCGCATTATAATGAGCACCGCACACAGAAAATATTTTCTAGACTTCGCTTATAAATGCGAGATCTCGATTACTATCAACAAACCATAACAGGTTTCAACGACGCACTAATACAACACACTATTGCAGTCTTAGCATAAAAGTCTCCCACTGCTAAGCTTTGCCTTTTTTAAGCAATTTCTAGACATCATTTTTAGAACTAATATTTTTTATACCTTGTTTCCAAAGGCCCATCGCCTTTCATTACCATCACACGCACTACTACAGCGTCGTTTACCTTGACAAAATTAGAGACTTATTGGTTGTGAAATTTGGTCTAGTCGTAATAATGCTAACAGTATATTGACATCTACGCTTGCGCACTTGCGCCGTAAAATAAGACAGACCTTAAGAAAGCTTGTTCTAGACTTTATTAGTGCAAAATAAAAGTAAAAGACTTATTGGAAATGAAATAAGGTCTGGCACGAATAATTCTAGCATTATATTGACATATACGCTTGCGCACTTGCGCCGTAAAATAAGGTCGACTTGACTAAAGCTTTTGCTAGACTTTATTAGAACATGAATAAAGTTATGCACTTATTTGTGTAACTTGGCCATACGGTCGGAGAGCGGACATGCGAGGAAAACTTTGCGCTGTTGCCAATGCTACCTGTGAGTATGGAATTATAGGATTGAAATATTTTAGGCGGGTTTTTAGAGGTCGGCATCTTCGTCTCTTAAATTACGTAACACCTTTTGACGTTGCTATTTGTTATAGAAATGTGCCTTTTGTACTACTGTAATGTTTGTTGGCAATAAAAGATATTCTATTCTATTCAAGGGGTGAAGGGGATGTGTGTTAGAGTATATTTGAAAACGTATATTTCGTTAGATGTTTCTTACGAGTTTAGAATCACTTAAATTAAAAGTTAAATCTATCTAGACTTAAGAAATATTTATGCTTAAAATAAATGAAAAAAAGACAACATTAGTATGTACTGCCGATTCGGCCACACTTTTTAAGTACTTACAAGTATATACAGGGTGTCCCATAACTTAGGGGCCATAGTGCAGCAGGTAATAGACGAGATTATTTCCGATAAAAAAGTTTATATAACATGGGGGTCAACACACATGGGAGTGGAGGGGAGAAGGGTTTTGCAAAAAAAGAAAATCTGTCCCAGCCAACCAAATGCCCAGCTAATTGTGATTCAAACTCTCTTTTTTGGATAAAATTACAAGTTGGGGAGAGACAGGCTGTCAAAATAACCTCGAAAATTTTATAAAAAATAATAATTAAGATTTTTAAAAAATTTCTGCTTACTAATTCTTTTAAAAAATATCAATAATATTTTATTATTATGTCTCCCTAGAGACGTCATTTTCTTAACAAAAAATGTTTTTAAAAAAAAAATTGACCGCATAATTTTTTTTAAAAATATTTTTATTTAAAATTATTGCTTTTGTTCTACTACACGACTTTACATTTCATATTTTTTCTGCGTTTTTTTAAAAAGATTACCAAAAAAGGTAAAAAAATTGATAACTTTGATGCTCTGTATCTCGACAAAAAATGAGTTCTGACCCATGCATTATATGAACTTTTCTATCAGACATGACCTCCTCTATCACCTGTTGGCATATGGCCCCTAAGTTATAAGACACCCTGTATAGTAATTTTGCGCCGAAACCTGGAGATTAAAATGTATTATGAAATTGGCAATCAGTGCTATATCTTGAAATCCCTTACAACCCGTTATACCACCCCAAGCACCTTTGCGATTTGTACAGAGAAATTCTCGCTCGACCTCCTCGTTTCTACTTTGTAATTTAGGGATTGCAATATAATAATAATAATAGTCAAGCCGTAAATATTTTACCTCTAGCTTTCGGCGTAAATTAACTTTATATACTAGTTGCAAAAAGTTAGCAAAGAGTGTAGCGGGACGGGTACATACCTACTAATCTTATGTGACTTATCTATGCAACTATTAAAACAATTTTTTTTTTAATTTTTTTCCAAAAATATATTTTTTTAATTACCTTCACTGTCCTCCTTTTGGAAGATCGAAATTGGTGTAAACCTAACCTTGGCCAATTAATCGAAAACGTATTTTAACCTGTTCAGGCACGTCCAGGTTAGGACACGGTTTCGATCAAATGACCAAGGTTAGGTCAACACCAATTTGGCCGTCCCAAATCAAATTGAGGACAGGAGAGCTATAATTTTATTTTATTCAATAAATTCCAAAAAAAAATTGGCAACGTCGCGGTGCCGTGTCCACAGACGCTCTTCTCGTTTCTTACGACGGTTTCTTGAAGTTTGTCAGCTGAGCTGTACCTTTTTTCAACTAACCATTTATCAGGCCATGTTTTTGGTGTTCTCTGTTTGTTTTCTTTGAGGGTGCGATCATGATTAACGCCGTGTGCACAGAATACATTCAGCATCTTTTTATTTAAGACAATGACAGTTTTACTTTTAATAGGGTTGTCTAACAAAACATATGATCCAATCCAAGATGTCTTCCATAGGACAAACAAACGAATTTTCCATAAGCCGTAATGTTAACAAAAACGTAAATTTTACAAAAACGACAAGAGCTTTAGTCTCAAAAATTATTCAGTTTTAAGACGAATCCTTTGTGCATATGGCAAAAATGCGTTTTTCTTTAAAATATTAAACTAAAGGGAGTAAATCTGAAATAAAAGGGACCATGTTTTCTTTAAAAAACTAGGTTATGTTTTTGTTTATTTTGTTTTTTTTTTAACTTTTTTTCTAGTTTTTCTAACTTATTTAAAATTATTACTTGGGCGCACCAAGGGGGCGAGGGGCGGTGGGCTCGGGGCCCGGACCCCCCAAACCACATATTTTCCATATATTTCATGATTAAAGAAAAAAAAATAGCATAAAGTACGACATCATGAGACCTCTGGGGGCCCCCCAATGGTATCGGGCCCCCAAAGGTTTCGGGTCCCCTCAAGACATATTTCTGGGTGCACCACTGATTAATATGATTTCATTGAATATGAAGTTTTTTGACCAATGAATCAATGAACTATCAGCCCAAGGTAGGGGAAAGTGGATAAGTAGTTCTATTCGAAGAGCTCATTGCACGGCTCACTTAACAGAGAAGAAATTGAAATAGACTAAACTTTCTCTAAACATTTCTCATCAGATTCAGGTTTTCTATTAGGACCTTTTGTAATATGTGTATTTAAAAATAAATAAGTAAACATTATATAAAAAAAAACTTGCAAAATTAAAATACAGTGCTTAAGTACAGTCAAACATAAGGCTCACTAGCTCACAACAGTACTGTTCAAATTTTACAACAGAGAGGACATGACAGGACCCAATATTCTCTGTTGTATTACTACTGTTACTATTACTTTTATTACTGTTTTTTTGTAACAATATTCGCTCAATTATGTATCTAAAAGTTTACGTAAATAAATATATACTCTACTATAATTGGGTATAACAGAATATGACAGGACTCATCAGGACTTAAAGTTAAACAAAAATCTGAGAGAACTTAACCTCAGATGTACCGTAAGCACATAAGCGCGATCATGCGTTTAATCGCGATTAAGTCTTTGTTGCTCACATACAAAACAACAAAGAGGGAGAATGGATTAGCAAAGCCTTGTTACGGTGCATCTGAGGGTTATTTGTTTTGCTTGTGGTCGTCAAAGTCAACAAAGATAACTTTTTTGGTCATCTATTTTTTGATGCCATAAAAAAATTTTTGCTCAGAACAGTACTGTAGAAATTTCACAACAGGACTTGTAATAGGTCCGGTCAGATTCTATACAAATTTTACGGTGTACAAGTTATAGAAAAAGTCCAGCTTCAGGTGTCAAAAAGCATGTAAATAATGGAAAATTTGCACCAAAATAGTTTAAGATAAAAAGAGGTTTGAGTTAGGGAAATTGTCAAATTTACCAGTTTATTCTACTAACTGTTTTGAGGTCTGTAAAATAAATATTTATTAAAGAAAAATAAACTTTGATGATACAGGACTCCACTGGACACTATACAGGACGCTACACTACCAAGAAATTATTTAAGAGTTCTGTAGGATGGTGTACAAATTTGGTTCAGCTCATTACCCACACTTTAACCTCATATCGTTTTCCTTTTCTTTTTTCTCTGGACCCTTTCTTCAACCATCATTTTTAACATTTTTCAACTGTTTTGAAACAATAATCCATTCAGGAGGGACCCAGTCTGGATCATTGCTTTATTCTAGTTTTGAAAGTTGCTTGCCTAGAATAGTAAAAATATCATAGAGAAATATTTCGTACAGTTTAACATTTAACATGTTACACTTCTGCAAAAGGTCCACTCGAGCACAAAAGAAGATCCCAATAGAAAATGTTGCCAAAATGGCAGTTACATATTTATCCAAAACAAAGCTGACAAAAAACTTTCGAATATTTCAATTTTTCCTCTGTTAAGTCAGGTAATAGAGCACTTATCCACTTTCTTTGAGCTGATACCTAGTTTATTTAAATCAGGATGATTTTTTAAGGTCAAAATACTTGGCATTCCATCAAAACTAACATTTTCAAGATCTCCATAGCTGCACAGTTCATAACAGCACAGAAACTAATAATAATGATTCAAACTGAGTAAAAAACTGAAAAAAGTTTAAAAAACAAAAATAAATAAAAACATAACCTGACTTTTTGAACAAAACATGGTCCCTTTTATTTAAGATTTACTGCCTTTAATTGATTTTTTTAAAGAAAAACGCAACTTTCTTAAGGATCAATACTTAAAACAGCATCTTTGTTGTAAATTAAATCATTTCCCTTTTTTTTAAAATTACGTTTTTGTTAACATTGCAGCTTATGGGACATCGCTTTGTTTGTCCTATGGCAACCATTGAACAGCTGATCGTGACAGTTCGTTAGACAAGCTAATTTTATACCAACATGACATATCTACTTAATTTTTAAAATATTTCTGGTTAGGAAATATGTTTATATCATGTCAAAGTCACAAAAGTATAACTGCGTATGGCAAGGACAATATATAATAAGGACGGAACCCCATTATTAGAAGCCAAGTTTTTCACTAAACTTTAATTTGATTAATAATAGTTATCAATATTATATGTCCATATTATGTCCAAACAAATACAAAAGGAACCTCTTTATTGTTACGAAATTCTATGTGATTCTATTACATTTCTTGGTCCCTTCAAAGAATATCATAAATTGGGTTTATTTTTTAAACCTGTGTTATTAGCGGGAAACTCCTTTCGATTGAAATACGCCAATAAAAAATACAAAATTGACAAATGACAGACAGAAGACGTCCGGTGAACTCCCGGCGCGTCTGGTTAAAATTCACACGGTAAAGGATCAGGCATACCTCTTATGGGATCTCTGTAATCCGTCAAACTTCATGACATTTTGGTATGTTGTAGAAACCTTTCTTATCAAAAGTTTTTATGGGCCCAACTCAAATTAATGACCAGTTTTTGAAATACAGGGTGTTCAAGTGATAATGTCCAAGAAGCATAATGTCTCTTTAGACGGGATTTCCAAACATATACGCAATCTTAATATTACATATATATATATATATATACAATTTATTTATTATTTTCAATATTATTTTCAATCTGTACCTTTAAAACATTATCTACAGAGTGTTTAACTAAATATTAGTCGAAAGTGTTAATAAGAAACATGCGTTAGTGTGTTTTAGATTAAAACTTTCGTATCAAAAGTTCTTATGTGCCAACTTAAATAAATGACCAGTTTTTAAAATACAGGGTATTGCAAGTGGCAATGTCCTATAAGCATTATAGCTCTTTAGACGGGGTTTCCAAACACTTACTCAATGTTACTATTTCAATTGTTTACGATTCATTTATTATTTTCAAACTGTACCTTTAAAACATTGTCTATAGGGTGCTTGAACAAATATTAGTCAAAAGTTTTAATGAGAAACGAGCATTATAGCTTTTTACAGAGCACGGCACAGATGCAACTGGAAACTAATTTATGTTTGGCCTTCTGATGAGCAAGGTTTGATCTACAGCATACTATAGCTTGTTTCTCATTAAAACATTCGACTAATATTTACTTAAACACCCTGTAGATAATGTTTTAAAGGTACAGATTAAAAATAATAAATAAATCGTAAATATATGTTGTAGTAACATTGCGTTTATGTTTGGAAAACCCATCTCAAGAGCTATTATGCTTCTTGGATATTATTACTTTCAACACCCTGTATTTCAAAACTGGTCAATAATTTAAGTAAAGCCCATGAGAACTTCTGATGAGCAAGGTTTAATCTACAACATACTAAAGCTTGTTTCTCATTAAAACTTTCGACTAATATTGACTTAAACACCCTATAGAAAATGTTTTAAAGGAACAGATTTAAAATAGAAAATAAATCGTAAATATATGTAATAGTAACATTGCGTATATGTTTGGAAAACCCCTCTAAAGTGTTATTATGCTTCTTGGACATTATCACCTTCAATACCCTGTATTTCAAAAACTGGTCATTAATTTGAGTTGGGCCCATGAGAACTTTTGATCAGAAACGTTCAGTCTACAACATGTCAAAATTTCGTGAAGTTAGACGGATAACAGAAATCCCATAAGAGGCGTGCCTGATCCTTTTAACCCGAATCATGAACGCACTCCGGATGGGGACGACCGTCTTAAAAGCGCGTTCCAATAACTCTTTTTACCGACCGCTTTTAAGGTCAAGCACTATTGAAATAAAGTCGTTGCCGTATAATTGCTAACCTTACTTTGGACTTTCCAATAAGTCTCTATTAAGTGTTGTGTGATGTTCTGTTGTTGCCTGATGTAGAGTATGTAAGATTCGCTAAATGGAAACATAAAAGGCAACTAGCAGTAGCCTTCTACGTCTAAAGTTTGGCTTTTTTGTTTTAAAGTGTTTCGAGACTTCTTTTGCTTGCAAATTGCACTGTTTGCATTTTTATAGCAACAAATATTATCCTCTTAATACGAAATTTTGATTATCATTATTACACTACAACACATACGACGGCGCTCCACTACGACACATACCATTGCAGCGTTAGCAGCTAGAATTTTCGTAATTTGAACTATGATCTAACTAACTTACAGCAATAGTTTTTTTGCACCGAACCTCCACACCATATACGACAAAGCACTATGCCGACACCGACTATTGCAGCATTAGCACCAAGAAATGTCGTGATGTGTTGTATGTGTTGATGTATGGTTTAATTACATAAAAATAAAAAAAGCGAATCCAGCGTCACATTAATACTTCCAAGGTTTGGCTTTTTTTAAATGTTCCTAGACTCTTCACTCACTTGCTTACAAATCCCATTATTTTTTTTACAGCAATCATTTTCAAGACCTTGCCTATAAAGGCCAGATTACTAAAACAACGCAAAATCCTGGCGATCAATGAATATTTATATTAACACCACAAAAGGTTATATTGAAAAGTAAAAGCGGGGCGTAATATAATGATTGTTTCACCAAAAATTAACAATCGCGCGAAAAGGTTAAATATGATCACCTACATCTTGGCAAGTTTTGTGAAAGAGTTTAAAGATCACTGGGATATGGCTGAAAAATCTCAGAATTGCTCACTGCCCGTTTCCGGGCAAACGGATAACGCGACATTTAGCTCACACTACACTATAGTAGTGTCAGCTATAGTGATCCTAATTTTTTCGAGAAAAAAAAAGTTGCTCCGATTTCAAAATTTTTTATATATCTTTGCGTTTCAGATGATTTTGAAACTTTTTTGTTGCGCCGTCTGTCTGTCTGTCTGTCTGTCTGTCTGTCTGTCTGTCTGTCTGTCTGTCTGTCTGTCTGTCTGTCTGTCTGTCTGTCTGTCTGTCTGTCTGTCTGTCTGTCTGTCTGTCTGTCTGTATGTCTGTCGGTAACGACCAACGCGCATAACTCAAAAACCGCTTGCCCGATTTTAATGAAATTTGGTACCTACGCTGGGTTTTGGGTCGAGATGGTCCCATTTAAAAATGAACAAAATCCACCGAACACAAGCCAAATAAAAGGGTGGGGGTATATATCAAAAATTAGAGTTTATGTAAAAATATGGCGTGTGTGATATCAAACGAAAGGTAATTGCGTCTGGAGTTAAATAAAATACATTTTACTTTAAAAAAAAGGGTATGGGTAAATTAAAAAAATTAGTGTTTATGTGGAAATATGGCGTGTGTGATATCAAACGAAAGGTAATTGAGTCTGAAGTTAAACAAAATACATTTTAGTTTTAAAAAAAAGGTGGGGGTAGATTTGAAAAATTAAAGTTTAAGTCAAAACATGGCTTGTGTGGTATCAAACGAAAGGTAATTGAGTCTGGAGTTCAATAAAATATATTTCAGTTTTTAGTTATATATTAACTCACACGTACACTATAATTATAGTACCTAGTGTGAGCTTAGGTGCCCATAGATTGGCAGAGTATTTTTTTCTTTCACGACAAATTTACGACAATTGGTGGTAGTGCTAAGTTGAGACTCAACTTAGCATTACACCCCCTTTTCAGGAAAACGGGTGGCGCGAGAAAATCTTTGTTTTTACGACAAACTTACGGCAATTATTTCATATATTGGTTTTTAAAATTTTTTATTTTTAGCTCACACATATACTATACTATAGTAGTGTGAGCTATGGTGATCCTAATTTTTTCGAGAAAAAAAAAGTTGCTCCGAATTCAAAATTTTTTATATATCTTTGCGTTTCAGATGATTTTGAAACTTTTGTTGCGCCGTCTGTCGTTCTGTCTGTCTGTCTGTCTGTCTGTCTGTATGTCTGTCTGGCTGTCTGTCTGTCTGTCTGTCTGTCTGTCTGTATGTCTGTAACGACCAACGCGCATAACTCAAAAACCGCTCGGCCGATTTTAATGAAATTTGGTACCTAGGCTGGGTCTTGGGTCGAGATGGTCCCATTTAAAAATGAACAAAATCCACCGAACACAAACCAAATAAAAGGGTGGGGTATATTTCAAAAATTCGAATTTAAGTGAAAATATGGCGTGTGTGATATTAAACGAAAGGTAATTGAGTCCGGAGTTTAACAAAATACATTTTAGTTTTTGCTTTTTTTAAGGGTGGGGGTAGATTTTAAAAATTTGAGTTTAAGTCAAAACATGGCTTGTGTGGTATCAAACAAAAGGTAATTTAGTCTGGAGTTCAATAAAATATATTTCAGTTTTTAGTTATATTAGCTCACACGTAAACTATAACTATAGTACCTAGTGTGAGCTTAGGGGCCCATATATTGGCAGAGTATTTCTAGGGTGGTGGTGCTAAGTTGACACTTAACTTAGCATTACCACCCCTTCCTAGGCAAATGGGTGGCGCGACAAATTGTTTTCTTTCACGGCAAATTTACGAAAATTATTGCATGTATTGCGAATATCCAATTCTTAAGTTTATAGAGGTGTAGAATAATGGTGATTAATTATTTTCAGTTGTATGATTGTTTGTTACCTTCCTGGCCCGCATAGTAATGGCTAGAAAAAGTATTGTTTTCGACAAAAAATTTTTTTTTTGAGATAACGCCGAAAATGTGATATTTGGGTGTATTTTGACCTATCCTAGCAATATCGTCGTGACGTCTGTCTGTGTGTGTGTGTGTATTTTTTTTCTGTCCGTAACACGATAGCTCCTAAACCGCTGAACCGATTTTCATAAAGTTTTCAGGAAAAATAGTGTTCGACACTCTTACGAGCTGACTAGATTTTCGTCAAAATCCATTAATGCTAATGACAGGTTTTTGACTATTAAAAATTTTTAAAAATGCTTACTTTGTAATGGAGCTTCGCATCAATATGCGGTAGTCGGAATATAGTAGACTGCATTTTGATCAATAATTTGTGTTACATCCAAAAACTTCGTAGGAGCTTTAGTTTCTGAGATATTTACAAAAAACTGTTTTCAGGGCTGATATATCATGGCTTTAGTTGAAGTGGGCTAATAGGCTAGCTAGGAAGGTATCAGATCCGTCAGGGATACATTTATTTTTTTATTTTATTTTATTATTCCGGAAAATATGGAGGGTATAAACTAGACCTTTACCACTGTCTTTACACCGTTTTTTAATGTTAGTTTCTATGCAGTTCATATCTTTTATTTTAATTATTTCAAGTCTACCTAGCATTAGAGATTTCATATTTCTGTTATTTTCTATAACTTTCTCAACTTTTGTTTTTTGACTCTTTTTTTATTTTCTTTTATAATTTTTCTTATAGTTTTATTTATTTCTGTGAATTCTACCGATCTTGTTTTTTCATCATTACTCCCGTACTTCCAAGGTCTAACTTTTTTTAAGTGTTTCTGGGCTTTACTTGACTTAATCACATAACTTTTTTTTATAGCAAACATTTTGAAGACCTCGCCTATAAAGGCTAGACTCTGTTTATCATTAACACACCACATAATAAGACACATGACTACGACACAGATTACTGCAGCGTTAGCAACAAGAATTGTCGTGATATGGTGAGTGTGTGTTGTTGCCTGGAGTGGTGTATGTATGGTTAAAAATAATAACAGGTGAATCTACTACTAGTTTCCAATTGCCAAAGTTGATTTTATTAAGTGTTTATAAACTGACTTGCTTGCAAATCGCGGTTCGCTTTTATAGAACTTGCTTATAAAGACCATTGCAGTAAAAGCTATAAGTGTCGTGATGTGGTGTATGCGTTATTGCATGATGTAGGGAATCTGTGATTTAGGAAGGGCGAAAAAATATCGAAACACAAAATATCGAAAAACAAAATATCGAATTAAAATATCGAAAGTACATAATATCGAAACTACAAAATATCGAAACTACAAAATATCGAATAACAAAATATCGAAACTACAAAATATCGAAAATACAAAATATCGAAACAACAAAATATCGAAACAACAAAATATCGAAAATACAAAATATCGAAAACACAAAATATCGAATAACAAAATATCGAAAATACAATATATCGAAACAACAAAATGGCGAAAATCAAAAACGGAAAATTTCGGACCCTACTACACCTAACCTGCCCCTGACCTAATCTAACTTAACCTAATCTGATATAACAAAAACCTAACCTAACAAAATCTAATCACATCTAACCGAACCGAATCAAACTGAACCAACAATTTTTTTCAAAAAAAAAAACTTTCCTGACTTCTTTCCCGGGATCCTAGAAGGTGTGAATTAGAACTGAACCGAACCGAACCGGACCGAACTGAACTGAACTGAACTGAACTGAACTGAACTGAACCGAACCGAACCGAACCGAACCGAACCGAACCGAACCGAACCGAACCGAACCGAACCGAACCGAACCGAACCGAACCGAACCGAACCAAACCGAACCGAACCGAACCGAACCGAACCGAACCGAACCGAACCGAACCGAACCGAACCGAACCGAACCGAACCGAACCGAACCGAAATGACGTGTCACACTGAACTTTTAATTTTTTTATACATTATTTATATTTTTTATTAATAGATATTTTTTCATGTTTATTTGTTTAATTTAGCCTAAAGTGCTTTAAAAATAATAAACAAAAACTTTTGTTAAGACTGACATGCTTTTTTTTGAGTTTTGTTTTTTCTCAAAGAAATCCATTTTTAGTAAATTAATAATATCTTTCATACGGGCAACTTATGGCAGCAGATTTTAAAGTACAATTTTTGAAAAATATGTATACATACTCTTTATAAAAATAAAATTTTTAAAAACATGGTTGATGAGGGAAGCAAAATTTTTGTCCAACATTTATAAGAAATTTTATCTTTTTATAGAATTTCAGAAATGCCACGCAAAAACCATTGTCTGACCTATCTACACATCAAAATTTGAATCAAAACGTACAGGTAGAAAGTCTAATTAGGGGAAAGGGGGCAAAATGGGAGACTTTATTTTATAGGCTTATTTCTTCTATTAAATGGTCACCATTGCGTCCGTCATTTGGAATTAAGTTGGCTAGATAGGTTATCTTTATGTTCTACTTTTCAGTTTAAACGATTTAGAACTCCATCATACTTTTATTTTTGTAAAAAGTTAGCTTTGGTAAAATGGGGTGCCTATGTGGCGAAACAGGCCGGGAGGTTGTGTAATTTAGAATCAATATTTTTGTAAGACCAGTTTTATTTATTAAAATACTAAACAAGTTAAAAATACTCATTTAAAAAATAAAAAGTTGTAATATAATGTAAATACATTTTATAATAATTAAAATTAGTAACCAAGTCATCGCTGTCGACTCTCCTAAACGAATTTTGCTTCAATTTTTTGCAAAGACAACATAAAATACGACTTTCAGTAATGCTATCAAAAAATTTTTTTGGGCAAAATGGGGTATAGGTTTCTAGGTATAACAAGGTACCCCATTTTGCCCCAATGAAAAAACCCTGTTTTGCCCCAAACCACCAGTTAAATTCAAACAAAAATCATACATAGTAAAGGACGAATTTTACGGGCGATGTGTTTAATTTTACAATGTAAACAAAATTTTAGAAGTCTGTAAAAAATGTACTTACCGTCACAAAATGCGCAATAAGCAGCGCACAACATCACATTGAGCAAAAACCAACTTAAGCTCAGCCGACCGGCACCAATCATATTGCAGAGAGTTGAACAAGTCATAAGGATAAAACATCTGATATTAAGAGGTTTCATTTTTGCGCAATTTACTTAAAACTGCGATATCCCGCTTTACCCGCGTACCTCATTTTGCCCCCCTTTCCCCTACCTCTTTTACGAAGATTTATTGTATGCGAATTTTATACAACATAAAATATTGTCGTAAAATGGCTTAAAATCTGGATCAAACCGCCATACAAATATGGTACTTTAACGCGAAAAATGACACTTCTAAAAAATAACTGAAAGTTACGTCAATTAAATCATAGTTGTTCAAGGCCTGCTGCACTATCTACTCTTTTTAGTAAAGGTGTTTAGAAGTTTCAGTATATTTTTAATTTAACCCTTTTTGGCCAAAAATTAGGTCCGCGAGCCCACTGTGTGCATCAGAAAATCGACTGACGTTGATTGTCAAAATGGCATGACTGTTTTAGATTGGGTGCGCCCGTCCCACTACTTTGAGATAAAAAGAGAGAATAAGTAGCTGGATGACAATGTGTGAGTTTAGTAAATAAAACGAGTAGACCACTGTTTAGTTATTAGACTCATGTGTGTTTAATATTATTAAGCGCCCTTACTGATACATTAGTTTAGAAAGAGATGATATATAATCGGATAATAATGTATAAGTTCAGTCAATGACACGATTAGATTAGTTGCTGGTACGTTCCGAAATCATATTTTGTGTCGGGGTCCCGTGCTACGTCACAGTCAGCGTCTTATTCCTGATGAATGTCATTTGTCATTCGAATCAGCTGTAAATTTTTATATACAAAAATTTGATCCTCGCCCTCTACTTTGATGCCCACGAGAACAGTTTTTTCCGTTTCTTCCATTTCCATCCTTGTTGTGTAACAAAACTTTCGGAAAAAAAGAAAACCTTTTTTGATAAAAAAGGTAGATTAGGGTTTTATTTCCATGTAATTTTATCACGTTTCTTTTTATTTTTCGATGGCTCATCAGCATTCCATCGATAAATATCGGATGGATGTTACTTGTCATTGGTCAACAATCTAGATTTCATCGATGACAAAAACCGTATGAATTTAGAGACTCTCTCATCCAATAAGCGTCATGGTAGGCATAAAATGTACCATCTCATAATCTTGTATGTTCGAGTTCCCTGGGTACAGGGGTGTTATTGTAACGTCCCGGCTAGGCATATATCGGTAAAAAGTTTGGCCAAACACTGGGCAATTGATCTTAGCTAGAAATAGAAAGTCCAAAACAAAATCAAAATATGTACTGCGGTGTTAGCAGAAATAGCAAAAATAAGTGTCATTACTTTTCTTTTTTTTTATGTTATTTTATGGTTAGTTTGTAAATAGTGGACTACTTTTTGGTATTCAGACATTTTCGATCAAAATCACATTTAAATGTCCGCGTTGGAAAATCGCATTTTCCTGAAACGTATTTAAATCACAGACAGACGAATATAGTTATTTAAATTAAAGAGTTTTATTCTGTAAACAAATCTAAAGTAAAGTAAGTAGGATCGGGGCAGTACCATAAATAGGACAGTGCCAGCAGTGCCCAAGCATAGGGCGCTGAACCTAGGGGACCGCAGAAATGATCAGACCAGGATCTAGTTTTGAGATGTCAAGTAACGTGACCATAAATTTTTCGAAATTTCTTGTACATAGCGTTACTAAATTGATAATCTAAGTTAATTTTTTTTAACAATCAATTTTTTTTAAAGTATTTGTCTATAAGGAGTAAGTTACTTTACTTTATTATCCCCGAAATAAAAAAAAAACAATGTATACTTTTTTCAATATTTGCATTTCTAAAAAGTTGGCGCCAGCAAACACATATACTTCTTAAAATGTGATTTTTTCATAATTTCTTCAATCATCTTAAACATCTGCAAAAGAACTATAGATATTACTGTCTATGTCTACAAATAATTTTTGTGCTACAGTTAGTAGAGATTGTATAAACGGTTCATTTATTTTTTAAGGTTATCGTTTGACTGACAGACACTGTCACAAAATTTACTAATATAGTAATGAGACTCAAATAACATATTTTGAGTTCAAAGAAATTTGATGATCTCAATGTAGACCTGTTTTTGTTACTGCGGGGCTAAAAATGTCCAACATCATAGAGTTTCTAATAGATACTAATTAAAATAAACAGAGTAAAATTCAATCCAACTTCTAAAGAAAACAAAAACAAAACTAAAAATTATTATTAAAAATGATAGGTACTAGCAAAAATTATTGACAAATTTGTATGTAGGTATAAACCGATAATTTTTATCGGAATTTTTTAGAGTTGTAGACATATTTTTAAAATTGTTGATATCTTTTATTGATTATGAAATTGATTGTTTAATACCTATCAGCTGATTTTCTTTATACTGGGACTTTCATCCAATCAGGACCAATCGCCCAGTTTCGCATAGTTAAAGTAAAGTAAAATCCTTTTATACAATCACAGTTGATTTTTGAAAGTGAATGTTAAAAGACCATCACTGCACAATCAAGTCGTGTGTGTCGTGGAAAATATTTTTAACGAAAACGTTTCAGGCAAATCCTAGATGTAAAGGTAACTCGAAGATCGGACGCTGCGTTTTGGCCTCATTAGACCTCATGCAGCCCGACTAACGGGAGAAGATTATATCTATCGCCGTCGCAACGTCAAAATTAGCCTTAAAACCGAGGCAACCCTGACCGAAGCTGAAAACTGACATCTGATCTCTGTTTAGTAAACACCATGTTTCACCTTTCTTTTTTAGAGACTCCCATTATCATTTCATCTCCCTCCATTTTATAGTTATAATCCTTTACCTCTCAGGATGTGACTGTAACCATTTTTCGTTAAGACTTTTCACCTCGTGAAGTTCCTCCTAATTTGGAAAATCTTCTCTTTTTTATTATTGGGTAGAACACATATTCAATGGGGATTTATAACCTCAAATATGCGACAAAATAGGTTAATATTAAGGGAACCATTAGGGTTCTTTGATGAATATTCTCCTAAAAACTGACAAAAAGGTCTGACGATGGACTAAGAACCCCTTCACCCACCCGTTGGTACAAAATATGGTTTGCATTTTACACTTTACACCATCAGATTCCCGGAAAAATTGGTACTTTATTTTTTAAATATAGAAAGAAGTCTATCAACTATTTTTTTAAAGCGTTTTCTATGTGTAACATTTCTATTATATTTTTGTATCTTTTGTAATATTCTCTCTCTAAGTTTTATTGCTCTCGAGAGCGAGAAAGAGAGGGAGAGAACACGCATCAAAAAGAAGTTTAATGAGTTTGATGCATAGTCACCACAGAGCTATATATAATTACATTACATTTCTAAGAATAATCAAAGCATCCTTTACTCTATTTTCATCATTTTGGTTGAATAAATTATGCAGACGACCCTATGATGTTAAAACTATAAAACCAATATCTACTGGACAGCGTCCATTTATGCTTAAAAACTCACATTTAAAAATCTCGGGAGGTACTGATTAGTACTTAGGTGCTACAAAAAGGAACACTCTAAAAAATATTTATCCATAACAAAAAAAAACTACGCATCGGATCATGTACAAACTCTTTAGATATAAGGAATGGGAAATCCTATCCAGCTTTTCGGAGGTAAATTCTGCGATTGAGTACTTTTACACAGTAGTTAACAATATTTTTCAAGAATGTGTCCCTATATCTACTCAAAAGGGCAAAAAATATCCTGTCTGGTATAATAGAGAAATTATTTCTTTGTTAAAAGAAAAGTATAAATGTTTATTAAAATACAGAAAACTCAATTCTATGTTTTGGCGAACCAAATATAATAAAGGAGGCACATTCTAGGTATCTTTCTGACGTTGAAAATAGTCTTAAATCCAATCCGAAGCTTTTCTGGTCTTTTCTGAAGTCTTTAAAGGACAGTAGTGAGATTCTGGATGAAATGGTATTTGAGGATGAGATTGTCTCGGGAACACAGAACGTCACAAATAATTTCGCTGCGTATTTTTAATCTGTCTTTATAGATGATGTTGACAACAATCTGAAAATATGATGTAAACCCATCTGAAAATATGATGTATTTTTGCAATCAGGATATTTCTCAAACTGATATCATAGGTGTCCTATATTTTGAATGGTCGTTCAGAGTTCCTCGTTCCTCCTCTTGAAATCCTATTTAAATTAATGATAAAAACATCTGTTTTTCCTGACAAGTGGAAGCTATATCCCAGATATTTAAGGTTATATATATAAGAAATCCACTTTTAGTAATTTGGCTGTGTTCTCACAGTTCATACACAATGCATTTAACAGAAAATCCCAGGTTGATGTAATATATACAGATTTAGAGAAGGCGTTTGACAAAGTAAAACATAATGTTATAATTGAAGCTTTATCTAAAATGAATGTGTCTGGCTATCTTGTAAAACTAATTCAGTCTTATCTTACTGGTAAGAGATACCAATATGTTGAGTTAAAGGGGTGCAAATCCATTCTCTACAAAAGTACTTCTGGAGTGCCACAGGGTTCAAATCTTGGACCACTTTTGTTTATTGTGGCTTTCAATAGTGTCTTGGGTGAGACGGGGAGATCATGTGGGCTGGCATTTGCAGATGATTTCAAATTGTTTATAGAGGTTCTGACTGTAGATGATTGCGAATCACTGCAGAGCAACCTTCAAAATATGGCTAACTGGTGTTCGCAAAACTCTTTTAACCTTAATCAAACAAAATGTAGTTGTATGTCCTTCTCTCTTAACAGAAACATTGCTAACTACAATTATAGTCTTAATGGTGTGGATCTTTTTCGGAACATATATTGGCAAAAATTAAAAGTGCTCAGAAAGTTGCTGGGTTTATCTCGAGGAATACGAGAAACTTTGATGTGAAAGTGAGTCTCCATTTGTTTGACAGTCTTGTCTTACCGATTTTGGAATATGGCTCTAATATCTGGTCTCCCCTATATAACGTATGGGTAAATATAATTGAAAGTGTTCAAAGAAAATTTCTAAAAAATATGTACTATAAAAAATTTAAAGTTTATCCTAAACGGGGATGTGACAATGAATATCTTTTGGGCTGTTTCAACAGAAGAGTAAAAATATTACTTTGTACTATGTTTAGAATTTTGAAAGACCAGATAAATTGTCCAGAAATGCTATCTCAATTACCTTTTGCGGTTCACCGTACCAACTCTCGTTGTAGGAATACTTTTTATCTTGCCTATCCGCGAACGAATCTATATAAATCCTCTCCTATTTATAAGATGTGCAATCTATTCAATACATATGCATGTGATATCGATATTGACACAATCAATTTAAAAGCATTTAAAAAATTTTTACACCATAAGCTTAGCTTAAGCTAGATTTAGCTAAATCATTATTAGTAATTAAATAAATTTAAATGCTTTATGTCAATATTCTATTGGTTCCATTGCGGATGGGCGACTTAATTACTTAATTGGTTGGCTTTTATTCTTTTTTGTTCTTCTGTTGCGTTTTTTTTTTATGATTTTATTTTTATGATTCTGTTTCCTTTTATGACTGTTGGTGCGGTTTTTATGAGTGTAAATGTTACGATTGTTTGTATTTTACTTTAATGTTAGTGTTTTATTTTATTGTTATACTTATTTTTATTTTTACTGACATACACTTTAGTCTATAATGATTTTATTTAGATTTTTTTTTAATCTATAATTTTAATTTTTATTATTTTAATAATTTTAATTTTTATTATTACTCTATTTAATTTTTTCTTTATCCTATTTTTATTATCAAATTTTATGTCATTGTTATTTATCCATATTATTTAGTGTTACCTAACATTTATTGCTGACATTTTGTAATCATAATTATTATTTCATTTTATTGTTTTAATCTAATAGCGTTTATTGCTATTATTTTATAGTACTCTTTTATCTTTTTATCAATTTTTTTCTATTTTTTAAATTTTTTCTGGGTACTATTTTAATCTGTTAAAAATAATAGTTTCACTTTGTCATTTTAACTTTGAATCAAACCTAACCTTAGGTATTATTACCATACTTTTGGTTGGGATTGATTCGCCCATTGGTTGACACCCTTTTTTTCTATTGGTCCATCATAGTTATTTATGATAACCAGCATTGGCGTAGCTAGCCTTGCTTTTCAGGGGGGCCGTGGCCCTGGTCTATCTTGAACAAAAAGCAAACATAGGTTTTAAAGAGTCGTGCAAAGTGTGCAATGAATAAAAAAAAATACGCGCATTAAATGTTCTAATATTTTAATATAACAAATTTAATAATACATTTACCAACTTATTTATATGTATACACAGGAAGTATGAAATTCAGCAATTCTACAAAGAAAGTTTTCTACGTCGCTGACTGAAAGCGTCTACCACACTGTCTAAGTCGACCTCAACATCTTTTTCTATGAATAACAATGACAAACCTGAGTGTCTCTTTTGAGTCATAGTTGTTCTAAGCCAATTAAAAACTCTCCTTATGGCAGAGAAAGACCTCTCGCAAGTTGCACTTGAAATTGGAAGAATACTCGCAACTTTAAAAAGTTGGTAGAGGTTTGGATAGGTGGTTTCTGCTATATGTTGTTTGATAGAATCATGACCAACAGTTTGATTTAACCGAAAAATACAATTCTTTAAAACGGTCATTTCTGCTCTTAGAGCAGAAGTATTAATATTAAAAATTTCCCGGTATTGCTCGACGAATTTATTTCATTTAACGACGTGGGAAAACTTAATATGAAAATGGTTATGAAATGGTCACCAAAATCGGAAAATTTCCATAAGACACCTTAAACCTCAAAAAAACTAAAAAGATTATTATATTTATTTTAGAAAAACAGTTTAAAAAGGTCTTTTATAACCTTACGACATCTAAAACCCGATTTCGGAAACAGGGGGGCAAAGGTCGCTGTCTTTATTAAATGCGAAATTCAACTTACACTTCTATAATATTTTACAAGATGTCGCCAATATGTATGAAATATTCAATATGCATAATTATGTTTAAATTTAAAAAATATTTTCGGGAAATTGCATAAGTGCAGAAAAGTTACCGATAATTTAAAGAGAAAAAACCTAATTCCGCAAGACAAGGGCTTTTTCCTGAAATGTAAACATTATATGAATGATTTTAAATTTTAATGCACCTATTTTATTTGAAAAATTCCCGAATAATAATAGAAAAGTATGTATCTTCAGCGTCATGTTCTTTTACTAGTAGTCGGTAGGGGAGGCCTAAAATATCTTAGGGGGGGCCTGAGGGACTTCAGGGGGGGCCAGGCCTACGCCAATATAACCAGGTTTATAACTGTGTGGGGAGGAGCAGGTTGTGCTTGTCTGATGGGTAGACCAATTTCAACCTTTAGAATTAAGCTACAGTATCTGTAATTGGCGCTGGCTGTAGATGCTGATTTTAAAATAAATAAATAAATAAAATAAATAAAAAAAAGTCCATCTAAACATTGATTGACAGATATTTTTTTTTGCTTTTGACAATTTCGACAACATCAGAGATAAGAGCAAATTATTCGATGTAGCGATAATTTTCCGCCAGTGCTTGCTTGCATTTATTAATACGATGAAGACACCCGCAAAATAGGGTAGAGGGCAATTCGTCGTTGGCCGATACATCGCGGGAACAATTCGCCACATTTTTTTTGCAAAAATAAAACTTTTTTAAAAAGTAGGTTTACCAAAAACTTATTTATAAAAAAAAACAAACAAAATTTTTTTAAAATTTGTTTTTAATAATAGTTTTTTAATAAGCAGTTATGTATTATAAATAATTAAAATTGCAGTCTTAGACCTCGTCGGCGGGAACTGTCGCCGCGGCGAATCGGACCGCAGCGAATTGCAGTGGCGGATCCAGGGGGGGCACTAGGGGCACTTGCCCCCCCCCCCGAGAATTTTTTGAATATACAAAAAAATGAGTAAAAAGTAAGGTTTTTGCTAATAAAAATTCAAAAATTTTGCTTGCGGCGCATGAAAGTGTCTATTGTTATTATCATCGAAATTACAACCACTTTTATTAATAAATTATCCTGAATTTGTAGCCGTTTTTTACCAACAGAGAATGTCACCTAGGGTATCCCCCCCCTCCCCGAGAAGCACCTCTGGATCCACCCTTGGCGAATCGGCCACGGATAATTGTCCCATCCTCGCCAAAATATTACCAATGTGCAAACAAACAGACCCAAGAGTATTTTATTAAACATAAAATTTTAATGAAGCCGGTTGACATGACAACACATTGGACCAAAGGTGTACAGGTACGAGTTAGGTAACTAGCATTTAATTTCTAATACGACCCAACTTCCCCGCCAGTCATCTTGGATTTCAAGCAGTGGCAGATGGTGACGTTATAAATTGGGGAGGCAGAAATTTATATTGCATGGAAAAGGAAATAGAAAAAACTTACCTGAACAATTTTATTTTAGCATTTTGCAAACAAGCAGCTACTTAGTGTAGTTTTTAGTTTATTTGTTTATAGATAAAGACTAATCATGGCCCTGTAGATCAACCTGAAAAATCCCACAGAATTTTAAAGAGTCTATTAACCTACTATATGTCTATTTTTTGCCACATTTTCATTATGTTCGGTAATGTTTTGCCTATAGGCACTATTCAATTGGCAACTAATATCAGTCTTGCCAAGCATAGAAAATTCTATGTGGTTATCTAACTAAGTAGCACTTACTTTGTGCCTTTAACTTTTTACTAAAGGGCTTGATATCACACATTCCCTTTGCCACCCGCGCAGGATCACTTCGTGAACAGCTACCCATACACCGCTGAAAAACGGGTGAAATTGAAATCTTATCCCGCGCGGTGCTGCCGGCTTGTAATTATTTACGCTAAAAAAGTTTACCCAGTTAACCACAGACTAACAACAAGAACTAGACATGTCGTAAGGAAAGGTTTAACTTATTTTAAATAAATCAATTAAAAATACTGGTTGTTGTCTAGTTTTGGGAGGGCACTGCCCCGTTGCCCTCTCTGTAGCAGCCGCCACTGATGCCAAGGCTATATAGAAAGTACCAAACACCACTTTGAAGAAGGTCACAAATTCAATTTTGACCAACGACTATCCTGGACAGGTAAAATAATTACAAAAATCTACTAGGAAATATGTCACATACAATTCTACAAAGATAATGTTAATTTAAACAAAGCCATACAAGACCTTAGTAATATCTATCATAACATTTTACATAGGCAGATACACAGACAGATTTCTGGACAGACAGATAGGCAGACTGACAGGCATGTTGAAAACCAACGGGCAAAATGATAGATAAACATACAGACCATGATAATAAGACATGTACTTGGATTGTTTTTTAAGGGTAACAATTTATATTTTTTTAAAAAGACAATTTATTGTGATTTTAAGGAAGAAATTTTAAAAAAATTATTATTACTATGTTGGTTTATAACGTTTTTCTACGTTGTCCGACACCTATTCTCCACCTCATTTGATCTTTGGATTGACTGTTGCCATTCTAGTTTAGGACGCCTTCTTTTTTGGCGCCCTATTGTTTGCCATTCTAGGACCTGCTTTGGTAATCTTTCGTCGTTCATCCGTTGTACATGGCCGTACCATATCAGTTACCTTTTAGTGATGTCATCCGTTATGCCTCCTCGATTCACATTCTTTCTTTTATGATCTCATTTCTTATGTGATCTGTTCTAGATATTCTCATTGATCTTCCTATTGCATCCATATCGACACTTTACATTTTTGTTTTGTATTTTTCTGTTACGCGACAAGTCTCTATTCCATTAATAAATTCTTGTATTGAATAAATAAGTTACTGTGCTTATTTTGCCTCAATACAAAAAACGCATTCCTGTCCGAGTTATTCTTAGTTTGCTGGCGAGACACTGGCTGATAGTACCTTTTATTACAAATAATAATAATCTTGATATTTTGTTCTATTTCTATATTTTAGTAGTTAAGTAACTATTAGCTATTTTATATTTTACTTTGTTTTATTATTACCTGTATATCCATCTAGTGACTTGTATGTATGTTTGATGAACTAAAAAACAATTTGAAAAAATATAATAATTTTTGTTATTTAATTGATTTTCATATAACTTATAGTTGTTTAATTTATAAACTTAGTTATTTTTTAAACAAGTTTATGACGTAAGTTTTAAATAGGCACAACAATAAGTGGATTTTTTCTGTTTTTTACAGCCCTGATGATGACCCAGACTTAGGGTCGAAACGTCGGCTATTGGTGTAAAAACTAAATATACTGTCCAAAGAAGCCATAACTCGATTCATTTCATTAAAGACATAGTGGGTAGAAGAATTTTAGTCCTTCAAGTGGTCGAATATCCTTACATTAACTATAATACAAGAAGGGTTTGGACCACACAAAAGACATGGGTTTGCTACGGGAGTAGCAAACGGGACCGCGTCAAAGCCTACTTGCCAGGCCAAAGACCTCCTGATTTGGTTACTACAACTGCTACTACTTACACATTTAGTTCTTGCTCCTAAATGATTTAGAAGCCAATATATAGATAAAATTCCTATATTTCAATATAGCCGCTTTAATATCCAAGCTGGTGAGTAGTTGAATTACATTAGAAGTTGAAAGTTTACCACCTATAACGGGTATTTGCATAAAATTTGGTCCCTTTGCCCAGAGTGTGTCATAAGCGTGAAATTCGACTTTAAGCTGCCCTACTATTTGGCTAATTTATGTTTTTAATCTTACCTATGTGTGTTGTGACAAATGCTGGCTGCATGTTATATACTGGCGAACAATTTGATAATTCCAATAAAAAAGTTGCTAGAGTTACTAAAGTTGATCCCAGCATCTAAAAAAAATATATTCCATGCATTTTTTATAATTATATAGAAAATACCCCTTTTCATTTGAATGTATAAATCCACTTAAAATTTAATGCTGGCGTAATTAACAGGTTTTATTTAGATACTAACTAAAGAGGCTAGTAGAGTAAAGTGCGCATGCGAATCTTTCAAAATGTTCAAAAAACCAAAGATTTGGCAAAATTGTAGCTATTAAATTCAATCCATTTTTAAAGTAGTTCTATTGTCACAAATTATAAAATAATTGACAAAGCCATGCTTAACCTAAATAAATTAAAAACAAAACATTTAGCTAATTCAGAAAATCTGACAACAACCTAATACGCATAATAAAAATAAATGGATCCATGACGGATCTGATACCTTCCTAGCTAGCCTATTAGCACACTTTTTAGAAACTAAAGGTCTTACGAAGTTTTTGGTTATAACACAAATTATTGAGCAAAATGCAGTCTACTATATTGTGAAACCCGCATATTGATACGATGCTCTGTTAAAAAGTTAGATTTTTAAAAAAATTTCAGATGTCAAAAAACTGTCATTAGTATTAATAGATTTTGACCAAAATCAGCTCTATAGAGTATCAAGCCCTATTTTACTTGAAAATTTGATAAAAATCGGTTTAGCGGTTTCGAGAGAGTTTAGAGAAATAATATATACACACACACACACACACACAGACAGACATCACGACGATATTGCCAAGATAGGTCAACATACACTCAAATAACACAGTTTGGGCGTTATCTCAAAAAAAAATTCGTTGAAACTAATACCTTCTCTAGCCATTGCTACGCTGGCTAAAGGAAAAAATTAGAAAACTTAGTTTGACTTGTTTTGTATATTCTACCTACAATCACTTACATTTTAGTAATTATAGTAATAGTGTAAGTTTGTAATCGTACAGTTAAAAATCACTAAACATTAAAAATTAACAAAAAAAAAAACTAGAATCTTGGGAATACACTTTGGATGTCAATAATTTTTTTGTAAAACGCCGAAAATGTTTATTGCAATCAATTTCTGCTAAGCTTAATGACAAATGATTAAACATCTTTTCTGCGTTATATGCAATCGAATTCTTAAAAATTATTTAGGATTGGTTAATTCAAGACATTGTAATTTTTTATAACCTGACACCCCCCTTTATTTTTTCTTGGGTCCAATCCGGCAAACATCTTTGACTTCACGCCACTCGATACTTGGTTGTGGAAGTATTTAAAAGACAATGTTTATTTGGACAACATGGAGAACTTAGAACAACTAAAAATCTAATAATAATAGAATTTCAAAATATAAATAAACACCATCCAGAATTCGTAATTTATGCTATAAAAGAGAGATTTAAAGAATAGCATAATATTAATTAAATACTTATTATACGTTGATGGTATATTAAAATAAAAAAATAAAATCTTTTGTTGTTAGTTTGTCTCCAATTTTTCTTCAATTAATGTAAAATAATTATATTTTTTGAGCCACAAGAGCATCAGTAAATTGCAATAGTGAAAGTAGAGATTTTTAATTTAAACAAAACATGGTTTGTTTTGGTGACCTTCACAAACCAAGAAACCAACAAGTCAAAATGTCAAAGTGAAAAGTAAAATGTATTTTGCTACTACTAATTCTATAGTGCAGTAAATAAATATTATAATTAAACTTTTTATCTCAAAAACTTATCAAACAAAACCAAAATTAAATAGTTATTTAAGTGCAGATTTCAATGGACATTTGGAAAAAGAAAATAAAAAATAAAGTGTTTTCCTTAAAAAAGAATACACAATTCACATAGGTAGCTTGAAGAGCACAAAAGTCAAATTTGATAGTTATTAGTTTTCTGAAGTGGTTATCCACATTTAATTTTTCCTTTTCAGATTTCATCACCTTCATTTCATCACCTTTCCTTTCATTTTGGGCCGTACTGCTGATGTCTGAGAAGACAGTAACACCGATGTATACTACTACTACCCCGTTCAGAGGACTAGCCCGAAAATAAATTTTGTTAGTCTGACAAAACCTCGAAAAATTCCTTTGATATTTAATATTGAACCTGGGCTTAGGACACCTACTGATATTGAATTTAGCTGTCTCTGTAGTGATTTTAGATTTTTGCCTCCGAACCGATTCTACCCTAACTGATATCACAAGTTGGCAGTTGGTTATCTAAAGTGTGTATCCACAATTATTTTTTTTTTCATTTCGTCGCCTTTTTATCCATCCTAATTTTACCGTACTAATGATAACTAAAACCGTAACGTCGATGTATACAGCTACTACTACCCCGTTCTGATGACCAGCCTAAAAATTAATTAATTAATTTTTTGAACCTCGAAAAGTTCCTTCGATGTTTAATTGTCAATTGTTGCTATTGTTTCTGTTTTTGTTAAGAAATAAAGAAATTCTAGAACTTTCTCAATAGACAGAATGTCAGCATAGGGAAACCCTCCTCCCTCCGTGGGAATTTACGCCACGTATATTTTTTTGTTGCTCTTGGATGCTAGTTTCAGGTTTTACTTATTTGCCACTTGTCAATTACAGCATATACCTATGAAGGAAAAGTGTAGGATAGCCTGGAAAAAAATGGTTAAAATAGGAAACTTACTAAAACTTTTAGAAGATAATTTTTTAGCTCCCCAGATATAAGCGTTCTTTAAAATAAAAAGCAGTAATATCGAGACAGCTAATAAACCACATTTTTTAGAGGGAAATGTGACATGTTTCTTTCGTAATAAGTTTTTTACTTTGACGACTTTTGTCTGGGTGATCCTCCGTTACAAATTAAGTACCTATATGCTAAAGTCGAAAAAGGAAAATAAGTAAAACCTCAAAGTAGATTCCAATAGCAACAAAAAAATAGGTGCTTTGAAAGTTCCCACGTGGTGGGACCCTCAACTGGCTTGCGGTTTGCTACTACAAATGAAGTGTGCAGATTGCAAGAAGTATCAAAAAATGCCATCAAAAAAAGAATTTCAAATTGGATGTCAGAGAAAAAACTGAACTGAGATGATTTCTCCAGAAGTTGTGAAAGATATGGTTTTTGTCCCTTTCAGTTAGACCTAAATCGGAGCATTAAAGAGCAAGAACCATTTTATATTTTGTTGCACCAAGAAAATATTTCGAATTCAAAAATACTTCATGAAGTACTTCCTACTATTACCGAAATTCTTAAAGAAGTTTCTTATGTTCGGAGTTCCCCACATTTTAATTTGCGACAATGGGCAAATCTGGCTGGCAATGTCTTTAAATACGTCTGTAAGAAATATCAGGTTAAACTGTGGTATGCTGGTCTTTAAGCTCCACAAGTAAATCTTGTTTAAAGAAATAATCAAGCTATAGGAAATACTTAAAATAAATGAACATACTAAATGGGATGTACACATACCAGCAATTTGACAAGCTTATAATACAGCTAGACATCAAGTTACTGGCTATTGTCGAGCCTTTTTAGCTTTTGGACTTAATGTGCCTATTTGTGGAAATTATTTTGGTAATATTGCTAATGATCCTACTAAAAATCTAAAATCTCTCCAGACGATAATAACATCTATGTTGAATCTTTTGAAGAGCTTAAGGAAATATTTAAATGATTTAAATAAAAATTGTATATCTAGTCTCTCGCCCTCTCTCGACGACTCCAACACCATTTTACTAGTTCCCCTCATCAACAAATATAGAGCGATTTCAAAATTTCTTTCTGCACACGCTTTAAGATTTTTTCAACACCATTTTACTAGTTCCCCCTTTCTCTCCCCTCCACCACCTTCACTGAATGTTTGTCGAAATGCACCTATCTACCCTTTGGGCATAGTTCAATGTTGGACACAAGTGCATGATTTAGTTAATAATTAGGTACCTTGATTCAGATAAATGAATTGCATATATGTCACACATTGAATTAAGCACATATTTTCGTGATCCAATAGATCTCCAATAATTAATTCCTCTTTGTTTTTCTTACAAGTCTACAAAACAAAAAACAACAAAAAAAAGTATAAACAAAAAAAATGGAAAGTCACAATGCCATTTTTTGATTTTTTCCAGAGCTGTTTTGTCCCGTGATACTTTGTCGGCGTCATTTTGTACATTAAATCGGTAGAAGATAGAAGTTGCATTACACATGTAGTCAGCAAAACAACTTATTTATAATGACAACTAGACCCAGAATCCCCTACTCATCTACTAAACCACTCTTTAGGAATTCACTTAACTGTTTTTAATTAATCTTCAGAAGCCAGTATTTTACTGGCTCTTCTTGTAACATATCATGCGAAAATCGCACTGGATAATAACAATCATCCAAACCGCAAAAAGAAGAATGTAAACACAGTCTAACTTAATTGGAACCAGTTGGCTCCCCATCACAAAAAGATATTTTGCGTGAAGCCGTCATTTATTTTTGTCGTTAAAGTTGTATAGAGTTACAAATAATAGGTTGGGGAGGAAGGGGGTCAAAATGGTCCGAATAATTCAATGCTAATTAAAAACTTCAATTACTGTTAAAAAATATTTCTTAACATTGTTACAGTTTTTTTTAAACATCATATTGCACTGCACACAGAAGTTTGCAGACTTAAACTTTAGTGCTTATTAAGTGCTAATGAAATACTCTGTCAATTTATGGGCACCAAAGCTCACACGATTCTACCCCTGCCCTTTTTTTTGGCTTATGTCCGGTGGATTTTATTTATTTTTAAATGGGACCATCTAGAGCTGAAACCTAACCTACCAAATGCCATTTAAATCAAGCAAGTAGTTCTTGATTCGCGTTCGTCGTAAGAGATATAGACATACAGGCAGATATACAGACTGAGAGACAGGCGGCGCACAATTGGCCATCCTGTAGCAAAAAATGATATTCGGAGGTACGCTTTTCAGGATTTTGTGTATAGTTTTTGCAAAGTCAATTGAACAAAGGTTAAAGCCGACCATCGGCATATCCTTTAAAGCAAGTGACATGGGCGGCGGTAGATATACTCATGAAAATTATTTCATTTAATTATGGCGTAAACTAAAGAAATAAAAATAGATAATAAAACTTTCTATTCCTACACCTACAGAAACGAATACTGAATTATACTGATTTATTTTCTAACTCTGCACACTACCGACTAAAGGGGTCCCGAAAAGCACACCCAAAATCAATTAAAAGCGCATCTCAAAAAAATCTGCCAATCAGGTGCCGTCTATCCACTTGTGCTGGGTCGGTCAGAAAACAAATACTTTGTGCTCGGACCGCAAAGAGCCGCGCCTTTTCTCTGTCGGTAGGGTTGAAATTATACCAGGAAGATTTTATATGAATTTTGATAACTTTTAAAGGGCAGATTGAAGCAAAATTTCATTAAATCGATAGAACCTCGTATTAGGAGCATTTCAGCTGCCTTTGCCAAAACTATACGGCGATGTGATAATGTCATTAATCATAAAAATGGTCAACGGTTTTTTTTAATTTATTTTGTTTCGGAAATTTTTCAGAAATAAGTTTTTTTTCATTCAAAAGGCTTAAAATAAGCCCTAGTTTCATTTGCTAGTCTTTTTTTACGATACCTTTGTTAAAAAGCTGAATATTTAGGTGATGAAGGTGCTATGTACCATTTTTTTCCATTAAATGGATAAAGGTGTCAAGGTAACATGACACCTTTCTCCACTAGTCCGTGTAAAAGTTTTTTCTAGAAAAAGAAAAACTGTGCTTCTCTAGATTTGGAAAATTGTTTCTATAACTTTGGAGAACTCCCAGGAAAGCTGCACATTTTAAATAAAAACAATATCAAGCTTGGTGAAGTCCTTTTTTTTACGCTACCTTTCTTTAAAATATTCAGGTGATAAAGGTGCTATGTACTATATTTTTTTTCAAACAATGAATATATATGTAAGGCATAACATTTTTATCCACTGCTGGGTTAAAAGGAGCTTGGTGAAAATGTCAGTTTTAGAGATGGTGTGAAGTGCTAGAGTTGACGAGTTTGGCAGCTATTTATATAAAGAAAATTATGATGAATACTCACCATTTTTTAAAATAGATGTGTTCAAAAAAGGATGTAGGGTATTTCGCAAGGACGACAACATTACACTACAAAGAATTACAGAGAAAAGAGGAGATCTTACTGCCGAAAAATTAGGTAACTTGCGTGAACAGTTTAAATATGTTAAGAAAGAGTACTAATAGTTTTCTGAAAATTTTTTTGAAGAAAACGAAGAAAATTATCAGAAAAAAGAAGAACCAATTAGTTTTACTAGATGAGTCTTTCAGATTTTGTAACTTTTTTTATAAAAATGCATATTTTTGTGTACATAAAGGGGCCTACAGACACGCGAACATTTCTAGAGATTAGTACGCGCGTACAAGTTTGCGCATACGAATCTCTTCGTGTGTAGACAATATCCGCCTAAAATATCTCTCGAAGATTTGTTCGCGCGCACGATGTACGCGAGCAAATCTCTCGGTGTCTAGGCAAAACGCATTGATAATATCGTGTTTATGTTTAGAACGTTTAATTTTGTCTTCGTGTGTGTAGGCAATTCCACCAAACGTAAATGTATGCAGATATTAGTTCGCGCGTACTAATCTAAAGAAATGATCGCGTGTCTGTAGGCCCCTTAACACCATTTTCCATTTACTTTCAACACAGGTTTTGTCAGTTTCTCATGAATAAAGGTGTCATGTCCACTTAAAGTACAAATTTCTCATAAAAATATTATGGTTTTTTTAAATTGACAAATAGACAAAAAAAATTTGAGTTAGACTTAAAAAAACATGTCTAAAATTACAAAGCAGAAGTTCCAATCGAAAATCTTAAAACCCATTTTTCTTGGAATAAATAATTTGTGACATGGCGCCTTTATCGACTTGTGTCTTCATTTATGAAAAACGGCAAAAAAGTTGTTTTGGATTTTGCTGCTTTTTGACCCCCCTCCTCCAGAAATCTGGCTAAGTATAAAATTCGATATAATATAGTTTACTAACAACATCGGTACTTAAATTTATAATTTTAGACTTGCAGTTTGCAAGGTATGATTTTTGCCATTTTACCAATTTTAAGAGCCCACCGTACGGCGCGACAAAGATTTTAAAATCATCTGAAACGCAAAGATATGTAAAAAAAATTAAAATTGAAGCAAATTTTTTTTTGACACGATTGCCATAGCTCACACTATTGTGCAGAATTTTTTTTTACAGAAACGGAATCATTAAATTGTTAGTCGACACTTTTTACCACTTGTGTTTGTAATATAAAATAAATGAATTAACCTTTTATAATGAAGTTTTTATCTAAATACTGTAACGTCTTTTTAGCTCGGAAGAAGGTGAAAAATTACTGAAACGTCAGCAAAAATTAACAACAACAGACGATATATTAACCAGTCCAAAAACTCTTGATTGATCCCTTTTTTTTTCAATATTATTTGTAACTACTCCGTTCCATTTACGCCATTACTGAAAAAGCGGCCCTCTACAACGTCGTAGCTACTTCTCTGCAACCTAGTGGTGTAATCGTAATTACAGTGAATTTTTTAATAGTAATACATAACAATTGATTGTCCACTTACTTACCAGACTGTATACTATATTTACCACGTATACTTAAACGCAACATAGATTGCGGTTACTTTAAAAAATTTCTTACAGGTGGATGTTTTGTTTTGACAGCTTTAAATGTTAGTGGGAAAACACCACTCGAAAGTTTATTATTATTGTCTTGCTTGCAAAAATGTTTAAGTGAATCGAGCAACAAAAAGAGCTGTTGGTATGTCTTCAATAAAAATCTTTATTTTCTTGGTTTTAGTAATTTTCTTTCTCATATTTCTATCTCATTTTATAGATTTCAAATCAGCTCGAGACAAATACGGAGTTTGAGTTTTTATGTAGGCGTCACCAGTAATGATTGCATACAAATATGAATGTGCGACAGAACTTACTTTTCTTTTTAAACGGTTTAAATGTTTGAGTCAAGTAAACTTGTTTCGTGTAAAGTATTTTGGAGAAAATGTATACTGCTGAAAAAGAATTTTATTAAACAAAAAACAGAACCGACTGGTATTAGATTATTTACACTGTGTCATAATGAGCGTATTTGACAAAACAATGAACCTTCCTCGGGCAAGGTCGCTTGCCCGTTTATGCTCATTTTTTCATACCATTCTTGCGCTTCTTCTTAATGACCTAAGGCGTCGTGTTTCTAAAGACTATCTAGATCTACAAGTCAGTTAAAATGCTTTAAAATGTCTTTTAGCTGGCAATTACTGTCTGAACTAAGACAACCTATTATTAGAAAAGTTCGTGGTGTGAAAAAATTACTTTTTTTAACAGCGTATCTATGAAGGCGCCCAGTATAATAAGTTCTCATGCTTCAAACCCTCTTGTTCAGCTTTGTGTAGTTTTAAATCAGAACAGCGCGGAACGTTCTGGTCATCTTCGGAAATTATACTGTCATTTAGTATAGATAGTGTACAGTTTACTACATATAGAGGTATAAATAAAATAAATTTGAATCCGCAGAAATAAGTATCATTTTACCTAAAGAATGGTTTGCGCGTGTACACAAGAATTTTTTTTTATTGAATCCAAAAATATATGGTTGAATCAGGTTAATATGTGTTTGGTATAAGCCAATTATTTTATAAAATTGAGTCTACAGCAAATAATTACTATAAATTACAAAAATAATTGCCTCAATTATCTATACAGTTCACTCTACTATTTGTACAGACAACTCAAAACTCCTGATGTTTGTGTCAATCGCCGCAAGTTGTCAACTATTGAAACGTTGACAGAAATATGTCGATAATTTGTGTTAATTATAGGGATATATGAATCAAACGTTTCATGTACTTAACCACATTAAACAAATATTTGTCTTAACTATATTATATGTATGTATTTAATTTGGTGTTATAAATGTTTGACTTATATTAAATTTATACACTGAAAAAAATCCGTCATGACCAGGCAAATACATCCTGTATTTGACCTAGTTGACTTAAGTCCAAACGCAATTGACTTGAATTAACTACAGTCGAACCTCTATAACTCGAACCTAAAGGGACAACCAAAACAGATCGAGTTATGGAGAGTTCGAGTTATAGAAACTCGAGTTACATAGGTTAAAATACATGTAAAAAGTGCAAGGGCCGCTTAAAAGGTTCGAGTTCTAGAGGGGTTCGAGTTATAGAGGTTCGAGTTAAAAAGGTTCGACTGTATTTTCGCATATTTCATTTAAATACATCACATGTTTGAAACCCGTTGGTGTAAAGGTCTGATGATACAGACAACCATATAGTATTTTTTATTCCTTGGGCAAGTGAAAAATGTAAAATATTTATAGCATTTTATTCACGATTGGTAACTAGACTGGATAAGATCGGACATCTCGTAAAGGCTGAGTTTGTTACATAGATACTTATTTATAAAAAAATATTGATTAAAGTAAATATATAATTAAGCCAAGTAAATATAGTTTTGTTCTGCTCCAATAAAATTTATTCTTGAGCGAACCGCTTCAAATAATTTCCTTAAAGTAGTGTCGTATCATGAATTAAACAAGTATAAGGCTAGTCCAAACAAAGGTGTATGGGATAAGGTGTTATTGAGTGCCATCCTAATAAACGTAAATTTAGGTTTTTTTAAGTCACATAAATACTAACAAACGTACCCGTGAATTATTTGGTAAAATTCCACTGACTGACGCTGACGTCTTGAAGATGTGAAAAACGCAATCAACGTTGATGTGACCTAAACGACTACATGCATCGAAGGTAATGGATGAATTCTCTATTTTCAACAGTAGCGTGTCGTGGATAAAAGGGCGCGGGGGGGGGGCACCATTTGGTTTTGCGTTAAATTTAGTTTTTCTATTTTTTTCTCAAAGGACGCCAGGGGCACCAAGCGCAGAGGGGTGAAGGGGGGGGGGCGTTCGCCCCCTAGATCCCTATACGACACGCCACTGATTGTCAATCGATCTGTTCATCGATGGATATTGTAGTTTATTACTCGCCTGCTGTTCTAGTTTCTCGCTTATTTTGGTAGATGGTGCTACTTGTTGGGGTAGAAGAATTAGTTTACTCACAATAAACATAAGATAAGAGAGTTTTTTTTTTCAAAAGAACTCTTGTGAAATGCAAATAAATAAAAATTTTATTCGAAAACCTAAACGAAAAGGAATCAAGAGACGACGTTTACTGGGCAAAAAATGAGAAATGCGGTATTTCTTTATTGAAATAAAAATTAAGTCAAAGTTACTCAGTAAATAATACTCAAGGTAAGTAAAAAAATATTTTTGATTAGTATTAACTTAAAACTTAATTTTTCGAGTTGAATTCATTTAAATTTTACAGTATTTTTCTAATTATTTGCAAACTTTTAACTTGGACAAAACAACTGAGTAATATTTATTGCGGCTGACCAAAAGTCCTCTCTAACGATGTATAACACTCCCCTCTTACATCAGTGGGGCACCTTTTATAGGCATTCAAATAAATAAGAGGTGTGGAAAAGACAATATTTTTTTAATTTTCTTGTCTTACATGTCTGGTTTTAAAACTTATTTTCCAGCGATGTATATCACTCCCCCCTCGAGGCAGCGCACGGTGGTTCCAAAATGAAAATATCCGGTTAAAAATCCAAAACCCATGAAATACTTATATAAAGGCCTTTTTATAGTTGGCAATTGAAAATATACTTATATCAGCAGCGTATCTGGCACTAAACAGAAAGGGGGAAGGGGAGGGCAAGTGGCACTTTAAAATTAATTTACAGCAAAAACCAATAATGAATTATTAAAAGAAAAATGCCATCGAGTTTTTAGGATACCATTTAAATCGAGTTTTTAGGATACCTCCCCACTCTCTTTTTTTCAAAGTTAAGATAATATACTTTTTTACAAGTCATAGCAAAGTTGGTCTTGAAATAAAATTTCGGACTTCCATTGTCTTTATTTATTTTAAAACACGACGTTTCGGTTAGTAAGTATCTCTAACCGTTATCAAGTGTGAACTAAACAATCTAGTCTCTAGGCTACTACTTATACTACTTGGTGTGCAGTCAGGTGTGACGGCCCGCCCCCTTTTTTAATCCTAAGACGCCTGTTTTCCTTAAGGAGTGGTTTCCATATGTTTGGTATGTCCGTGCTTGGTTGACTGAAAACTTCTTTATTCTGCATTATATACGCAGCTTCAATAAACTTTCGTTTTCGCCAATGCGACTCCTTATGTAAAACTTTAGCTTCTGGCCACTGAATCCTGTGATCATTTGACCACGCATGATCAGCTAAACCGGATTTTTCAATATCCTCTAATTGGGTACTTTTTAGATTTTCATTTACTCTAATCTGAAGAGGGCGTTTCGTTTCACCTACATATGATTTACCACACTCACACGGGATTTGGTAAATACATTCCTTATTATTTGAGGGATTGTCTGGTTTTGTTTTAGTTACAAAACCTCTTATCGTATTTCCCGAAGAAAATACTGTTTTTATATTATAGTGTTTAGCAATTCGTCTTATGTTTTTTGAAATCCCTTGAACATATGGAATGTTAATAACACCTAACGGATTATTATTTTGAGAATTTGGTACATTTAGTTTGTTTTTAATTTTAAATATCGTTGAGTTTATTAATTTCTCGGAATAACCATTCTGTTGTAAGTCCTTTTTAATGTTGTTAATTTCTGTGGTTAATTCTTCATTATTACTACAAATATTTACGGCTCTTAAATACAAACTTCCTATAACTCCTTGTTTTGTTGCAACAGAATGATTAGACTTAAAATTTAGGTACTGTCCCGTGCGTGTAGGTTTCCTATATACAGTGGTTTGAATGTTTCTGTCTAATCGTTTGACAAGAACATCCAAAAAAGGTAAGGCCGAATCTTTTTCAATTTCCATGGTGCACTTGATTGTTGGTCGAATAGCGTTTAAATGGTGTAGAAAATTTTGTAGTTCGTCATCATTTTCCGGCCATATAATAAATGTGTCATCCATGTATCGTAGCCATAGTTTTGGTTTGACTCTTGCTGTGTTGATCGCATGGCCCTCGAACCACTCCATGTAGATGTTTGCTACCACTGGCGAAAGAGATGAACCCATTGGGAGTCCATCATTTTGCGCGTAAAACTTATCTTTCACTTGAAAGTAAGAGTTACGGAGACAGGGCTCCAAAAGATCCATCACCCCCTCCACCGATAGCGTTGTTCTCTCGTGAAGTGTATCATCGGTTTGTAATTTGTTTTTAATGATACTGAGTGACTCATTTATTGGCACGTTGGTGTAGAGACTTTCTACATCAAAACTTACAAATCTATCGCCGGGATCTAATTCGATACCTTTTAAAACCTCCACAAAATGTTCCGAGTTTTTGACAAAAGATTCGGACTTACCCTGTAGTGGTTGAATTATGTCCAACAAAAACCTCGACAAAGTACTGGTCGGTGAGTCCCTGGAGCTGGTAATTGGTCGCAGTGGTATATCCTTCTTATGGATCTTTGGTAATCCATAAAAATGTGGTGCCTTACTGTGGTGTGGAGTGAGGCGGGATCTAGCAGCGTCCGGGATATTTTCAGCATACTTCTTCAAAGTCCTGTAGATGCGTCCTTCTATGGTGGTGGTTCGGTCTTTGGGTAGTTGCTTGTAGTCTCCTTTCTCCAGAACTTCTTGGATCTTTTTGTCGTAAGTCTCGACATCCATGATCACCGTTGCGTTTCCTTTGTCGGCCGGTAGAATCTTGATTGATTTGTCAGCCTGCAGGTTCTTGATTGCCCGTTGTTCTTGACTGGTGATGTTTGTCTTTTGTTGCTTCTTTCTGTCCAACGTTGTTCTTACTTTATGGCAAAACTCATCAGCTTCGGGTTGAGGTAGACTAACGGTCTCTATTGCTGCAATAATTTCCAGTGTCGATGTCTGTGCCGTTGCAATGGCGGCATTTAAGACAACCATGTAGGAACAGTATTAATATACATACTGCGTTCAATGAAAGAAGCAGCACCTTGGTATTAATATACAGTATACTCCCCCGAAAATTTGACCATTTGTGTGGCGTCTATGCAAGATCTACTGCTGCGTTGAAGGGGAACCGAACTTAACCGTACAATGTTGGAAAGGAAATTGCTTCGGCTTTAAAAATAGGTTTTAAATCCAGACATGTAGGACAGTAAAATTTAAGAAAATTAAAAAAAAAATGTTTTTTCAACACCTCTAATTTATTTAAATGCCTATACATCGTTAGAGAGTACTTTTCATCATCCTTAATAATTGTTACTTAGCTGTTTTTTTGCAAGTTAAAAGTTTGCAAATACTTGGGAAAATACTGTAAGAGAGCACTTTTGAGGGGGATGAGAGGGGAGATGCCCCCCACCCCCACTTTAAAGAAGATCAACTATTACTAGTTTGGAAATGTTTTTTTTTACACTTTGACATAACAGCCAAACTTTTTTATGTTCAATTAAGCACTGTGCCTAAGAGTAATTTGAAGCCGTAATAGCCAAGTTTAGAAAAACATTCACAAACTATACGAGAACCTTTCATTTTGAATTTTTTATTGGAGAACGGTTTACTTTTATCTCAATTCTTTTTACGGAATACCATTTTCGCGTACTTGGTTTTTTTACATAAAAAGTTTTTATTATGATTTTACTCCTTTTTTATAGGATTTGGATAATATTTAAGTTTTAAAGTAGTGAAATATGCGGAATATTATTCAAAACTTTTGCAATGCCTTATTAAATATTTTGAGGTTTTTTAATTTTCCCCTATGCTTTTGCATAGTTTACATTTATAGGAGAGGAAAGTTAAATTATATTTTGGGGTTTTTTAATTTTTTTTTATAGTTTTATCCTCGGTTTTATCAGCCGGCCAATACTCAGCCGGCCAATACTCAGCACTCTAGCGTCCCTGGAAGTGGACAGTGATACTTTTACATACTCGTTTTAGCATTTTGATGATTTATACATGAGTGAGTAAGTGGCAATTTCGACGTTTTTTGAAATTTCGTAACTACTTTACTACTTTATGGAACTCCATGAAACTAGGAGAGGTTGTTAACTCTATGGATATTTACGACTGTGCAAAGTTTGAGTTTCGAAGCCCATTCTGAAGTAAAGTTTTAGATAGGTCAACTATGGGCTCAAATGTTTCAAGAAAAGATGGTACAGCAGTTTACGTGAACTTGGCGGGGCACTGCCGTGCCCCCAGATATAAATCAATTTAAAAAAATTTTATAATATAATGGTTTCTCTTCATTTAATAAGTTTTAATGGTGTAATCGTGCCGGCAAATTATAATACTTATTTGTTTGTTTGTTTTCCAAAAATACGTTTTAAAAACTGTACCTAAGTCAGAAAAATTTGTTCCGTTTAAACCTTCTATTTTCTTTTTTTTTTCTAAAGAACAATGCGCATCAACCACGTAGGGTTATTAGCGCAACAATTCTAGGTACATTTAAATTTTATAGTATATGTTACAGTCTTTTAAAAAGTAAATTAGATGTTCGACAGATTCAGCGTTATTTTCCAGAGTTTTTCCTAGTTGGTTATGAAGCTTGTGTAACCTCTGGCGGTCCTCAAATTTACGACACGATGGAGAAGTTAAGATGTGTTTCGCTCTAAGTCTTTCACTGCATTCACATACAGGAGGATCCTCTCTGTTAAGCAGATATTGATGGGTCAGCTTTGTATGACCAATCCGAAGACGACACAATAGCACTTGTGTTTTTCTACTTTGAACTAATCCATGCCAAGGTCGGACGTTTGGTTTGATAGGATGTAGTTTAGAGTTCGTATGTTCAGTTCACTCTTGTTGCCATAGGTTATACATACAGTGTTTAACATATGCCTTAAAATCACTTTTAAAGCTATCGCGCACTACCACACAATTGGGATCTTCTGCAGCCGATTTGGCGGACTTATCAGCTTTTTCGTTTCCCGATATGCCAACATGTGAGGGCACCCATATTAAAGATACTATTTTGAGTTCCTCCTGCATTGTGAAAAGGATCTTCTTTATATTTTGCGTTATAGGATTATTGCTGAAAATTGGCTTGAGGGCATTGATTGAGCTTAGTGAGTCCGACACTATAATTGACTTTTGGAAATTATTTTCTTCGATGTGTACCAAAGCTTGATAAATTGCATAGAGTTCCGCTGTGAATATACTTGAGTTCTTGTTTAGTTTATAGGCTTTGGAGCCTCCTTCGTGAACAACAGCTGCCGTTGTGTCCCACTCTGTTTTTGACGCATCGGTGTATAAATGATGATACGCGTTAAACTTACTAATGATCATTTGGAACTCCTTTCGAATCAGTAGAGGATTGGTTGAGGTTTTGTCATACTTTGTAAGTTCCGTATTGTAAGTTAAATTCGATATTTTCCATGGTGGGTTTTGCTGTTGTGGGGGTTCGAAAAATTTTGGAAAATTTTCTTGAATCCTGTCCAGATATCTATTTAGTCTCTCGTGAAATGCGGTTGATACTCTCGGTTTTTAAATGTAATTTTATCTGAAGTTCTGATTAAAAATATTGTTTATTACTGGCATGTTATGGTTGTTGGCAACAGCTGTAGCGTAAGAAAGACTTAAGTACATTCTTCGATATCGAAGAGGGGGTTCCCCGGTTTCGCATAGGAGACTATCGATCGGACTCGTGTAAAATGCTCCAAGTGCAGTTCGTATTCCTGAATTATGAATAGTATCAAGATAGTATCAAGAAGCTTTAAGACATGATTTGTTGCTGAGTCATATGCTATGCATCCATAATCAATTTTGGATCTAATCAAGGCACGGTATATTCGTAACAAAATTGTAGTATCAGCTCCCCAAGAGGTATTGGCTAGGATTTTCAATAGATTTAGGCCATTTTGGCATGAGGTAACCACTTTTTTAATGTGTTCTACCCAATTTAGTTTGGAGTCAAATATCATTCCAAGGGACCGTATAGATTTTTCGCATGTTAGTTCAGTATTATAAAGTTCTAGTCTAGGGTTGATAGCTACATTTTTCTTTGAAAATAAGATGAATTTGGTTTTTTCAGCTGAAAAAGTAAAACCTGAAGTCAACGACCAGCTCTCTAGTTGGCAAATTTGTATTTGCATGATCTGCTGCATCGATTGGATGTCTTTTCCCTTCAGTATTAAGACTAGATCATCAACGAAAACTCTCGCCTTGACGAAAGCTTTCACAAATTCAATTAGGTTATTGATTGCCGCCAGGAAAAGCGTGACACTAATCACAGACCCTTGAGGAGTACCGTTTACTTGATCTTTTTCATCTGATAATGTTCCATTGATAGACACTTGGAATGTTCTATTATTTAAAAAATTTTTGATGAAGTGTGCCATACGACCATTTATATTTTATGAGATCAGTTGTTTTAGGATTTTATGTTTCCATGCTGAATCATATGCCCTTTTAATATCAAAAAATACTGCTAAGCATTTCTGCTTGTTAAGAAAGCTATTATGAATTTCTGATTCCAGGTCTACTTTGTTATCTTGAGTGGATCTTCCTTTACGGAAACCACTTTGTTCAGGAGAAAGATGGCCTTGTTCTTCCAGGTGCCACACTAATTGATTATTGACTATTTTTTCAAGACATTTGCATAAAATACATGTCAATGATATTGGTCTGTAGGACTCGGGCTCACTAGCGTTTTTGCTTTCTTTTAGAATCGGCAAGACAATTGCTTTTGACCAAATTCGTGGAAATTTATTTTCCGTCCAAACAATGTTGTAGATTTTGTGGAGGCTCTTTCTAGCATTTTCTGGGAGGTTGGTCAAAAAAGGGGCAGGTATTTTATCAGGACCTGGGCTGGAATTTTTAAGTATGTTTAGGACCTCATTTAATTCAGATTCGCAAATCGGGTCATTTAAAGGGTTCTCTTGATGACAAATATTGATAGGTTGTAGAGTTTCTTGTTGCTGTTTGAACGCAGCAAAGGCAGGATTTAATTGGTCATTGCTGGAATACCTTTTATATGTTTCCGCGAATATGTTGGCAATGTCTTTGCTGCCCGTCAGAGTTTTTCCTTGTCCGTTTAATTTTGTGATCGAAGTATAATGATTTTTACCGGATATACTTTTTACTTTATTCCATACTTCACTTGATGATGTCCTTGAAGTAATTGATGTGACAAAAAGGGTCCAAGATTCTTTTTTAGACTTTTTGGTTATAAAACGCGCTTTTGCTCTCAGTTATTTAAATTCTATTTGGTTTTCCTGCGTCTTATGGCGTTTATAACGGTTAAATGCAGATTTGCATTTTTTGATAGCCTTGTCGCATTCTTCATTCCACCAAGGAACGGGATTTCGTTTCGCTAATAAACCTTTTTGCCCATGGACTTCTCTGCGGCTTGTACTTAAATGGTTATGAAATTCTCCAAGCATTGGTCAATGTCTTCTGACAGTATTAAATCAGATATTGCATTTTCAACTATATTCTGATACTTGTCCCAGTCAGCTTGTTTTAGATTCCATTTTTCGATTTGGTTTTCTGAATAGGTTTCCATTAGCATTTTAGTAATCAAGGGGTAGTGGTCGCTCTGATATAAGTCGGGCAAGACTTTCCATTCTAAATTAATTGCGATGTTGGGATCACATATAGTCAGGTCTAATGTAGAGTGATTTCCGGTGGTTGAATTAAACCGAGTACTTTTGCCATCATTTAGTAGCAATAATTGTGCATTGTCTAGAGAGTTTAGAAGATTTTTACCTCTAGTACTTGTATTTTTATTGGCCCACGCAATATGGTGGCAGTTAAAGTCGCCAACTACTATTCTCGGAGAGGGTATTTGGTTATAGATGTTGGATAAATCCTGCGTCGTGAAATCTTTGTTCGGAGGTATGTAATTGTTACATATAGTAATTCTTGATTTCAGTTCTACAGATACGGCTACTACTTCAAGATTTGATGTTACGTTCAGCTCTGTTGCATTTAAAGATTTTTCAATGTAAATAGCAACCCCTCCACTAGCTCTATCCCTGTCTATTCTATTACGAAAAAAACCATTAAATCGTTTCAAAAAATGTTCTTTATTTTATAAGTATTAAGTTATAAGTTTGTTTCTTGAAGACATATAATGCTCGGGTTTTCGGATCTAATTAAGTATTGCAGCATTTCCAGGTGTTTAAAATACCCATTAAGATTCCACTGTAAAATCGAATGGTTATGATGCTTATTTTGGCTATAGTTTTTTTTTCTCCATTATTTAGTTTGGTGTATCATATAATTGGTTTTAAGCCTGTGACGAGTCACTGTCGGACGTGAGCCCTTCGACATGAATGGTGAGTTTCTTTCTTCACTTTGTGATTTTAGTTTAAGCGCTTCATGCTGTTAAATGCGGCTAGATTTGCTTAAGCATTTCTATTAAAGCCAGGAAATTTGTGGTATAATCTTGTACAATACTAATTGGGTTCTGGATGCCATGTATATTTACAAGTAAGTCTACCAGTTCATTATATTTTACACAAGAGTTAAGGTCATTCTCTATAAAGGCTTTTGCTGGAGCGAATAGGCTTTCAGCTTCATTTAGGGTAAAAGTCGCAGGTAAGGGTGCCGATTTTTGTTTTTTAGATTGTCTCACTTCAGGCAGTGTAAAGTTTACTTCTTGGGTCTCCTCAGTATTGGTAGGTGTTAGAATTTCTGAGTGGGGTCTTTTGGGAGTAGGGGTGGTAGGTTCATCATCTTGTGTAGTTTTAGTAGTTTCTTTTGCTTGTTCTTCCAAGTTATTGATTACGATTATTTTGGTATTGTTGGGTTGTCCAGGAGCCTTTTCTTGATTAGCTGTACAATTTGCGGCAATATGGTCTGTTTTTTAAAGATGTGCATTTTTAACATCTATTATTATTAATGTTTTCTTCTAATCTTAATACCGGAACTAAAAAAAATCCTATAATTTTTTTAATTGTTATAAAGTTTTCTAGATCTTTTTAACATTTATATTTTAAAAATGATTTAATGCACAAGCTCATTTTTTTTTATAATTATTTTGTTTTTGCACCTTAGGAACTCTTGAGAATGGGTCTCCAAGCCGAAACGCGTCGGATTGATTGATATTAGACATAAATAGTATGATTTACGCTTACGCTTATTTCAGGGCCCCCATAGTTAATCATAAAGGAGAAATAATCGTCTGAGATCATAAAGGAAAATGGCATTACAGTTCTATGTTAAAAACGGAATTATTAATAACCCCACATTATCAAAAACGTCATTCTTCATAACAAGACAAGAGCAAAATCGAAGTTCTGTATAATGTCTTTTATCAAAACCCGACAAAATAAGAAAGGACAAAATCATAAAAACGGGTCAGGCGTAGCATGACATTCACCTAAAGAAGAGCGGCTCTGATATTGCTATGCAATTGAAGCGTCCTTCACTGCAATTTATTTACTGCCATGCCTAAAGAAAACGCGGTATCTAAGTAGGGATTGCTATAGCACATACACCATTTTTATTAAGCAAGGCCAAGGTGTTGGATCCTAGGTTATGATTCATCTGCAATTAATTGACCAAGAGGTTCTGTTCGGTTCGGTTCGATGTGGTTCGGTTAACACCGACTTCGACTTCTCAAAAGAAGGACGCAGGGGAGCTAATTAAAGGAGAAAAACAGACATTTGTATTGTTTTATGTATTTTTAGGTCCAAAAACAAAAATATTATTTGTTCCCGATTTAAATTTGCCACCAAACTTCCATGAGACCGATTTGTATGAGAGGAAGAAAAACAGAACCAGTATACATGAAAAGAAAGGAGAGACTTGCTCATGCTAAGCCCGGCCCCTTTTTGTGATTTTGTTTGTTTTGATAAATGACGTTTTTGTATAATGTCCGGTTATTAAGATTTCCGTTGCCATTGGTCTGTTATACCATTTTCATTTATGATCTTGGACGATTTTGTTTTTAGGACGATGGATAGGGATTCTTATTTCACAACCTATCAGAAATTTGTGGAGTGAGGACGTTTTTCCTTAAGATTCTTTCATAATTGAAAATTGCTCCATGTGTTGACAGATAAATTTTTGGAGCAACCGTACCTATTCAAGATTAGAATAGACATGATAATAAAAAACCTTTGGCATAAAGACGGCACTTAGAAAAATTTGTGAACTTGCTGATAATACATATATTTTGTTAAAATGGAACATTCAATTTTAACTCTAAAATCTATAAATTAAATATTTCACAAAATGCTACGTTGGGCAAGCAAAATGCGCCGTTATGGCGTTTTTAAAACATGCCGGTATCGGCAGTCTGAGTTCTACATTTTATATTACGCCAAGTTTGCACTGCTCTAAAAATAGCATCGCAAAACAATTTTTGTATCAAATGGTTTTGGTGGCAGAAATATACTTTCATGTTCTCACATTTTAAGGCATGTGTGCAACAAATAGTTCAGGCCCTACATCCGAGATTCACGCGAGATGCTGTTTTTAATGATAAAAGTAAGACACTTGGTATGGATAGACATAAGACACGCCCGAACATTTTACCCCAACCCTGACAAGGGGGTGGTTCCCCCCTTAAACGTGCTTTTTGATAGTTTTTTGCTAACAACTCAAAACAGTCAACTTTTCCAAAAATCTTCTAGAAACCATTTTTCAAGCGGATACAATTTCCTTTTCAACGATGTACCTTAGGGCCCTCTGACGGCAGTGGTGCACATTTCATTAGCGTACGAAAAAAGGGGAACATTTTTAAAACATTTTTTTTATATTTTTTTAAGTGTTTTTTACCCTTAACACTATTTTTTTCTCAAAAAAATATTCTTGGTTAAAAGCCCATTGTATACAGTTAAATACTTTTTAAGCTAGACATATTTGTTTCAAATAGCCTTGAAATAAAAATAAATGTGTTTGTAGAAATCCTTAAATCAAACAAGAATGTTGAACATTCATATTTGTAACACAGTAAATAATAATGAGAGTAAGTAAAAATTTATTTTTGGTGATAATAACTTAAAACTGACTTTTTCTAGTTAGCCTTTTTTAAAGTTGGGGTGTGGGGCATCCCCCTTCTCTCCCCCCTCAAAAGTGCTCTCTTACAGTATTTTCTCAATTATTTGCAAACTTTTAACTTGGGTAAACACAACCAAGTAATTTATTGAGGCTGATGAAAAGTCCTCTCTAACGATGTATAACACGCCCCCTTACATCAGTGGCGCACCTTTTATAGGCATTTACATAAATAAATGAGAGGTTTAGAAAAAACCTTTTTTTCTTAAATTTTACTGGCCCGCATATCTGGTTATAAAATTATTTTTAAAGAAGAAAAAATTTTAGCCGGGGGAAACACCCCCCCTTCACCAAGAGTGGGCGGATGGTTCCCCTTAGTGATTATTTCGGGGGAGTATACTGTATATTCCAGTGTGTGGCTTCTCTCATTAAACGAAGTATGTGTATTAGTACTGTTCCAACATGATTGTCTTAAATGAAGATTCAAGTGTATACCAAATTTGACCATTTTTGATGCGTCTATGCTGGACCTACTGCTGCCTTGAGGGGGGAGCGATATACATTGTTGGAAAGGAAATTTGTTCAGCTTTAAAACTGAGTTTTAAAATGTAGGACAATAAAACTCAAGAAATTTATAATAATATTGTTTTTTTTTTCCACACTTATGATTTATTTAAATGCCTATAAAAGGTGCGCCACTGATGCAAGAAGGTGTTTTATACATCGTAAGAGAGGACTTTTTCTCAGCCTCAATAACTATTACTTAGTTGTTTTTGGCCAAGTTAAAAGTTTGCAAATAATTAGAAAAATACTGTAAAATATAACTTTTAAGGGGGCGAGAGGGGGGATGCCCTCTCCCCTGAATTTAAATAAATTCAACTCGAAAAATTAAGTTTTAAGTTATTACTAATCAAAAATACTTTTTTACTCACCTTGAGTATTATTTACTGAGTTACAGAAATGAATGTTTAACATTTTTATTTGATTTGAGTATTTCTACGAACACATTTATTTTATTTCGAGGCGGCTACTTTTAAAAGTTATGCCTAACCTATTAAATATTTAACTGTATACAATAGGTTTTTGAACAAAAATGCTTTTTTGAAAAAAACAATGTGCTAAGGATACAAAATACCACAAGAAAAATAAAAAAAAACATATTTTTAACATTTTTTCGTTTTTGTAGGCCTATGGAACGTGCACCACTGCCTTTAGAGGGTACTAGGATACACGCGTTAAAAGGAAATTTTATGCGCTTGCAAAAAGATATTTAGAAAATTTTTAGAAGATTGGACCGTTTTCGAGTTATTAGCAAAAAAACGTCAAAACGCACGTTTAAGGGGGCGAGTCACCCCCTGCCAGGGTTGGGGGGGTGATTCCCTAAATTGTTCGGGCGAGTCTTATATCTATCCATACCAAGCGTGTTGTTTCTATCATTAAACGCAGTGTCGGACCCCGTAGGGCCCAAACTAAAAGTGGCAACAGTTATTTAAATTATAGAGGACGATTCATTCTTAATTTATTCATTAGTGCCCAGAACTGCGTTTGCTCCAATTATTTTTAGTCGGTGGTCATAGCTCAAATGTTTTCCTTTGTGGACATACTTGTTAATAGACCTAAAAATGGCTTAGTCAAAAGGTAAGGTTAGGGTGCCAAAATATCTTCTCAAGTACTGATTCTTCAGCTAACAAAAAAAAAATTATGTAATAATATGACCTTAGGGCTGGACAGAGGCAAAATATAACTACTACTATTACTACACCATTGCATCTGCACATATAGGTCTCAATAAATTGGTAACTACCTACAAGCCTGCTATATAATAAATTTAACCTGTTGACAACGCTCCCTAGTTAGTATTATGCTCTGGTCTATGTTAGAGAAATTGAATAGCGCAGGAAAATCATTAATTTTAAATACTTTTAATTTTTTTTTCGTTTTTACAACAAAGCAACGTATTCAAAACGATCCACATCGTTGCAAAAATCATACCTTGCAAAGTGCAAGTCTAAAGTTATACATTTTATACCTTAGCAGTAGCGGATCCAGAATGTCCAGGAACCAAGGAGGCAGCAAAAAACAAAAAAATTTTTTTGCTGTTTTTTATAAATGCGAACTCTGAAGTCAAGCAATATATGAAAATAAAATGCGCCTTAGGTGAATTATTTTGGAAAATAAAGAAGTTTTTGTAAAAAAATTTAAAATAATAATTTTACAAGAAATTGTGTTTATAACATTTCTTTTTATAAATGTAAAATTCTAACTTATATTTCGCTCCTCCATACTAGTTAAAACACTTATTTTTGAAATTTTGCTAAAAAAACTCCTTGGTTTCATACTTAATGAAAATCGCTAAGAAACGCAACCCTTATACCCTTAACATTAAGCATGGTAGTAACTGATAGTTTCACAGTCGTATCCAAGTTCATTGTAAGATTCTTAATTATTTAATTTTAGTATAACAATATACTCAGTCGTCTTGCAAAACCCTAGGCCTAGGCCAGTGATGAGCACAAACAAAGTCAAACAAAGAACTAGCATTTAGAAATAGGTAAAAAACAGCACCGTTCGTTTCACAAACTAAATAAAATCGTGTTAAAAGATTAAAACAAAATAAAATACTGACATAAGGGGGGCAATTCTTTCCATTTCAAAAAATTTGACGAAATTTGAAAAAATGTGACATAATCTGGCGCTTAAGATTTCTCGTTTAAAAGGCAATTTTTAAACTTAAAAACTTACCTAAAAGGCAATTTCCCACTTTTTGATAGATGTAGCTTCACGATATAATATTTGTTTTTAATTAAAAACCCGTAATTTGTTGAAAATTTTTAATTTAAAAATTGTAAATAAATTCAAAGCAGAAACCCATTAACCACACAAACTGAAATGTCAGATTTCGTCACATTTCTTTCAAATTTATGAGTCCTATCCGTTTTCTTTATGAGGTCAGCTAAGTTTACCTTCTTTCTTTGTTTTTCACGGCAAAATTAACAAAGAGGGACTAACTGCATGTCGTGGAAGGGTCGCTACAAAATTAGCTCTACGCTGTTGCCACCGTTATATTTGAACGGATTTTTAAGGGAATGTCAAATTATTTCTTTAAAATCTGCCAGAAAAATCTGACTAAGTGGTGATCCTGGTCAAATTATTGAAGTAGCGATTATTTTTTTACTTTTGTTATCAAAGCTAGGCAGGTATATAGTTTTTTATTCTGGGGGTCCTCCCATATAGAAACTGCTGTTCTTCAGTGACGGCCCATGACACAGCCTTCGTAAACCATAGAGAAAATAATAAATTGTCTCTGTCGTAAACTAACACGAAGGCTGCGCCCATGAGGTTTTGGATAGGCTAATTAGAAATACTAGGGTCACTGCATCCTGGAAGCCAAGCGTCTCCCAGGGGTAGCGACACGAGTGTCAAAACCGTACTCAAAATTCCATAGACGTTCGTGAAAATACTCATTTTTATACAGTCTGAGAAAAGAAAAATGTTTTAATAAAACTTAAAAAGAACTCGTTTTTATACAGCTTAAGAAATAAAAAATATGTTCCTTGAGTTTTTGGGTTATGAATATTTATTGTAGGTATATTTATTGTTAAAAATCATTTTCTTTTAAATATTATTTCTGTTTTTGTATAAAAATAATACGTAATTAATAATCAAACAGGACAGAAATACATTTCTATGTTAAAAGTTTATTAATAGTATATAATATATCAAGGGATAACTTTTATCACGATGTTTATACGCTATTTTTCGCACTGTTTAATTTATTTTCCAAGTTTTTTTCCCATTTTTTTGGGTGTTTTTGGTATTGTGGTTTTTTTTAGTACCTTTTTATTCCGAATTTTACATTTTATCAAAAGACAAAAAATGCCCAAATACAGTTCGAGTTTTCGTTAGGTTCGGCTTAATTATTTATAATTTTATAGTACATTTCATATAAATATCTTAATATTATTGTTCGAAAGCATAAACTTGGCAAATCATTTTCTTTAAACCAAAAATTGTTCTAAAACATATTCTTCGAACAAAAGATTGTTCGAAAACGATTTCTTCAAACAGAAATTTTTCGAAATCATTTTCTTCGAACAGAAATGTGTTCGAAAACATTTTCGTTGAACGGAAATTTGTTCGAAAATATATTTTTTCACTGAAAATTTGTTCAAAAACATTTTTTCGAAAACAAATTTTTCGGTTCGGTTCGGTTCGGTTCATCAAATTGTTTTCATAAAAATTTCCGTTCTAAGAAAATGTTTTCGAACAAAGTTCTGCGACCCGTGGTGTTGCTACCGTGAGTTTTTATTGGATGTTGATTTTTTAAAAAATTTTCTATGAGTGTGTGTGTGTACCTGTGTGTCTCTTAATTCTACTTTGTTTTGCAATCATTACAGTGTAGCTACTTTCGATCATTGTTGAACCTTTTGTTTTTCAATCTTTTGTATTTTCGACCTTTTGTACTTTCGAACTTTTGTATTTTCGACTTTTTGTATTTTCGACCTTTTCTCCGCCGCCCGCTCTTTTTTGAACACTAATAAAAATAATAGTAGGTATATTATAAACCTGGGGCGTGCAGTGTTTACTTTTAATACCACGGCGGGAATTTTCATGCTCGACCGGAAGAAGGGCTATAATTTGCTAAGTGACTAAAAGAGACTTTAATGCCAAGGTTTATTTTTATATACTAAAAATAATAATCATAAACTAAATAAATAGGTATTAAACCACTTACCGTACTGTAGTTTTAGCATGTCAACCCCCCGTATATAAAAAAACAGTGGGCAGTGATAGTTGTCATGGCATTACATTAGACAAAAGTCAGTCAGATGCTAACAAACTAAGGTCACTCATCGTCAAGCAAGGTAAAGCTTGCTTGACGATGAGTGACCTTATAACAAACAATGTGGAAAATTTTTTATTTATTTCATAACAAACTAATTAAGTTTAGTCGAGAAAAAGTTCGAATTACATTTCTCGAAGATGGAAAATAAAGCATATTCTTGCAATAAACAGAATTTCAAAAATTTCACAGTTTCCTGGTTTACAGCCTGGAGAAGTCTAGAAAGTTAAATGCTTCGTTTATATGGAAGCAATATTCTATGCCTAAGGTCACAATAACGATCAAAACGAACCAAGCCATCGGCAAAGTACAGTAAACTTACGGCAAGCTGGAACAAAATAATCGGTAGCGTGTATATATCTTGATTCCTTTTTGTTTTTTGTATTATGATAAAATAAAATAATCCAAAAACCTATATTTTGCCTATATGGTTTTAAAGAAATTACTTACAATCACTGGGGACAAGAAATACTACCTTAGCCCATGAAAAAAGGGATTAAACGTACACCTTTATTCCGTAGAGAGCACAAAAAATTTATTAAATGATACAAAACCCAACATAATAGTTTTCTATATTTTAGAATATATATAAAACATGCAAACTATATTTTTGGTTTCCTTTGCTGTGTGGGTCCTAACACAGGGTCCTAATAAATTTGAAATCATAAAAAACTTAGTTTTTTTAGGTTTGTTTATTTGGACAGTAAAATTTATATACCGGATGTGACGAACAGTTCTTTACGTAACATTTGTAAACCATTTAATTTTTTTAACCATAAAAAAAGCTACGCTCCTGACAGTGTCAGATTTGCGTTTTTCGTAAATGAGGTTATGTTTGGTGTCGCTACCTCTGGGAGATATGAGCGGCTAGTTCACAACTTGCATTCCGTTTGCTATTGGTCGAAATAGTCAGCTGACTTTTTGATGTTGAACGTTGCCGTTTAAGATTATTATTATATTATATTAAGAGATGGTGCCACCAGTCAAGCATTTAACAAACTTTATGTTTACAGCTTTCGGCGTAAAATACGAATATATACTAGTTGTAAGTGATTAAAAAGTGTAGTGGTTTGTGCAGTACATACCTATTGAATTTAACTAATTCTATGCATATGCCGATGAGTTTTTTTTAATTGTTTTTTAAAAACATATTATATTTTTTTTTAATTAGCTTCCCTATCCTGTTTTCCTGTCGAAATCGGTGTTAACCTAACCCTGATAAATTATTCGACAACGTATCCTAACCTGTCCAGACACGCCGCGGTTAGGATACGTTTCCCATCAATTGACCACGGTTAGGTTTTGTTTCAGTTTGGTTTAACACCGATTTCAACCTCCCAAAACGAGGACAGGAGAGTTTAATTTTAAAAATCCCGCCTGAATATGTCAACCAATAGCAAATGGAATGCAAGTTGTGAACTATCCGCTCGTTGGGAGACCCAGGCTTTCAGGATGCAGTGACCCTAAGAATATTTGCTACAGTCGCCACCTGACGAAAATAAGTCGAAGGCGGAAGTTTTCAGGGGTGCCACGACCACGTGGTCACATTGTGCAAGGAAAACTTAAGTTTGCGACACGCGCCCTAGAGGGAGCTGCACATATAGGCAGTACTGCGTACAGCCGACCTTAAAATAGATTAAAAATATTTTTTGGTTTTATTGCACCCCTGACTGGACCCAAGAAACAAACCTTTAAAACATAAATTTCAAACTTTCTATAAATTCGTATAATTAAAAATAATGTTTGTATAATTATGTAAAATTTCTTGTGTGCCTAATATTATAGATTTGTTAAAAAATTCTAATTTTCTACTTAGCAATAAAAAGTTGATAATAGCCCCAAAAAAACTACTATTTACGGATTAGATCAAATTTTGGTTCAGGAGGTGAGTTACAGGGTGATATCGAAAATAGTAGTAAATCTTCACATTTTTAAAAAACAACTCTGTCAGGAGTTTTAGTTAGCAAATAAGAGTAAGAAATACATTAAAAAATGTATTATGAACTTATTGTATTATTTTTAGATCCAGGAAGTGAGAGACCTACAGGGTGATATCAAAATTAGAAGCGTAATTTTCTAAAAAACACATTTTTAAAAAACAATGTTGTCAAGAGCTTTCGTTAGCAAAAAATTATTTGAAACACGTTACACAATCATACCATTATCAGATTTTATCACCTTTAGATCCAGGAATTGAGCTACATGGTGATATAGAAATTATTAGTGTGTGTAAATTTTCTAAAAATCACATTTTTAAAAAGCAAGGTTGTTCGGAGCTTTTGTTAGCAAAGTATAGTTAGGAATACGTTAAACAATCATACCATTAACTGACTGTATCACCGTTAGGTCCAGGAAGTGAGGTACAGGGTGATATCGAAATTTTGTAATAAAATTTCGTAAAAATCACGTTTTTAAAAAACAACGTTGTCAGGAGCGTTTGTTAGCAAAAAATAGTTAGGAACACGTTAAGCAATCATACCACTTACTAAATTTCATTTACTTCCAGTAGGTAAGCTGCAGGGTGATATCTAAATAGCAGTAAAGATTTTGAAAAATCACGTTTTTAAAAAACAAGGGAGGTGAGCTACAGGGTGAAATGAATAAATAAATCCAAAAATATTCACATATATTTACGTGAAAAACTTTTACTATTTATTTGACAAATTTACAAGTTAATATGATAACATTTTGACATTAAAACTTATTAGTTAATATAACCAAATCAACCTAAGCCCCTAACTAACCTTGGTCAAAATAAAAGTTTACAAATACACATAAGAAATCCAAAAATCCCTACATTTATTTACGTAACAACATCTTGGTTCGTTGTTCTTTTACAAATTCACAAGTTAGTTTGAAAAAATCATGGCTTTATAATACATATCAAGTATAACCAAACCGAACCAAACCCATATAAATAAGGTTGGTCAATATAAAAATGTACAATCATTATTTACAGAAAAACCTGCCTGCCTTCGTTGTTAATTCACAAATTTACATGCTTATTTGACAAAAATTTTTCATCTAAAATATACAATTAATAGAATCAAACCGAACCAGTTGGTCAATATAGAAATTAACAAATACAAATAGTAAATCAAAATTTTTTACAAATATTTATTATTTGTTTGATTTGTTAATTAACAAATTTACATGATATTTTAGAATCTTGGCCCTAAAATATATATTTAATGTAACAAAACGAAAGCCTTCACTAGGCTTGCCAAATGTAAACATTTACAAACATACACGATTAATATAAAAATCTGCACATTTATTTACAGGAAAAAACTGTCTTCGTTGTTATTTCACAAATTTGCATGTTTTTTAGGCAACAATTTGACACCCAAGTTATCTATTTAACATAACCAAACCGAGCCAAATCAAATCCTTATAATTATTAAGCTTGCTCAATATAAAAATGTACAAATACACATAATAAATATTACATTTATTTACATTGACAAACAACAACCTGCACACAAATATTTTTGTCCCGTACTTCGTTCTTAGTTTTATTTAATTACTTGTATATAGACTTCTTCCAAAGTGAAGCGACTCAATATTTTGCATTTCTTTCAAAAAATCTGTTAATACATGTACCGCTACATAGCTATTTGGTTGTCTGATAAAGGGATATATTTCTTTACTTCTTTAGCTATTTTTACTGAAAACTCCAAATCAACAAAAGCAGTAGTTTCATCCCACTTAAGGTCTTTTATCTTTAAATTTTAAATATCTTTTACATAAATATTTTTTTGTATCGCTTAGGCTTTTAATTGTTTGTACAATAGTTATTTACCTAACAAGTGCGGAAAGAGGTACTTTTCCGCACGCGACGGCACTTGCACAAACGACGCGGAGCGGAGTTCGGGCAAGCCGTCAAGGATGGAAAAGATAGTTTCCGCAAGAATTAGGTACAATGTTTTTCCTACGAGTGTTTTTGTCCATCTTCTTTATCAAAAAACATTAATTAATTCGCAAAGATTTTATAATAATGCTAGAAAATGATACGTAAGATAGAATAGTTACATAAATCATTTAATGAGTCCTAAATATCTTCATTTTTAACAAAACAAAAATCGTGCGGAAAAGAAATTTTTCAGCACTAGTGCGGAAAAGTTACTTTTCCGTACGTTTTTTTAACTTTTATTTTTACTTGATTTTTTTATGCATGGAAAAATAATAAAACAGGATTTTTTTATTATGATATATTAAAAAGAAACCTTATGTAAAGAACATTTAATTAACAATAACGAAAAAGTTAACGATGGTAGATATTGAAATTGAAAGTGCACTTTCTGTTTGTTGCATGCTTCAATATACATCAGATGCCGCAACATCTTGAATAACGTCGTTTCTTATTGGAATTTGATTGGTTGGTGTTTGGCCCACTACAGAAATGCCTTGATCAGTTTGCTGCTTAGAATTACTACTGTAGTGAATGGAGGAAAGTATATTGTTCTGTACAGGCTGTAACACATTACAGGATTCTTCATTCGGTGCTTCTGGTAGCATCGGTACAGCAGCACTTCTTGAAAATGAAACTTGTATGTAGGAGGACGGGTTTTCATTTGAAAACGATTGTGGACGGGAAGGTTCTTGCAATTTGGACGTGCGGAAAAAAAACGTGAGGAAAGTAAAAATGATGCGAAAAAGTAAATTGTGCGGAAAAGTAATTAACGTAATAATCTTTTAATAGATCGCTCAAGAAACCCTAACTTATATGTTCTTGGTTTGTAAACAGTAAGGTGAGGCCAAAAGTTATTTTTAAAAATATGATTTATAAAAAAAATTACTACTAGTATCTTACCTACTGGACCTAAATGTACCGCAGTTAGTGAATGGTGTGGTTTGTTTACATATTCCTAACTATTTTTTGCTCACCAAGACTCCTGATAAAGTTGATTTTTAAAATTGTGATTTCTACAAAAGTGTTTTACTAATTTTGATATCACCCTGTACCTTACTCCAAGGACCTAAAGGTAATACAGTCAGTTAATGTTATGATTTTTTAACGTGTTCCTAAGCATTTTTTGATAATGAAAGCTCTTGACAACATTGTTTTATAAAAATGTGATTTTTAGAAAAATACACTAGTAATTTCGATATCACCCAGTAGCTCACTTGCTGGCTCTAAAGGTAATACAATAAGTTAGTGATATGATTTTTTAAGGTATTTCTAACTCTTGTTTGCTAAGTAAAACTCCTGACAACGTTGTTTTTAACAATGTAAATTGTACAACTATTTTTGATATCACCCTGTAACTCACCCCCTGAACCTAAATTTGAAATAATCCGTTAATACATAGTTTAACTTTTTGGGCTATTTTCAACTTTTTATTGTTAAGTAGAGAACTAGAATTTCTAAACAAATCTATAATAGATTTTAAGGTCACCCTGTAGCAGACCTGAACCTAACCTTTATAACCTGGGTTTGGCAGTCTTTTTTTCTATCTCTTCTCATACCTGATCATAAGAAATATTAGACAAACATTATTTTTAATTATATGATAATAAAAATAACAAGTTTGATATTTATATATTCAAAGGTTATTTTTTGGGCCACGGGTTGCGATAAATTCGAAAATTATTTTTTTTTTCATAAACATCAACCCTAATACTTTTCTTTCCTAAAATTCATTTGATTTCGTTAAAATAATATTACGTTTGATTTTGTGGTCGGCTGTACTTAGCCATTCAGTTTGGTTCGCTTTGCATGTTATCATGTTATGTTCGTGTTATTTGAATCCAACTTTAACGAAGTAAGAAAAACGTCTCATAGTTTTGTTATTGTTTTTTTCCGGAAAAATACAATTTTTTAAGAACCTGTGCATCATCAACAATCCCTGAAAAATATTGAATTATCAGCAATCGAGTTTAACGGTAGGTTTTAGATTATATTTTTCCTCATTTTTCGGTTTTTGACGCTGTACAAGAAACTGAAATTTACGATGTTGCCATGATTTAGGGCTAAAATTTGAGGCGTCAAATTTTTTCAGATTGTTTCAAATTATGTCAAATTTTAAAGAATTGCCCCCAAGGACCTAAATCTCAACCATCACCAAAAAGGTTGCTACATCAATCATAGGTCCAATAATTTTTGTAGCGACCATTTTGGTGATGTTTGAGATTTAGGTCCTTATGTGAGTATTTTGGCTCTGGAACGAAATAGCGATGTACAAAATAGCGACGTACGAAATAGCGAGTAATGAAATAGCAACTATCAAAATAGCGATGTAATGAAAGAGCGACTATCAAAATAGCGATGTATCAAAATAGCGACAATCAAAATAGCGATATATCAAAATGGCGACAGTCAAAATAGCGACAATCAAAATAGAGATGTATCAAAATAGCGATGTATCAAAATAGCGATGTATCAAAATAGCGATGTATCAGAATAGCGATGTATCACAATGGCGATGTATCAAAATACCGAATCAAACCAAACCGAATCTAATCAAACCAATTCAAACCGAAATGCACTATTATTTCCTGCGGTATTTTGACTATACCAGCTTATTTTTTCAGAAAAAACTTCCCCGATTCTTTTCCGGGATCCTAGAGGGTGTGAATCCGAACCGAACCGAACCGATCTGAACCGAATTCGGGTCGGTTCGGATTCATACTCTCTAGGATTCCGGAAAAGAAGTCTGGAGAGTTTTTTTTTGAAAAAATATGCTGGTTCGGTTCGGTTCAATTCGGTTCGGTTCGGTTCGGATTCACACCCTCTAGGATCACGGGAAAAAAATCAGGAAAGTTTTTTTTTTGAAAAAATTTCTTATAAGAAACCCTTTAGTCGAGCTATATGCCAAGAAATATCGCAAACACACATATTTTGAAAGTCGCCATTTTGTTACATCGCTTTTTGATAGTCGCTATTTTGTTACATCGCTATTTTGATAGTCGCTATTTTGTTACATCGCTAATTTGTTAGTCGCTATTTTGTTACATCGCTATTCTGTTACATCGCTATTTTGTTACAATCGCTATTTTGTTACATCGCTATTTTGATAGTCGCCCTTTCATTTCATCGCTATTTTGATTGTTGCTATTTCGATACCGCTATTTTAATACCCGCTATTTTGTACATCGCTATTTCATTCCAGAGCCGAGTATTTTATTTTGTTTTAATGTTAACCCGATTTTATTTTAAGATTTTATTTAGTTTGTGAAACGAACAGTGCTGTTTTGTACCTTTTTCTAAATGTTTGTTCTTTTTTTGACTTTGTTTGTTCTTATTTCTGACATACTTTTGTCCTTTTTCGTTATAGTCCGAAGAAGCCTTGATAATGGAGCCAGGCTCCGAAACCAACACAAAAATGAAAAGTTAAGAACCTAAAAAAAAACAATCTTTTTCCTTTCCACAAAAATTATGATGTCTCTTCTGGAGTTTTCTAAAGATGTATAATAGTAATACCGATTTTACAATAATCCTGGGAAATAAACAATGATTTTAATTTTGCTATATTTTGCAGACGATACTAATTGGCCGCGGTTATTTAATTTAACTCTTTCTTTTTAAACGGTTAATCGTTAATTATTTTTGTAAATCGTAGTCTTGACTTCCAGTTTTGGTTTATCTGATTCGAACCGAGCTCGATTTTAATTTTATACACAAAGTCAATGACTTTAAGTGCGCTGATTTGCGGCGCAAAATTCCAATAACTTGTGGCAGTGTTCTTTTTAGAACTACTTATTAAAAATATAAATTGTAATATTGCTATAACAATCTAAAAATTAAATTAAATATTTTTTTTTAAACGAGAATGTATCATATATATAATGTTAAATTAAAATTATGCAAACGAAGAAGCAAGCTCAAAAAAAGTCACAGATTACTAACCACAGAAATGATTGGACACCCCCTTGTACAATTAAGGGCATTTGAACAGCGCCATCCCATAGCTGTCTGTTTGATCTAATTTTTGCGCTCTGCGCCTTGTATATTATTATACAGGTTCGGTTAGTTAGTTTTTATTTTTTGTTGAAATTCTTTGTTTTTTGAAAGATAATAAAATTATGTCAAAAAAAATAAGTCCAAATTTTGCATAATAGAATAACAATTTATTTTAATCATAATTTATATTAGTATGAATACATTACAAATCAGTAACTATTACACTTGCACCGAACCGAACCGTAACACAACAAGCACCTCTCATTCTAAACCTAAATCGCTCTGCTCTGCAAGATTTCACTTTCCCGTGATAAAACGCAAACACACTGATTTTTTTTGGATTTTTATCTCAAAAGAAATGTTAACAAAATTCCACTTCAACGCGAACATAAAAAAAATCTTCGCGAAAAACAAACTTGGCAAGTTTTATGAGTTTTATCGATGTGCACATCAAGTGCTTGACAAATTCAATTTCCAAAAGACATTTAAAGACACGCAGGATACAGGGCTTAACGGTGCATTTTCATAGGGTCACTGCATCCTAGAAGCCTGGCGTCTCCTAGGGGTAGCGACACGAGTGTCAAAACCGTACTCAAATTTCCATAGACGTTCGTGAAAAATATTCATTTTTATACAGGCTGAAAAAAAAAAATGTTTTAATAAAACTTAAAAAGAACTCGTTTTTATACAGCTTAAGAAATAAAAAATTTATTCCTTGAGTTTTTGGGTTATGAATATTTATTGTAGGTATATTTATTGTTAAAAATCATTTTACTTTAAATATTATTTGTGTTTTTTGTATAAAAATAATACGTAATAAATAAACAAACAGGACAGAAATACATTTGTATGTAAAAAGTTTATTAATACTATATAATATATCAAGGGACAAAATGAAACTTTAATCACAAGGTTTATACGCTATTTTTTGCACTGTTTAGTTTATTTTTCAAGTTTTTTTCTATTTTTTCGGTGTTTTTAGGTTTTGTGGTTCTTTTTTAGTCACTTTTTATCCCGATTTTTACATTTTATTAAAAGACAAAAAAAAGCCCAAAAACAGTTCGAGTTTTAGTAAGGTTCGGCTTTAATTACTTATAATTTTATAGTACATTTCACATAAATATCTTAATATTATTGTTCGAAAGCATAAACTTCGAAAATCACTTTCTTCAAACCGAAATTGGTTCGACAATATTTTTTTTTAATTAAAATTTGTTCAAAAACATTTCTTTGGAAACAAATTTTTCGAAAAAGAAAATTTAGACCTGGCTTGCCAAACTTAACACAACAAAACAAAAACTTTCCTGACATCTTTCCCGGGATCCTAGAGGGTGTGAAACCAAACCGAACCAACCGAAACCTATTTTCGAAAAATGATTTCCCTAAATTAGCTTTCCGGTCCTCATTTTGGAAGGTTGAAATCGGTGTTACTCTAACCTTTGTCATTTGAGCACATCAGGGGGTATCTGGCCCGGTTCGGATACGTTTGCGATCAATTGACAAAGCTTAGGAAAATACCAATTTCGAACTTCCAAAAGGAGGAAAGTAGACAAATTTTCAGACAGTTTACGATCCCGGGAAAGAAGTCAGGTTTTTTTTGAAAAATATGTTATAAAGACCTTGCCTTAGTCAAACTATATGAATTGTGTGAGGTTTGGAAAACCAGGTCTAGAGCGTCTTTTTTCGAAAAGCTTGCTTTCGAAGAAAATGTTTTCTATTCGAAGAAAATGTTTTTGAACAACTATTGCTTACGAACAAATGTCCGTTCGAAAACAAATTTCCGTCAAAGAAATAGTGTTTGAACAAATTTTCGTTTGAAAAAAATTTTTTCGAACAAATTTCCGTTTGAAAAAAATGTTTTCGAACAAATTTCCGAAGGAAGAAAATTTCCGTTCGAAGAAAATACCTAGAGATGGTAAATAAAAATTCTTAGACCTTGAGTTTTTATTGGAAAATGATTTTTTTAAAACTTTTCTATGAGTGTGTGTGTGTGTGTACCTCTTACTTCTACTTTGTTTTGCAATCATGACAGTATAGCTACTTTCGATCTTTATTTGGACCTTTTGTTTTTCAATCTTTTGTATTTTCGACCTTTTGTACTTTCGAACTTTTGTATTTTCGACTTTTTATACTTTCGACCTTTTCTTCGCCGCCCGCGTTTTTTTGAACACTAATAAAAATAATAGTAGGTATATAATAAATCTGGGGCGTACAGTGTTTACTTTTAATCCCACGGCGGGAATTTTCATGCCCGACCGGAAGGAGGGCTATAATTTGCTAAGTGACTAAAAGGGACTTTAATGCCAAGGTTTATTTTTATATACTAAAAATAATAATAATCATAAACTAAATAAATAGGTATTAAACCACATCGTACTGTAGTTTTAGCAAGTCAACCCCCCGTATATAATAAAACAGTGGGCAGTGAGAGTTGTCATGGCATTACATTAAACAAAATTCAGTCAGATGCATTGTCATTGGTATAACAAACAATGTGGAAAAAATAATATTTATTTCATAACAAACTAAATAAGTTTAGTCGAGAAAAAGTTCGAATTACATTTCTCGAAGATGGAAGAAACAAGGGACCAAACAATAAAGCATATTTTTACTTTGAGATAAGCATGGAAAAGGTCACCGAAGAAAGAAAGCTTTCAGTACCGAAAATGATGCAATAAACAGAATTACGAAAATTTCACCGAAAAGGTATTCCTAGTTTACATCCTGGAGAAGTCTAGAAAGTGAAATGCTTAGTTTATATGGAAGCAATATTCTATGCCGAAGGACACGAAATGAACCAAGTCATCGGCAAAGTACAGTAAGCTTACGGCAAGCTGGAAGCAACAAAATAATCGTTATGATGTGTATATCTCAATTCCTTTTTGATAATATATATATAATAAATTTGATAATATATATATAATAAAAAGCAATGGTCCCAATTTACTACCTCTTCTTAATGTTGTATTGTCATGGGACCACTACGTGTGTACCAAATTTCATTCAAATCGGATAATGGGAAGTGTGTCAAAAACGCTTCACAAGATTTGTTAGACCGAACATCTGAAGCTAAATAAAAGCTTGTAAAAAATTGCGTAAAGGATTTTTTAAAGATGTTTTTATATAAATAATATATTTTATTTTTCATCTACACATTTTATCAAAAAAAAAAAAAAATTAGACCGGCGCCGAGTTGGCCGGCGCCCAGTTGGCGGCGCCGAGTTGGCCCGGCGCCCAGTTGGCTCGGCGCCCAGTTGGCGGCGCCAAGTTGGCGGCGCCCAGTTGGCGGCGCCGAGTTGGCGGCGCCCAGTTGTCCTAGACCGTCCAGGGGTACGTTCAGATTGAAACGTCGGGCGAGACCTCTTGCCGAGCGAATGACGTCATGGGTAAATCGCCGGACGTCTTGCCTTTGTGAACGGTATGGGTGTAATAAACATAACCTTAAAATATATATAATTTTTAAATTATTGATAAATTTGATCAGGGTTAAAAATTTGTTACAGTTTATTTAGTAGAGGTAGCATAAACACAAATAAGTGTTTTTTTTGTTTTGAAAAATGGAAATAGAGAGTCTTTTGGAGTACCCGACTTTTGGTGGCTGACAGAGTTTTATTAGACAAATAAAGTTTTGTTTTAGATTTAAAAGTTGTGTTTTCTGAAAATTTATTTTCTTTGTTGTACAAGCAATACAGGTTTTAAGTTCCTCTGCTCAACATTTTCAAAGGAAATAAATAAATTTGATAATTAATAGTTATATGTACATACATGTGCAATATAATATAATAGCGTATGACAGTGAGAATGCGAAAGAAGACTAATTCTCAAAGTGTTTGCTGGGGCGTTGAGAGATCTTCAATTACATTATATCAAACCTCTTTATATGGTTACATTATTTACTATTAAATAAAGAATACAAATATACATAGTTTAAATGTCTTTTATTTTAATTTGAAAGCACAAAGTAATATCTAGGTATAATATTATTTATATTCCTATAACAATTTGTCCAAATAATAATCCATTCTCTACATTCTCCTAAGTAGAAACTAAACAGTCAAAATGAAATTCTGTAAAGGATCCATTTGCATTTGAAAGAGTGTTTTCCTAAAAGGAGTGCCGCTGCAAGAGGATTCTGCTTGAAAAACTGCTTGATACTCTAAAAACAACTCACACTGCCAAGGGTTATTCCAAAGCCAATTGTCCTCATTGCATGGAGCCATGTGAAACCAGTACCCAATAGTTTTGAGGGTCAATTTATACAGCAACATAACAAAAAATTGAATTTCAGGGTTAATTTTGGTATTTTCGTTTTTTTTTCTGCCAGCTGATTATGGTAAAATGGAGCTTTAAAACAAGGCATTAACTTTATCCATTGTGCTATGTTACTATGGGTAAACCATCATGCATACCCTAGCTAAAATCCCACAAAGAAAAATACTCTGTCAATCTATGTGCACCTAAGCTCACACTAGGTACTATAGTTATAGTGTGCGTGTGAGCTAATATAACTAAAAACTAAAGTATATTACCTTTCGTTTGATACGATGTTTTGACTTAAACTCTAATTTTTAAAATCTACCTTCACCATTTTTTTTTTTAACTAAAATGTAGGTTGTTTAACTCCAGACTTAATTACATTTTGTTTGATATCACACACAGTTGGCGGCGCCGAGTTGGCCCGGCGCCCAGTTGGTCCGGCGCCCAGTTGGCGGCGCCGAGTTGGCCGCGCCCATTTGGCGGCGCCGAGTTGGCGGCGCCCAGTTGTCCCATTCCGCCCCTGGAGACGCCAGGCTTCCAGAATGCAGTGACCCTACATTTTCTGCTGGGATAGCGCCATCGCGGAGCTATCGTCCTGAACTAAAAATACGGGGTGGGGTGTAGCGGTAAAAATATTTGGCGGGAATGCCGATTTGTCATTACTATTTTTTAATTGGTGTACTGTGAATAAAATCATCACCGTTACACATGTCATTTTTGACATATTTCAATATTTTGAGATTCTCCAAACAATATTTTTATATTGGCGTACCTCAAGGTAGTAAATTGGGACCATTGCTTTTTATTATATATATATATATATATATATATATATATATATATATATACCTTTCAAATATTTTAAAATTTTGTCAAATTCAAATGTTTGCCGACGACACATTATTGTATATAAAAGGTACCTCTATAAATGAAATAATACATCAAAATATGTATAAATTCAGATATAAAATTGGTTTTAGATTGGCTTAATGTAAATAAATTAAAATTAAATGTAACAAAAACTAAATGCGTGGTACTTTATTCAAGAATTGATCTTAAGAATACTAACATTTCGATTGATAATGAAAAATTAGAAATTGTAGATTTATTTAAATATTTGGGCATAAATATAGATTCTAAATTAAAGTTTGAAAAATATTTTGATTATATTGTTTCAAAAATTGCAGGAAAAACTGGTTATCTAAATAGAATCAGTTCACATTTATCAATTTTTTCTAAAAAATGTATATATAATACCATCATTTTGCCTCACTATTTATCGATGGCCTAACTGCAATATCCCGTATTTGAAATAATGCAACCTTACAGGGGAGGTGAAAAACAGTATAGGTAACACATATAGGGTTATTAGGTATAAAAAATATATTTGCTATATTTGTGATTTCCCGCAACGCATATATGTCTTATATCGTTGTACACCATGAAAGAAGCCAGCTCATTTTGCCTAAATCACAAATAATTGCAGTTAGGCCATCGTTATACTGTTCTGTGCGAATTATTTTAAATTCAAATAAATACACAAGAATCATAGATATGGTAAAAAAACTTAAAAGACTTAATGTAAAAAAATTTATATGTTTTTATGTAGGTATGTGTGTTTATATAAAAAATAAATGTATCTTTAAATGTCTCTAAGAAGTTCATGATATTAACACAAGAACAAAAGAAGACTTTCACGCAAATATTTCCTCTAAATTAATAGTACATAAATCGATATTTAAAAAGGATTAAGTGAACATAATAAATTAAAAAAGAACAAACAGAATTTTTAAAATTGTTAAAAGATTTATTATATTTGAACCAGTTTTAAGTTATATGCTTTTTTTAAGATTGAAATTGTAAACTAACCAAAGTACAGGGTGATTCTTTTAATTTCAAAATCCCTAAAACTCGATTATTATTTGCACTAAACAGTTTTTAAAAAACTGGTTGTTGTAGTAAATTATGGCTACTTCTAGGGGCGCGGCAAGCGGGCGCCTTTTCCAAAAGACGTATAAATTATCAAAATCTTACCAATTATGTATTGTGTAATACGTAATATTAATAATTAAGTTTTAAAAAAAATTTGCTTAGAGCAATTTCTTTTAATTTTCCAGTAGATATTTATATTAAAAGGTTTTCCTTTCACTTGAGATCTTTTAAGTTATCTTAACACCTCCTCCTCATGTAGTGGTATTTTTGCGTTATCTAGGTTAAGCAGTGTGGTACGCAGAAATTAATCCTGGGGGGGGGCTTAACCGCAGATGCATCCTGTGCAATCGATACATTTTAATCTTGATATTTGGGAGAATTCATGTTTCAGGGGTCTGCTATATCGAAAAAAAATTCAAAGCTGTTAACGAAGCCCCCTGGTAGGGGCAAAAATGTATACTCTGCCACTTGACCACTTCTTAATTTTATATACTTTAACTGTAAGCATCTTATTTTGACCCTAACCGCAAAATCAGAAAATCACACATTCAAGATATTTTATTGGCCGACCCATATCATAAAATACAAAACATTTTGTGGCAGTTTATATCGAAATTATGTTTATGGCTCCTGGGGGCTATTATTTGTTTTAAGACTATCCAATTTATCTTTCACGTTACTGTACCTGCACAGCTAGATCTCAATAAATTAGAGTATTACATACCAGTACCCCCCAGTTGACTATATTTAAAAAAATAAAACTACTTTTTTTTTAAAGCCAAAAAATTAGTACTTGAATGCCGATGTGCATGCCAAGTTTCATTACTGTAGCTTAAATCGTTCAGAATTGAAAAACATTTTAACACCACCCAATTTTGGGTCTGTTAACCCATCAGGCAGTGTTGGTGAGATCGTTATTAATCGAATAAAACAGGTGTTGTAAATTCTTCATCAAATAGCCCACGATGGCCAAATTTTGACGCTATGGCCCCGGAGTATAAAGACTTGAAATCAATAACGGGCTAAGTGCCTCTAGTCGATTTTAAGTTATTGATTTTTTTGTCCTGGCGGTAAGTTTTTATCAAAATAGTAATAATAGTACCTAAGTTATGCGAAAAAAATGTCGTTTTCTTAATAAAGACAATAAAGTTGGCATAATTATTACCTACACCTAAAGGGTCAACCTGACATGCAGAACGTCATTCCAAGTGGTGGCTGGCAACCTGGAGTGACGGAGAATTGTGGGGATTGGTGAGGATGACTAATTTTTTTGGAAATTATACAAAAACTAGCTGTTTTGGCATAGTCGATATGAGTATCATTTTATAGGATATAAAGATTTAAAAAATATATTTAAGGTCCTCACACCTGACGTGATCCTAAAAAAATAGAATTTATTCCAAAAAAGACGACTTCTGATGGCATTTTAGCGATATGTTATTTTTACTGAGTTATTTGTGTCTGTGTCTTAGACTGAGACCATACAAAACGCCTTCAGCTGATCCGCACCTCACATCAGCTATTTACAAAAATGTCCAGTGAACCTTCCTTGATGCCAAATAATCCAGAGAAAATTTGGCGCCATTATTAGTGAAACCGACTGTACATGTTGTTGACGTTTTGAGGGTTGAGAGCTGCGGGACTGTATGCGCACTGGTCGTTTTATAAAATCTGGGTGCAAAAATCCTTAAAAGGACGATGTAAAAATATTAATTTTTCCGAGCCACACAAAGACAATATAGAGGATTGGCACTCACCTTTTCAGCTGTTTCCGTCGTCCAGAGGAGCTCCTCTCGCTGGCCCAGTCGTTGCAGTCGCTCCACACTAGAATCACTTGTTTGTGTAATGGTTTAGTTTTATTTTCTAAGAATGTTATTGGATTTTTTGGTTAATAGAATTTATCACCATGCTGCGTGGTGATCTCGATAGAATACGACAGACGAATCTTTTTTTTGGTTACGCCTCTTTGCGCAGATTCATTTTTTGTAGATGGCGCTGGCGTTTTGCTTGTGCCAATCAAATTGAAATTGTGTGGGTTTTCCGAATACGGGAATTTGGCGCAAAATTTGAATTTAAAATTAAAGTTGCACGAACATTTTCCGCCCACTTAAAACGAAGTTTTACATTGAGATTAATTGAATAAACAAATGGCTATATAAAAAGAATATAAGTTAATTCAAAACCTTAAAGGGTAGGTAATTAAATCCGTTTTAGGTTTATAGATCAAAAGGAAAAAAAAATGAAAAAAAAAAATAAAATATATTCTAGATAACGACACACGAAACAAAAGAAGTTGCTTGGGAGTTTAGTGCGCATCTAAAGGTAGTGGGCACAACTTGACCACGGGACGAGTGAAAAGTCCGTGTTGTGTTTTAACAGTAGCAACTCGAATGTAATTATCCCTACCAGGATGTACAGATACTATTCTACCCAGCAACCAGTGTAATGGCGGCCTAGTTTCATCCTTAATTAATACAAGCGTATCTAGCTTGATTTCAACCGAAGGGTCCGACCACTTAGAACGCTGTTGTAAAGTATTTAAGTACTCGAGTTTCCAACGCTTCCAGAAATCGGCATGAATTCGTTGGATAAGTTGCCAACGATTAAGGGTATTAACCTTAAGGGTAGAAAGGTCAGGATCAGGACACGAATTAAGGGGTTCCATTGTGAGGAAATGACCCGGAGTCAAAGACGTAAGATCGTTTGGGTCAGAGCTTTGCTCACAAAGGGGTCGAGAATTGAGTAATGCCTCTATTTGGGCGAGGAGAGTATAGAGCTCTTCGAAGGTTAGTATCTGGTCACCGATGACCCGATACAAATGTGTTTTTATGGATTTGACTCCTGCTTCTGCTAGACCATTTAGGTGGGGGGCTCCCGGACTATTAAGACACCATTTGATTTTTAAGCTCTCAGAAGCTAATTTCGAAAGATTATGGAGCTCCTTAATAGCCCCAACAAAGTTTGAGCCTCTATCACTTGTGATTTGGACACAAGTGCCACGTCTAGCGACAAAGCGTCGTAAAGCAGCGATGCACGCCTCTGTGGTTAAATCCGAAACAAGCTCGATATGGATTGCCTTGACAGAAGTATCGACAAAGACTGCGATATATGATTTACCAACTTGTGCTCCACGACGTCTCTGACCTACAAAGGTTTTGATTGGGCCTGCATAGTCTAAGCAAACGTGTGAAAAACATTTTAATTGTGACGTTCTAAAAGAAGGTAAATCCGACATGTACGGAGTATACGGTTTTGGTTTTAAGCGAAAGCAGGGAATACATTTCAATAAAACCCTCTGAATAGCTCGACGTGATGACATAATCCAAAACTTTTGACGAATTAAGTATTGGACTGTGTTTATTCCGGGATGTAAATTTTCGTTATGAGTTTGAATAATGATCAATTGGGTTAATCTATGAGATTTCGGTAATAATAAGGGATGTTTTGCCTCAAAGGAGAGTTGAGAATGCCGTAAGCGTCCGCCCACTCTAAGGAAACCCAGTTCGTCCAAAAAGGGCGCGAGTTTGCGAAACGGCTTAGGTAATAGCTGAGTATTTTGAATTTTTTGAATGATATCCGAAAAACACTCTTCTTGGACCCTTTTAACTAAAACAAGTAGAGCCTTGTGTAGTTCAAAAGCGGAAAAAACGCCGGATAAAGGGTCAACTGAGGTTTTTCGATTGTGAATAAGTCTTAGAAAATGACAAATGATTTTTTGAATGGTATTTAAATTGGATATTTTATCGATTAGTCTATCAAAAAAGTTTTGATTTTGAATTTCTGCCGTCAGCACCACTGAATTTTCCGGTTTTTCTTCTTTGAGAACCTCGTCTGGAACTCCCAAAGAACGTTCATTTATAAACCTTTGAATTTGCCACTCCGTAGTGGGCAAGGTAATCCATGGAGGGCCGTGAAACCAAAGAGGGTGATTTATTAAGTTATTGGGCGACAACCCTCTGCTAGCGCAGTCGGCAGGGTTCTCGAGTGAAGTAATGTGATACCATGGGACTTCGGGGATTGTTTCTTGAATACGACTCACGCGGTTTGCCACAAAGGTCTTCCACTTGTGAGGTGAAGATGTGACCCAATGAAGCGTGACCTGTGAGTCCGAGAACGCAAGAATTTCATCGATTACGAGTAATGATGAATAGGTGCGAATAACTAGTTCGAGTAAATCAGCTAATAGAGTAGCTCCAAGTAGTTCCAAACGTGGGATTGAAATAGTGTGTAAGGGAGCAACCCTTGACTTGCCCATGACTAGAGCAGTTTTGATAATTTTATTTGGTAATTCGACGCGAACGTATACGCAAGAAGCGTATCCTAGCTCGGATGCATCGCAGAAACCTAGCAATTGACATCGTTGAATATTATTCGAAAAAATATGTCTAGGTATACAAAGATTCGAAAGAGTGGTTAATTGATTATTGAATTGATTCCAAAGAGTTTTGATTGGATCGGGGGGTATTTCATCCCAATCAGTTTTGCATAACCAAAGTTTTTGCATAATCACTTTGGCTAAAAATGAAACAGGCGATAAGAAACCTATAGGATCCCAAATTTTAGCGATAGCCGATAAAATATTCCTTTTGGTGCAAGGTTTTTCACAAGGGGTACAAGAATAGGTAAAAGTATCTGTAGAAGGGTGCCATTGAAGGCCCAACACCTTAATCGATGTTGAAGAATCGTCTTCAAAGGTAACAGGGATCTGACAATCAGCGGGCGACAAATGTGAAAGAAGTTTCGGATTATTTGATGCCCATTTTCTTAATTCAAATTTTCCCAATTTAAGCAACGCTATTAGATCCTTTTGAAGTGATAAAGCACCTTCTAGAGAGTTAGCTCCACAGCAAATATCGTCCATGAAAATGTTATTCAAAAGGACCTGGGATGCTTCAGGATAATTCTTAGCCTCCAGGATGGCTAGTTCTCTAAGAGTTCTAATAGCTAAATAGGGACTTGAACTAACACCAAACGTCACTGTATTAAGCCTGTATTCCTGCAGGGGTTCATTGGGATCAAATCGCCAAAGTAGCCTTTGGTAGTCCCGATGAATTGGATTGATTTGAATTTGCAAAAAGTGCTGTTTTATATCAGTCAAAAATACGATAGAATAAAATCTGAATTTTAATAGAATTTCGGAAATATCGGCTTGTAATTTTGGTCCTATTAAAAGAGTTTCGTTCATGCTTAGGCCTTTCGAACCCTTAATCGAGGGGTTAAAAACCACCCGGAGTTTAGTCGTTGATTTGTCAAGACGAAGGACTCCGTGATGTGGTAAATAAGAACATAACTGAGGTCTAGGTTCGGATCTTGAAATTAAAGACATGTGCCCGTTTTTGAGATATTCTCTCATAAAATCCGAGTACATACTATAGAAATTTGAATTTTTTATTAAGCGAGATTCGAGAGACAAAAATAGACGATATGCCACTGAATATGTGTCTCCTAGGTCAGGAGGGTCAATGTGACGAAAAGGCAAATTTACAGTAAATCGGCCCGAAATATCTCTAGTGGTAGTTTTTTGGAAAATCTCTTCACATCTTTTTTCTTCGGGTGAGAGAAACGTTTTTGACTTAATTGATTCTAGTTCCCAAAATCTGCGAATATTAAAGTCGAGAGACTGCTCACAGGAAGTAAAGTACGAATTGACTTGAGGTGAAATATTTATGCTTTGAGTTTGGCCCATCAAGACCCATCCAAAAACTGTCTCAAAAGCGGAGGGTAGGCCGTGAGGTCCTGGAATTCGTCCTGATTGGACGATTTCTGTGTAAAGTTGTGCACCTAAGAGTAAGTCAATTGGACCAGGGTTGTAAAATTGATTATCTGCAAGCTTTAGATTTGAAATATGACTCCAATTGGATGAATCTACCTGTACTGAGGGCATATTCGAACAGAGTTTCGGTAAAACGAAGACTTGAATAGAAAAGGTAGGCTCTTGTTGGCCTAGGGCTCGAATAGTGCAAGTAGAAATGCCGTTAGTGGCCGATGAAGATTGATTTAGTCCCAGAACAGGGATCGAAATTTTGTTTCTTGGCAAGCCTAACCTGTTAAGACAAGCTTCGCTTATCAGGTTAGCTTGGCTACCGCTGTCCAGAAGTGCTCGGACAGGTTGGTAGTTACCCCGACTATCCAGTACCTCTAATTTTATAGTCGCTAGAAGCACTGTCGTCCGGGGCGTCAAGGTGGATAACGAAGAGTATTGATTTGTAGATGTATTTGGATTCGAATTGATTTGAATTGAATTTGAACTGGGTTGAACAAAACTAGGGTTCTGTTGGCTAAGACTTGAATTTGAATTCTGATACGATAAGTTTGTGCCTGTGCTAGGCACGGCCACTTGATTTGAATTAAAACTTTGATTTAAGTTCGAATTTTGATTTGAATTTTGGCTTGAATTAACAAAGGATTGACTTGAATTCTGACGGATTGAATCTGTCGTTTGCGATAGATGAATAAGACTATGGTGCCTATGTCGACATACCCTGCAGTTGTAGGTACTACTGCAGTCGATTACTTGATGATTTGAACGTAAACAGTTGATACATAACGATTGTTGTTTTACATAAGTAAAACGATCTGAAGGAGATTTGGAAATAAAAACACCACACTGCGAGAGTGGATGAAAAGAATTATTGCATAATTTGCACTTATAGGGTTGTTGGTTTTGTCGAAATTGAGTATTGGATTGTTTATTTGATACTTGTGAGTGCGTATGCGCTAAAAAATTTGATGGAGGGCTTGATTTGTACTGATTATTTGAATAAGAATTATATTTTTGGTTACTAGAATTCGAATAATTTGGTTTTTGCTGTTTGGAAGTCGAAGGTTGCATTTGCGTATTTTGGGGAGATAGCTGTACTGTTTCAAGAGCACGGCATTGGTTAATAAGAAACTGAATTAGATTTTGATATGTTGGAATCTCGGTAGTACTATACTTTAATTCGAAAGCGGTTCTTGTGGTTTGATCGATTTTTGATAATAAAATTGAAAATAAACAAAAACACCACGACGTTACTGGAAATTCAAGATTTTCGAGCGCCGCAATATTCTCGGAAAAGGTATCTACCAAGACTCTAAGATCCTTTGCTGACTGGTTTCCCTTTAAAGAATTTGCATAGTAGATTGAGTTCCAGTAGGTACTGGCTAAAAGTCTTTTATTTTGATAGCGATCTGTTAATACCTTCCAGGCGATTGCGTAATTGCTTGCCGTTAATTTTATAGAACTTAAAATATTAAGTGGTTCGCCCTCAAGGAAGGTTAGCAAATGTTGAAATTTCCTTATATCGGAATAATTAGAGTTTTCGTGAACCAAACAAGAATAAACATCGTAAAAGGTTGGCCACTTTTTTACGTTTCCATTAAAGCAAGGTACCTTTAAAGGGCCCAGATCATCGCTACGTGAATAGTGTGAAGTTGCGGGGGTGAAATTTGAGTGAACTGAATCGGAACATAAACTCGAAAAAAGAACTTTAGCTTGGTGGTAGAATAGATCCGTATCTTTCCTAATTTTGTCTTGTACTTCGAACTCATCGTCGTCGTCGTCTTTCAAGAGACCTATGATGTCATTATGAATGTTTTTAAATTGTTCATAGTGATCATCTAACGATTCGTAAAACGCCTTAAAAATTGGCAAGGAAGAACTATCTGATTTAGCTTTTGTTCCCAAGTTATACGTTTCCGTAATACGAGATATTGAAACTTTGCGTTGATTCTCAAGCTTTTTTAACGACATATTGTTAATTAAAAAAATAAAAAATATTTAAAAGGAATAAAACTAACACTTGACCCCTAGTGACTTTAATCAGTCCAAAAGAGTCCGACAGCATATATTTTATTATCGATTTCTCGAATAAACGCAAAAACTGTTATCCTAGGTCGCGATTTTTCTCCCAAATAAATGCACAGAAAACAAATTGTACCTACTACCGTTTCTCTTATTATTTACAGGTAAATACTAATTCTACTAGATGTGTTTGTTTACCTGTTAAATAAGAATAAAGCATTCAACTCACAAGCACTTTTGTTGTTTTGAATAACTATAACATATTATTTAAACAAATAACTATTATTTAAACAACTTTCGATTTTTGAATCAAAACAAACGACGTACGAAGTGCCAATTTCGGCTGCAATGAAATGTGGGTGGAGCCACCGTTAAGCCACGCAAGGGGGGACGGAACCTCCTTTCTAAACCGGACACGGCAACAACGAGCCAAAATGGCGAGACGAAAATCTAATATTTTTAGCAAACAAATTTTAAAAAACTATCTGGGTCGTGGGACCAGAAAATGTTGACGTTTTGAGGGTTGAGAGCTGCGGGACTGTATGCGCACTGGTCGTTTTATAAAATCTGGGTGCAAAAATCCTTAAAAGGACGATGTAAAAATATTAATTTTTCCGAGCCACACAAAGACAATATAGAGGATTGGCACTCACCTTTTCAGCTGTTTCCGTCGTCCAGAGGAGCTCCTCTCGCTGGCCCAGTCGTTGCAGTCGCTCCACACTAGAATCACTTGTTTGTGTAATGGTTTAGTTTTATTTTCTAAGAATGTTATTGGATTTTTTGGTTAATAGAATTTATCACCATGCTGCGTGGTGATCTCGATAGAATACGACAGACGAATCTTTTTTTTGGTTACGCCTCTTTGCGCAGATTCATTTTTTGTAGATGGCGCTGGCGTTTTGCTTGTGCCAATCAAATTGAAATTGTGTGGGTTTTCCGAATACGGGAATTTGGCGCAAAATTTGAATTTAAAATTAAAGTTGCACGAACACATGTAAGAGAAATATTACTATTATTTAAAAACAATAATTGCTATTGACTAATTTTTTAGACAAGGGGCAATGAACTGTTCGAAAACCTGAGTTAATATTTTTTTAAAACTATTACCTAATTAGTTAAAAAATAATTTTTATCTGTATCTATACCTACCTGCACAAAATTTTAAAGATTATTTAAATTGGTGTACAACAATTAATCAATAATAATCAAAAAACGATTTTTTTAAAGTGGATAAAAAAATAAGTTTCAATCAACGGCGGTTTTGGAACTAAAGTCTGGGGAGTAATGGTGAAAAAGGTGATCTGTGGTGAAACTATGACCGTAACAAGCGCAATGAAAAAAGCAAATAGAAAATATTCGCACAGGACAAAAGCCCAGACAGACAAGGCAAAAAGCGCACATAGTAAAACAGCTCACAGGGGAATCATACAACGAAAATTTTTAAGTTAAAAAAATAGTTCATTGGTATTTTTCAAAAAAAAAAAAAAAAATTGACGCCATGGGGGCAATTCTTTACATTTCAAAAAATTTGACGAAATTTGAAAAAATGTGACATAATCTGGCGCTTAAGATTTCTCGTTTAAAAGGCAATTTTTAAACTTAAAGACTTACCTAAAAGGCCATTTCCCACTTTTTGATAGATGTAGCTTCACGATATAATATTTGTTTTTAATTAAAAACCCGTAATTTGTTGAAAATTTTTAATTTAAAAATTGTAAATAAATTCAAAGCAGAAACCCATTAACCACACAAACTGAAATGTCAGATTTCGTCACATTTCGTCACATTTCTTTCAAATTTATGAGTCCTATTCGTTTTCTTTATGAGGTCAGCTAAGTTTACCTTCTTTCTTTGTTTTTCACGGTAAAATTAACAAAGAGGGACTAACTGCATGTCGTGGAAGGGTCGCTACAAAATTAGCTCTACGCTGTTGCCACCGTTATATTTGAACGGATTTTTAAGGGAATGTCAAATTATTTCTTTAAAATCTGCCAGAAAAATCTGACTAAGTGGTGATCCTGGTCAAATTATTGAAGTGGCGATTATTTTTTTACTTTTATTATCAAAGCTAGGCAGGTATATAGTTTTTTATTCTGGGGGCCTCCCATATAGAAACTGCTGTTCTTCAGTGACGGCCCATGACACAGCCTTCGTAAACCATAGAGAAAATAATAAATTGTCTCTGTCGTAAACTAACACGAAGGCTGCGCCAATGAGGTTTTGGATAGGCTAATTAGAAATACTAGGGTCACTGCATCCTGGAAGCCAAGCGTCTCCCAGGGGTAGCGACACGAGTGTCAAAACCGTACTCAAAATTCCATAGACGTTCGTGAAAATACTCATTTTTATACAGTCTGAGAAAAGAAAAATGTTTTAATAAAACTTAAAAAGAACTCGTTTTTATACAGCTTAAGAAATAAAAAATATGTTCCTTGAGTTTTTGGGTTATGAATATTTATTGTAGGTATATTTATTGTTAAAAATCATTTTCTTTTAAATATTATTTCTGTTTTTGTATAAAAATAATACGTAATAAATAATCAAACAGGACAGAAATACATTTCTATGTTAAAAGTTTATTAATAGTATATAATATATCAAGGGATAAAATGAAACTTTTATCACGATGTTTATACGCTATTTTTCGCACTGTTTAATTTATTTTCCAAGTTTCCAAAAGACAAAAAATGCCCAAATACAGTTCGAGTTTTCGTAAGGTTCCGCTTAATTATTTATAATTTTATAGTACATTTCATATAAATATCTTAATATTATTGTTCGAAAGCATAAACTTGGAAAATCATTTTCTTTAAACCAAAAATTGTTCTAAAACATATTCTTCGAACAAAAGATTGTTCGAAAACGATTTCTTCAAACAGAAATTTTTCGAAATCATTTTCTTCGAACAGAAATGTGTTCGAAAACATTTTCTTTGAACGGAAATTTGTTCGAAAATATTTTTTTTAATAAAAATTTGTTCAAAAACATTTTTTCGAAAACAAATTTTTTGAAAAAAAAATATTTAACCTGGCTTGCCAAACTTAACACAACTCATATAGTTCGACTAATGGGGTTTTTTTCTCACAATTTTTGGAAACAAAAACTTTCCTGACTTCTTTCCCGGGATCCTAGAGAGTGTGAAACCAAACCGAACCAACCGAAACCGATTGTCGAAAAATGATTTCACTAAATTAGCTTTCCAGTCCTCATTTTGGAAGGTTGAAATCGGTGTTACTCTAACCTTTCTTAATTGAGCACATCAGGAGGTATCTGGACCGGTTCGGATACGTTTGCGATCAATTGACAAAGTTTAGGAAATTACCAATTTCGACCTTCCAAAAGGAGGAAAGTAGACAAATTTTCAAAATGTTTACGATCCCGGGAAAGAAGTCAGGGTTTTTTTGAAAAAATATGTTAGAAAGACCTTGCCGTAGTCAAACTATATGAATTGTGTTAGGTTTGGAAATCCAGGTCTAGAGCGTCTTTTATCGAAAAACTTGCTTTCGAAGAAAATGATTTCTATTCGAAGAAAATGTTTTTGAACAACTATTTCTTACGAACAAATTTCCGTTCGAAAACAAATTTCCGTTCAAAGAAATGGTGTTCGAATAAATTTCCGTTTAAAAAAAAATGTTTTCGAACAAATTTCCATTAGAAGAAATTGTTTTCATAAAAATTTCCGTTCTAAGAAAATGTTTTCGAACAAAGTTCTGCGACCCGTCGTGTTGCTACCGTGAGTTTTTATTGAATGTTGATTTTTTAAAAACTTTTCTATGAGTGTGTGTGTGTACCTGTGTGTCTCTTAATTCTACTTTGTTTTGCAATCATTACAGTGTAGCTACTTTCGATCTTTGTTTGAACCTTTTGTTTTTCAATCTTTTGTATTTTCGACCTTTTGTACTTTCGAACTCTTGTGTTTTCGACTTTTTGTATTTTCGACCTTTTCTTCGCCGCCCGCTCTTTTTTGAACACTAATAAAAATAATAGTAGGTATATTATAAACCTGGGGCGTGCAGTGTTTACTTTTAATACCACGGCGGGAATTTTCATGCTCGACCGGAAGAAGGACTATAATTTGCTAAGTGACTAAAAGGGACTTTAATGCCAAGGTTTATTTTTATATACTAAAAATAATAATCATAAACTAAATAAATAGGTATTAAACCACTTACCGTACTGTAGTTTTAGCATATCAACCCCCCGTATATAAAAAAACAGTGGGCAGTGATAGTTGTCATGGCATTACATTAGACAAAAGTCAGTCAGATGCTATCAAACTAAGGTCACTCATCGTCAAGCAAGGTAAAGCTTGCTTGACGATGAGTGACCTTATAACAAACAATGTGGAAAATTTTTTATTTATTTAATGACAAATTAATTAAGTTTAGTCGAGAAAAACTTCGAATTACATTTCTCGAAGATGGAAAATAAAGCATATTCTTGCAATAAACAGATTTTCGAAAATTTCACAGTTTCCTGGTTTAGAGCCTGGAGAAGTCTAGAAAGTTAAATGCTTCATTTATATGGAAGCAATATTCTATGCCTAAGGTCACAATAACGATCAAAACGAACCAAGCCATCGGCAAAGTACAGTAAGCTTACGGCAAGCTGGAACAAAATAATCGGTATCGTGTATATATCTTGATTCCTTTTTGTTTTTTGTATTATGATAAAATAAAATAATCCAAAAACCTATATTTTGCCTATATGGTTTTAAAGAAATTACTTTCAATCACTGGGGACAAGAAATACTACCTTAGCCCATGAAAAAAGGGATTAAACGTTGTAACGTGTCATTTTTACGTTTAAGACAACGTTACATATTTGTTTATTTAGGTAAATAATCAAGGCTCTTTGATTCGTCTTTCTGTACACAAATATATAGTATTTTATAGAGCTAGGTTTGGAGGTTATATAGTGTCCAAAAAGTTACCTTATAAAGGAGACATTCCATCGAATTACTGTGGACACTACGCACATCGCATTATCTGGACATCGTAATTGGAATTTAGGATCACGGGCTTCGGGAAAAATCACATAAAGATTTTGATTGTTTTGTTTTTATCTGTGGAATTTTGTGATTCACTTGACGTTCATAAGGTTAAACAGCTGTTATGCTGGGGAATGGCGGCGTTGCCGCATCACAAATGGATTCAGTAACAGGAAGGAAACATTTAGATGAACATTTCATTCCCTTACGTTTATTTCGAGGATATTGGGACAATCCGAACCTCATGTCCTTCACGGATTAACTAGTTTTGATAGTACGAAAACATATTTGGGTCGACCAGGAACAACCGAGGCTCCGCCACTTTGATATCTTTATTAATTTGATAGGGAAAGGATAAAATAAATACGAGTTATGCACTTTGGTAAAGGGGAGATAAACGAGGGATAAAAACCAGGACTAAAAGAATAAACGAAATCGTGTGAGTTAACATCTGAACACTCTTGTGCCTTTAAGCAATAGTTCAGTGTGTATTTTTGGGTTCAGGTTCAGAAACAACTTTATTACTGTAGAAATGTTTTACAAAAATGGCGTCAAACCTTATGAATCTTAGAGAAAACATATATAAAGAGCAAAGGAAACTTGTGACTAAAACTGTAGCTAAAATACAACTAAATTCTACACTGAGTATAGCTTTACTCATATGGGAATTGGTTGAGTGTTCGAATATTCCTGGGTTTGCTGCATGCCCTGATCTCCAGTAATTGATTTTACAGTTGATGGTTTCAATGCTGAGCTTCTTCTAGTCCGTCGGGTTATTCTTCTTCTACTTGATATGTTGGTGGGGGTCCGGTAGGCAAATGTTCGGTCAAATGTATGGAGGGTGTCTCGACGTCCTTGTTATAAAAATTTCAACCGTGGAAATAGATCCGACAACACCTCAAGGTTTGTTTTACGTACTTCCTATCCCCTTGGTCGGTGCTGCCCCTATATACCTGTATAGAACTATCGCTGTATCTCCTCATTGGTTACTTTGAAAACCCCGGGTTTTTCTTCCAGGCTTGCCACTGAATGTAGAGATTTATTTTTGGCGGAAAAGTTTTTTATAAATAGGTTTGCATCCTTTATTTGAATTTCACCGGGAAGATTAGGTTGGTACTATTGCGTTTTACCGTCCCCACTCCCCACCAAATTTACAAAACGGTTTCCGGCCACTGCATTATTCTGGTATTCTCGACTAAGTGCTTTGTCTCTCTTTGCTAACAAATTTGGTTGGGTCGACAACAGGCTCTGGGATCGCCATTGTTTTTGGTTTTGGCACTGCAGCGAATTGTAGGAGATATCCCAGAGACTGTGAGGAGTGAGCCGTCGTGTCTAGGCAATCTGGAGTGACGCTCGCACCCTGTTTTGAGGGGGATTTAAGTCGGCCTACGCCATTTGCACGGAAAGAGCATTGGTAAGTTCGATTTTATTTTTTTATTTTTTTTTATTATTTGAGTACTCTTCAAGATAATATTTGCCTCCCAAATTGTAATTATTTTTCGTGGGAAATGTACTTTTTTTGACAAAGGACGTGGGGATTTGTTGGCGTTTTTATATTTTTCTTTTAACCACGTGTTGGATAAAAACTATATATTGTTTTTCTCCTTTGTCTACAGCCCTGTCAATTCCAGCGACGGGACAGTTGGGCTGGACGCTGGTGGAAAGCCGGACGGGCCAGTTATAACCCTGAGAAAGGTACGTTAGGATTATTTTAGTTCATCTGTTTAAATCTACTTTGTTTTATTGAGTCGACATGGGATTATCGAATTAAGTTACTGTGTAGGGGAACTTCGTGCAAAATTGACGAATTCCAGGAAACTGAAACATTTCATTTTCCACAGGGTTCTACGCTCGGGCAAGAATCCCACAACCTTTTTACGCTCGGGCAAGGATCCCACAACCTTTTCACAACCATGGGCTGCCCTAGCACCATGTGCTAAGGGATCTTCAGGGGAGGCGCGGACAGAATAGGACAGGACCCGAAGTAGCAGGAAGAACAACACCAGGTTTACAAAATAAAACACACATGAATTAATCGAGGACCAAGGTAGGAGTTTACTTCAATTTCATACGAGCAAACATTTTTCTGATATAATTTTTTTTCCATAAATCCTAAATATAGTTTTAACACTTCTTGTGAACGCAAGATAAAGGTATGACGTCATAACCCAAGATTTTGCGGCATATTTAATTATATTATTTTTCTGTGAAATTGAACGCCCTTGGCTCTAACTTGTTTCCCTTTTTCATTGATTTATATTTCATGTTTATTCAAGTATTATTCTCAGATTTCAATATTTTTTTGTATTTTGATCAATTTCATTTCCATCCTCCTATGAAAATAAATAAGATGAACTAAATTTTTGTGTTATTTGTACAATCCCAATGACCAACTTTGCAGAGACAAAAAGAGAGATGAGGTTATATTTTTTTTAGCGGTTTCTTTACACTGTTTTACCTTATGGGGTGGATCTCGGACTGGGTTGCTGTCTGTCTCATTCTACCCAACGTAGAATGATGACAGCAGATATTTGATCCAGATCTCCCCTATGACAGAATAATTTTGGAAGTATATCTTATTTTTAACCATCATTTATACAACTGAGTCTCACACTACTGATTCAGATGTAGATAACTATGACCTGTTAAAGGAGTCCATCTACCTGTAAAGTATTTCTGTTTTGTCATCTGAATTCGATCTAATAGAATTTTATTCTGTTTATTTTTTTTTGGCTTTTTAATTACACAAATATTCTGGAAGCCTCGGAAGTATAGAATTTCATTGTTTGGCTACAACGTTTGGGTTGAACTGTATTTTATTTAAGATCTTCTTTGTAAAACATTGGTATTAAATAATGTGGCGCACTTAAAATTTTCTTATTTCTGAACCCCCCCCTTCTCCACTGTATAAAAGTTACCGGGCATATCAATGTTTTACCTAGCTGGAAAATACAGTTCTGCTTCCAGATATTTGTTTAATTATTCAATGGGTTTGTTGTGTCACAAAATGGCGGCAACGCCTTCAAGCTGCCACAAATGTCACACAACGCATTTTAATAGGCCACAAATTGGCGCCCAAAATATTTTTTTAACTTTTTTAAGGCCACTCGTATCCGAGACTCTTGACAAATTGAAAGATGCTAAGTACTTGTCAACTTTAGATATTAAGAGTGCTTATTGGCAAGTACCAATGGAAGAATCATCGAAGCCACTAACAGCATTCATCTGTCGACGAGGTCTCTTCCAATTTAAGCGTTTACCATTTGGTCTTCATAATGCACCTGCAACTTGGCAGAGACTCATAGATAGCATCATAGGAAACGATTTAGACCCCTACGTGTACGTATATCTCGATGACCTCGTAATTGTCACACAGAGCTTTTCTGAACATCTTAGAATTCTTGAGGAAGTCCTACGAAGATTGCAGAATGCAAAGATAACGGTAAGTTGGGAGAAATGCCAACTGTGTAGGCCAGAAATGACTTATTTAGGTTTCGTAGTGGACCGTCGAGGCATCCGAGTTGACCCTAATAAAATTAAAGCCATGTTAGAGCTCCAGAGGCCAAGAACTGTCAGAGAAGTTCGTAGAGTTGTAGGTACAATATCCTGGTATAGACGTTTCATAGAGAATTTTTCAGCGATAATAGCTCCAATTACAGCTCTAACTAAGAAAAATCAAAAGTTCGATTGGACTCCAGACTGCGAAAGAGCATTTATTAAGATTAAGGAACTTTTAGTGACTGCACCGATTCTTACATGTCCAGATTATACCAAAGAATTTGTCATTCAAACAGACGCATCAGGATATGGAATAGGAGCATGTTTAACGCAGCCTTATCCTGAAGGAGACAAAGTCATATGCTATTTGAGTCGATCTTTGACTAAGCAAGAACGTGTTTACACGACCACCGAGCGAGAATGTTTGGCATTGGTTTGGGCGATAGAGAAGCTCCGGCCTTATATTGAGGGGATCTCATTTAAGGTCATAACAGATCATTTTAGCTTAAAATGGCTTCATAGCTTAAAAGAGCCCAGTGGAAGGCTTGCTCGTTGGTCTGTAAAACTGCAGCAATATGATTTTGAAGTAATCCATCGGAAAGGGAAAGATTTGGTTGTCCCGGACATGTTGTCTCGTGCAGTACCTATGATTGATACAATTTCGCAGCCCAGAGATGTTTCAACAGCAATTAAAGATCGATGGTACCAAAAGATGGTAAAGAGGGTCGTAGAATCACCGTTAAAATTTATGAACTGGAGATACACTGATAATAAGTTGTATAAATATGTCAAACAAGAATACCCTCAACTTTCACCATCTAACGAATATTGGAAAGAGGTAGTCCCCAAAGATCATAGGCGTAGAATTATTGGAGAAGCTCACGATCCTCCTACCGCAGGACATATGGGTGTGTATAAAACCTTCCACAGACTGGCAGAAAAATATTATTGGCCAAAAATGCGCCAGGACGTGGCAACTTTTGTAAAGAAATGCTTTGTCTGTGCAGCTCATAAAGGTGATACACAAGGTGTATCTGATCAGATGATATCTCACCCAAAACCAACTCGTCCTTGGGAAATTATTTCGACTGATTTATGTGGACCTCTACCTCGTTCAACAAAGGGTAATTGCTGGATTCTCGTCGTTACAGACTATTTGAGTAAGTTTTCCTTAGTTTTTCCAATGCGAACAGCCCCTACTCAAGCTGTTGTCAAGCATCTCGAGGAGCAAGTATTTATGGTCTTCGGAGTACCCCGTTTGATACTTTGTGATAATGGCCCTCAGTACAAAAGTAATGAGTTTAAGCGTTTTGCTGAGAGTTATCAGGTTAAAATTCAGTATAATCCGTATTATCACCCCAGAGCAAATCCAACAGAAAGGACGAATCGCACGTTAAAAACCATGTTATGTTGTTATGTGAAAGACAACCACAGGAAGTGGGACGAACAAATACATAAACTTGCCTGCGCGATTCGTACTGCAACCCATGAGACAACCAGGGTGTCTCCTTTCTTTGTTAATTTTGGTAGGAATATGTGTTTATCAGGTAAAGATTACTCCAACCCAGTTTTGTTATCTGAAGAGAACGGTGTACAATCCGCAGCTGAAAGTAAGAACGAAGGTTTCCGGAAGCTCTATGCTGATGTTAAGAGAAGGTTAGAGGTGGCTGGAGAGAAAAACGTAGTTCAGTATAATTTGCGTACAAGGGTACCCAACTTTGCTGTGGGTCAGCGTGTTTGGAAGAAAAATTATGTTTTGTCAGATGCTGCGAAGTTTTTCTCGAAGAAGTTAGCACCGAAATTCGTTGGTCCTTATGTGATTAGGAATAAAATTTCTCCATGGATATTTGAGCTTCAGGAACCATCGGGTAAAGTACTGCCAGGGAGTTGGCATGCCAAAGACCTTAAGTCGGCAGCGGATCTCTCCGATTAACCTTTTTAGGTTAATCGTCTTGAAGTTGGGGGGGGATTATGTAACGTGTCATTTTTACGTTTAAGACAACGTTACATATTTGTTTATTTAGGTAAATAATCAAGGCTCTTTGATTCGTCTTTCTGTACACAAATATATAGTATTTTATAGAGCTAGGTTTGGAGGTTATATAGTGTCCAAAAAGTTACCTTATAAAGGAGACATTCCATCGAATTACTGTGGACACTACGCACATCGCATTATCTGGACATCGTAATTGGAATTTAGGATCACGGGCTTCGGGAAAAATCACATAAAGATTTTGATTGTTTTGTTTTTATCTGTGGAATTTTGTGATTCACTTGACGTTCATAAGGTTAAACAGCTGTTATGCTGGGGAATGGCGGCGTTGCCGCATCACAAATGGATTCAGTAACAGGAAGGAAACATTTAGATGAACATTTCATTCCCTTACGTTTATTTCGAGGATATTGGGACAATCCGAACCTCATGTCCTTCACGGATTAACTAGTTTTGATAGTACGAAAACATATTTGGGTCGACCAGGAACAACCGAGGCTCCGCCACTTTGATATCTTTATTAATTTGATAGGGAAAGGATAAAATAAATACGAGTTATGCACTTTGGTAAAGGGGAGATAAACGAGGGATAAAAACCAGGACTAAAAGAATAAACGAAATCGTGTGAGTTAACATCTGAACACTCTTGTGCCTTTAAGCAATAGTTCAGTGTGTATTTTTGGGTTCAGGTTCAGAAACAACTTTATTACTGTAGAAATGTTTTACAAAAATGGCGTCAAACCTTATGAATCTTAGAGAAAACATATATAAAGAGCAAAGGAAACTTGTGACTAAAACTGTAGCTAAAATACAACTAAATTCTACACTGAGTATAGCTTTACTCATATGGGAATTGGTTGAGTGTTCGAATATTCCTGGGTTTGCTGCATGCCCTGATCTCCAGTAATTGATTTTACAGTTGATGGTTTCAATGCTGAGCTTCTTCTAGTCCGTCGGGTTATTCTTCTTCTACTTGATATGTTGGTGGGGGTCCGGTAGGCAAATGTTCGGTCAAATATATGGAGGGTGTCTCGACGTCCTTGTTATAAAAATTTCAACCGTGGAAATAGATCCGACAACACCTCAAGGTTTGTTTTACGTACTTCCTATCCCCTTGGTCGGTGCTGCCCCTATATACCTGTATAGAACTATCGCTGTATCTCCTCATTGGTTACTTTGAAAACCCCGGGTTTTTCTTCCAGGCTTGCCACTGAATGTAGAGATTTATTTTTGGCGGAAAAGTTTTTTATAAATAGGTTTGCATCCTTTATTTGAATTTCACCGGGAAGATTAGGTTGGTACTATTGCGTTTTACCGTCCCCACTCCCCACCAAATTTACAAAACGGTTTCCGGCCACTGCATTATTCTGGTATTCTCGACTAAGTGCTTTGTCTCTCTTTGCTAACAAATTTGGTTGGGTCGACAACAGGCTCTGGGATCGCCATTGTTTTTGGTTTTGGCACTGCAGCGAATTGTAGGAGATATCCCAGAGACTGTGAGGAGTGAGCCGTCGTGTCTAGGCAATCTGGAGTGACGCTCGCACCCTGTTTTGAGGGGGATTTAAGTCGGCCTACGCCATTTGCACGGAAAGAGCATTGGTAAGTTCGATTTTATTTTTTTATTTTTTTTTATTATTTGAGTACTCTTCAAGATAATATTTGCCTCCCAAATTGTAATTATTTTTCGTGGGAAATGTACTTTTTTTGACAAAGGACGTGGGGATTTGTTGGCGTTTTTATATTTTTCTTTTAACCACGTGTTGGATAAAAACTATATATTGTTTTTCTCCTTTGTCTACAGCCCTGTCAATTCCAGCGACGGGACAGTTGGGCTGGACGCTGGTGGGAAGCCGGACGGGCCAGTTATAACCCTGAGAAAGGTACGTTAGGATTATTTTAGTTCATCTGTTTAAATCTACTTTGTTTTATTGAGTCGACATGGGATTATCGAATTAAGTTACTGTGTAGGGGAACTTCGTGCAAAATTGACGAATTCCAGGAAACTGAAACATTTCATTTTCCACAGGGTTCTACGCTCGGGCAAGAATCCCACAACCTTTTTACGCTCGGGCAAGGATCCCACAACCTTTTCACAACCATGGGCTGCCCTAGCACCATGTGCTAAGGGATCTTCAGGGGAGGCGCGGACAGAATAGGACAGGACCCGAAGTAGCAGGAAGAACAACACCAGGTTTACAAAATAAAACACACATGAATTAATCGAGGACCAAGGTAGGAGTTTACTTCAATTTCATACGAGCAAACATTTTTCTGATATAATTTTTTTTCCATAAATCCTAAATATAGTTTTAACACTTCTTGTGAACGCAAGATAAAGGTATGACGTCATAACCCAAGATTTTGCGGCATATTTAATTATATTATTTTTCTGTGAAATTGAACGCCCTTGGCTCTAACTTGTTTCCCTTTTTCATTGATTTATATTTCATGTTTATTCAAGTATTATTCTCAGATTTCAATATTTTTTTGTATTTTGATCAATTTCATTTCCATCCTCCTATGAAAATAAATAAGATGAACTAAATTTTTGTGTTATTTGTACAATCCCAATGACCAACTTTGCAGAGACAAAAAGAGAGATGAGGTTATATTTTTTTTTAGCGGTTTCTTTACACTGTTTTACCTTATGGGGTGGATCTCGGACTGGGTTGCTGTCTGTCTCATTCTACCCAACGTAGAATGATGACAGCAGATATTTGATCCAGATCTCCCCTATGACAGAATAATTTTGGAAGTATATCTTATTTTTAACCATCATTTATACAACTGAGTCTCACACTACTGATTCAGATGTAGATAACTATGACCTGTTAAAGGAGTCCATCTACCTGTAAAGTATTTCTGTTTTGTCATCTGAATTCGATCTAATAGAATTTTATTCTGTTTATTTTTTTTTGGCTTTTTAATTACACAAATATTCTGGAAGCCTCGGAAGTATAGAATTTCATTGTTTGGCTACAACGTTTGGGTTGAACTGTATTTTATTTAAGATCTTCTTTGTAAAACATTGGTATTAAATAATGTGGCGCACTTAAAATTTTCTTATTTCTGAACCCCCCCTTCTCCACTGTATAAAAGTTACCGGGCATATCAATGTTTTACCTAGCTGGAAAATACAGTTCTGCTTCCAGATATTTGTTTAATTATTCAATGGGTTTGTTGTGTCACAAAATGGCGGCAACGCCTTCAAGCTGCCACAAATGTCACACAACGCATTTTAATAGGCCACAAATTGGCGCCCAAAATATTTTTTTAACTTTTTTAAGGCCACAACGTACACCTTTATTCCGTAGAGAGCACAAAAGATTTATTAAATGACAAAACCCAACATAATAGTTTTCTATATTTTAGAATATATATAAAACATGCAAACTATATTTTTGGTTTCCTTCGCTGTGCGGGTCCTAACACAGGGTCCTAATAAATTTGAAATCATAAAAAACTTAGATTTTTTAGGTTTGTTTATTTGGACAGTAAAATTTATATACCGGATGTGACGGACAGTTTTTTACGTAACATTTGTAAATTTTTTAAACATAAAAAAAGCTACGCTCCTGACAGTGTCAGATTTGCGTTTTTCGTAAATGAGGTTATGTTTGGTGTCGCTACCCCTGGGAGACATGAACGGCTAGTTCACAACTTGCATTCCGTTTGCTATTGGTCGAAATAGTCAGCTGACTTTTTGATGTTGAACGTTGCCGTTTAAGATTATTATTATATTATATTAAGAGATGGTGCCACCAGTCAAGCATTTAACAAACTTTATGTTTACAGCTTTCGGCGTAAAATATGAATATATACTAGTTGTAAGTGATTAAAAAGTGTAGTGGTTTGTGCAGTACATACCTGTTGAATTTAACTAATTCTATGCATATGCCGATGAGTTTTTTTTTTTATTGTTTTTTAAAAACATATTTTTTTTTTAATTAGCTTCCCTATCCTGTTTTCCTGTCGAAATCGGTGTTAACCTAACCCTGATAAATTATTCGACAACGTATCCTAACCTGTCCAGACACGCCCCGGTTAGGATACGTTTCCCATCAATTGGCCACGGTTAGGTTCTGTTTCAGTTTGGTTTAACACCGATTTCAACCTACCAAAACGAGGACAGGAGAGTTTCATTTTAAAAATCCCGCCTGACTATGTCAACCAATAGGGGCTTTCAGGATGCAGTGACCCTAAGAATATTTGCTACAGTCGCCACCTGACGAAAATAAGTCGAAGGCGGAAGTTTTCAGGGGTACCACGACCACGTGGTCACATTGTGCAAGGAAAACTTAAGTTTGCGACACGCGCCCTAGAGGGAGCTGCACATATAGGCAGTACTGCGTACAGCCGACCTTAAAATAGATTTAAAATATTTTTTGGTTTTATTGCACCCCTGACTGGACCCAAGAAACAAACCTTTAAAACATAAATTTCAAACTTTCTATAAATTCGTATAATTAAAAATAATGTTTGTATAATTATGTAAAATTTCTTGTGTGCCTAATATTATAGATTTGTTAAAAAATTCTAATTTTCTACTTAGCAATAAAAAGTTGATAATAGCCCCAAAAAAACTACTATTTACGGATTAGATCAAAATTTGGTTCAGGAGGTGAGTTACAGGGTGATATCGAAAATAGTAGTAAATCTTCACATTTTTAAAAAACAACTCTGTCAGGAGTTTTAGTTAGCTAATAAGAGTAAGAAATACATTAAAAAATGTATTATGAACTTATTGTATTATTTTTAGATCCAGGAAGTGAGAGACCTACAGGGTGATATCGAAATTAGAAGCGTAATTTTCTAAAAAACACATTTTTAAAAACCAATGTTGTCAAGAGCTTTCGTTAGCAAAAAATTATTTGAAAGACGTTACACAATCATACCATTATCAGATTTTATCACCTTTAGGTCCAGGAATTGAGCTACATGGTGATATAGAAATTATTAGTGTGTGTAAATTTTCTAAAAATCACATTTTTAAAAAGCAAGGTTGTCCGGAGCTTTTGTTAGCAAAGTATAGTTAGGAATACGTTAAACAATCATACCATTAACTGACTGTATCACCGTTAGGTCCAGGAAGTGAGGTACAGGGTGATATCGAAATTAGTAATAAAATTTCGTAAAAATCACGTTTTTAAAAAACAACGTTGTCAGGAGCGTTTGTTAGCAAAAAATAGTTAGGAACACGTTAAGCAATCATACCACTTACTAAATTTCATTTACTTCCAGTAGGTAAGCTGCAGGGTGATATCTAAATAGCAGTAAAGATTTTGAAAAATCACGTTTTTAAAAAACAAGGGAGGTGAGCTACAGGGTGAAATAAATAAATAAATCCAAAAATATTCACATATATTTACGTGAAAAACTTTTACTATTTATTTGACAAATTTACAAGTTAATATGATAAAATTTTGACATTAAAACTTATTAGTTAATATAACCAAATCAACCTAAGCCCCTAACTAACCTTGGTCAAAATAAAAGTTTACAAATACACATAAGAAATCCAAAAATCCCTACATTTATTTACGTAACAACATCTTGGTTCGTTGTTCTTTTACAAATTCACAAGTTAGTTTGAAAAAATCATGGCTTTATAATACATATCAAGTATAACCAAACCGAACCAAACCCATATAAATAAGGTTGGTCAATATAAAAATGTACAATAATTATTTACAGAAAAACCTGCCTGCCTTCGTTGTTAATTCACAAATTTTCATGCTTATTTGACAAAAATTTTTCATCCAAAATATACAATTAATAGAATCAAACCGAACCAGTTGGTAAATATAAAAATTAACAAATACAAATAGTAAATCAAAATTTTTTTACAAATATTTTATATTTGTTTGATTTGTTAATTAACAAATTTACAAGATATTTTAGAATCTTGGCCCTAAAATATATATTTAATGTAACAAAACGAAAGCCTTCACTAGGCTTGCCAAATGTAAACATTTACAAACATACACGATAAATATAAAAATCTGCACATTTATTTACAGGAAAAAACTGTCTTCGTTGTTATTTCACAAATTTGCATGTTTTTTAGGCAACAATTTGACACCCAAGTTATCTATTTAACATAACCAAACCGAGCCAAATCAAATCCTTATAATTATTAAGCTTGCTCAATATAAAAATGTACAAATACACATAATAAATATTACATTTATTTACATTGACAAACAACAACCTGCACACAAATATTTTTGTCCCGTACGTCGTTCTTAGTTTTATTTAATTACTTGTATATAGACTTCTTCCAAAGTGAAGCGACTCAATATTTTGCATTTCTTTCAAAAAATCTGTTAATACATGTACCGCTACATAGGTATTTGGTTGTCTGATAAAGGGATATATTTCTTTACTTCTTTAGCTATTTTTACTGAAAACTGCAAATCAACAAAAGCAGTAGTTTCATCCCACTTAAGGTCTTTTATCTTTAAATTTTAAATATCTTTTACATAAATATTTTTTTGTATCGCTTAGGCTTTTAATTGTTTGTACAATAGTTATTTACCTAACAAGTGCGGAAAGAGGTACTTTTCCGCACGCGACGGCACTTGCAGAAACGACGCGGAGCGGAGTTCGGGCAAGCCATCAAGGATGGAAAAGATAGTTTCCGCAAGAATTAGGTACAATGTTTTTCCTACGAGTGTTTTTGTCCATCTTCTTTATCAAAAACATGTTTTAATTCGCAAGGATTTTATAATAATGCTAGAAAATGATACGTAAGATAGAATAGTTACATAAATCATTTAATGAGTCCTAAATATCTTCATTTTTAACAAAACAAAAATCGTGCAGAAAAGAAATTTTTCAGCACTAGTGCGGAAAAGTTACTTTTCCGTACGTTTTTTTAACTTTTATTTTTACTTGATTTTTTTATGCACGGAAAAATAATAAAACAGGATTTTTTTATTATGATATATTAAAAAGAAACCTTATGTAAAGAACATTTAATTAACAATAACGAAAAAGTTAACGATGGTAGATATTGAAATCGAAAGTGCACTTTCTGTTTGTTGCATGCTTCAATATACATCAGATGCCGCAACATCTTGAATAACGTCGTTTCTTATTGGAATTTGATTGGTTGGTGTTTGGCCCACTACAGAAATGCCTTGATCAGTTTGCTGCTTAGAATTACTACTGTAGTGAATGGAGGAAGGTATATTGGTCTGTACAGGCTGTAACACATTACAGGATTCTTCATTCGGTGCTTCTGGTAGCATCGGTACAGCAGCACTTCTTGAAAATGAAACTTGTATGTAGGAGGACGGGTTTTCATTTGAAAACGATTGTGACCGGGAAGGTTCTTGCAATTTGGACATGCGGAAAAAAATCGTGAGGAAAGTAAAAATGATGCGAAAAAGTAAAATTGTGCGGAAAAGTATTAACGTAATATTCTTTTAATAGATCGCTCAAGAAACCCTAACTTATATGTTCTTGGTTTGTAAACAGTAAGGTGAGGCCAAAAGTTATTTTTAAAAATATGATTTATAAAAAAATTTACTACTAGTATCTTACCTACTGGACCTAAATGTACCGCAGTTAGTGAATGGTGTGGTTTGTTTACATATTCCTAACTATTTTTTGCTCACCAAGACTCCTGATAAAGTTGATTTTTAAAATTGTGATTTCTACAAAAGTGTTTTACTAATTTTGATATCACCCTGTACCTTACTCCAAGGACCTAAAGGTAATACAGTCAGTTAATGTTATGATTTTTTAACGTGTTCCTAAGCATTTTTTGATAATGAAAGCTCTTGACAACATTGTTTTCTAAAAATGTGATTTTTAGAAAAATACACTAGTAATTTCGATATCACCCAGTAGCTCACTTGCTGGCTCTAAAGGTAATACAATAAGTTAGTGATATGATTTTTTAAGGTATTTCTAACTCTTGTTTGCTAAGTAAAACTCCTGACAACGTTGTTTTTAACAATGTAAATTGTACAACTATTTTTGATATCACCCTGTAACTCACCCCCTGAACCTAAATTTGAAATAATCCGTTAATACATAGTTTAACTTTTTGGGCTAGTTTCAACTTTTTATTGTTAAGTAGAGAACTAGAATTTCTAAACAAATCTATAATAGATTTTAAGGTCACCCTGTAGCAGACCTGAACCTAACCTTTATAACCTGGGTTTGGCAGTCTTTTTTTCTCTTCTCATACCTGATCATAAGAAATATTAGACAAACATTATTTTTAATTATATGATAATAATAATAACAAGTTTGATATTTATATATTCAAAGGTTATTTTTTGGGCCACGGGTTGCAATAAATCCGAAAATTAGTTTTTTTCGTAAACATCAACCCTAATAGTTTTCTTTCCTAAAATTCATTTGATTTCGTTAAAATAATATTACGTTTGATTTTGTGGTCGGCTGTACTTAGCCATTCAGTTTGGTTCGCTTTGCATGTTATCATGTTATGTTCGTGTTATTTGAATCCAACTTTAACGAAGTAAGAAAAACGTCTCATAGTTTTGTTATTGTTTTTTTCCGGAAAAATACAATTTTTTAAGAACCTGTGCATCATCAACAATCCCTGAAAAATATTGAATTATCAGCAATCGAGTTTAAAGGTAGGTTTTAGATTATATTTTTCCTCATTTTTCGGTTTTTGACGCTGTACAAGAAACTGAAATTTACGATGTTGCCATGATTTAGGGCTAAAATTTGAGGCGTCAAATTTTTTCAGATTGTTTCAAATTATGTCAAATTTTAAAGAATTGCCCCCCTTCCACTATTTTTATTCAATTTTTTTTTTGTTAAAACCTACATGTTTCCTCAACATAAGCCGACATCAGGGTCAAAATCAGATTGAGCTGGCTTCACGGAAGCATTAGAAGTAGTTAGAGGTGGAAAACGAAAAACTTTCTGGTGAAGCCTATGCCGATGAAATACGTAGGTCTTAACAAAGGGTGTTTTGAATAAAGTAGTGGAGAGTGACCAAAGAAAATTTTGGAAAAATCATAATTAAATAAATTTAAGTCTTTAGGAGTAGAATCTTTCATGTAAATAATTAACAGGTTAGGTCACTTGATCATCTCAACTTTTCTCACAAAGAAAGCACAAAAATCAATTTTTAATGAATTTGCTGAATGTCTGGCCGACAAAAAATAATAATAATATTTTTCAAGTGATACTGCAGTTAGATATGCTTACTTATAAGAAACTTACTGATCAAAAATATATTGTTATCGGTCTTGACAACTGTAGAATTTACGATGCGACTTCAGTATCACGCTGTTTCAAATGTAATCAATTCGGTCATTCAAAAAAATACTGTCAAAAAGGCCCCTCATGTCCACTCTGTGGAGAGGGACATGAAGTAAAGGACTGTAACAACTCTGCCAATAAGTCCTGCGTCAACTGTAAATATCTTAAAAATAAGTATGATCTAAATATTTCAATAAATCATCCTTGCTGGGACTATAATAATTGTTACGCCTATAAACAAGCTAATCAGAAATATAGGTCGAAAATATTTGGGTCCACCATATAGCCATCACAAGTCCCTGCCCCCCAAAATACCGTGATCGACCGTATTGGTACCTCCCACAATAATTCAATAAATCAACCAAATCCGGGGCCAGTGCAGTTGGTGGAGTTTCAGCGTAGCCGTGACTTCTTATCACTGTACTATCAAAATGTTCGCGGGCTTCGTACGAAAACAAAACAACTTTTCAATGCAACACTTACCTGTGATTTTTCAGTCATAGCGCTCACTGAAACTTGGCTATATCCTGGCATACACGACGCAGAATTATTTCAGCCAGAATATTGTATATTTAGATCAGACAGAAATTATGATGAGGTGAAACAGAATTTGGGGGGTGGAGTCTTATTGGCGGTGAGGAAAGCATTTCAAACTACCAGTTTAAAACTTGAATTACCAGTTGCAATTCGCGACACAATTGACATTCTAGGAGTCAAAATATCTTTTTCCAGCAATCTTCATATGTACATAATCTTAACATACATTCCGCCAGGCAAAATTTCTTTTCTATATGAACCCCTTTTTGAATACCTGTCCTCTCTTACTTATTTATTTAACGAAAAAGTAATCTTTCTAGGAGACTTTAATTACTCGGAATATGTAGCTTATGTGGAGGGAGCACTTCCTTCTAGTAGGTTAAATCATTTGGTTAACTTTATGAGTTTTTTGGATTGGCAGCAAATAAACACTATAAAAAACTCTGATAATCGATTACTTGATATTGTCTTATCCTCTTGTCCTAATTTAACCTTTTTGCAGAGATGTCATGATTTTCTGCTTAATGAAGACAGGTGCCATCCTACCTTGTTAATAAAATATCAAATAAATGGCAACAAAAAGCTTAAGTCGTATGTAATGGATGATGTATTTTACAATTTTAAGAGGGTTGACCTAGGAATTTTATACCCAAGCTTAGCAGAAATCGACTGGCGAATTCTTGAATCAATAGGTGATGTAAACACAGCTGTTGAACTTTTTTATCATAAACTGTATCTTTGTCTGGATGACCTTGTGCCTAAAACACTTAAAAATCGGCGAAAATATCCTCCTTGGTTTACCTCTGACATAATTAAATCGATAAAACAAAAACATAAATTTTTCCAAAAACACAAAAAATTTGGCAATGATGCTTATTTAGATAAATTTCGGGAATTACGCAATAACATAAAGCGCGATATAGAAACCTCATATCAAAACTATTGTACTCAGCTTGAGTCAAACCTAGCATCTCAGCCTGGAAATTTCTGGCGCATTATTCAATCCTCACAGAAAATCAATAGCTTACCTCCTAACATGCAAAACCAACACGGTGAGTGCTTATCTGACCCACAGAGTATCGCCAATGCCTTCGCCAAATACTTTCAGTCATCGTATACCTCAGATCAACAGATCCCCATAGCACATACGAATACTGAAGACCCTTCGATTACTAATGAAATATCGCTTAAAAAGTTTCAGGAATCTGAGGTATTGCGAGCCCTGAGGAGTTTAAAACCGAAGGCTATTGTTGGTCCAGATAAAATTCCAGCATTTCTGTTGAAAGACTGTGCCCATATATTTTCTTATCCTTTGACTATTTTGTTTAATTTATCCTTGAAACAAAAAACTTTTCCGGACACTTGGAAAGCATCTAAGATTATACCAGTCTATAAAAAACAAGAAAAAAGCCTAATCGAAAATTACAGACCCATCACCATTATTAACAATTTTTCAAAATGCTTCGAACGTGTCCTTCATACTTCACTCTACCCTGCTTTGTCTGGCCGGATTGACTCGAGACAACATGGATTCATGAAAAACAAATCAACTTCCACTAATTTAGTCACTGTTACCCAATTTATTGCTGAATCAATAGATATGAATGCTCAAGTTGATGTGGTCTACACAGACTTTTCTAAAGCATTTGATCGGCTGGACCACAGCATTTTACAACGTACTTTTGAACACTTTGGACTGTCCGATGATCTTTGTATTTTTCTCAAATCATACCTAACTAAGAGACCTCAATACGTTGAATGTTGTGGTCGAGCTTCATCTACAATTATCGCTAGCTCTGGGGTCCCTCAGGGATCGATATTGGGCCCATTATTTTTCATTGCTTTTATTAATAGTATTTTAAACGACATTCAGGTTATTTGTCTATTATATGCTGATGATCTTAAAATATTTTGTCGAATAAATAATTTATCTGACTGCGAAAGACTTCAAAATGCCCTAAATAGAGTTAATACTTGGTGTTACTCTAATTTACTACCACTAAATCCTATCAAATGTAACGTTGTCTTCTTCTCTCTTAAGCAACAGGTAATTCAGTTTGACTATTCTTTGGATGGCGCCATATTGCCTAGATCACTGGAATTTAAAGACCTCGGTATAACATTCGACAGTGCTCTTTCTTTTGTCCCTCATATACGGGATATTGTTAAGAAGAGTTATCAAATGCTCGGTTTTATAATCCGCAATTCTCAACATTTTAAGAATATCGCTAGTTTAAAATTATTATATTTTGCGTACGTCCGATCAAGATTAGAATACTCGTCTATTGTGTGGTCACCGTGCTACCAAACACATATTGACTCAATTGAAAAAATTCAGCGCAAATTTTTAAAATACCTGGCTTTTAAAATGGACAGTGTGTACCCAGAAATAGGAACACCAAATGAGGTCCTTTGTAATAGGTTTAATATCAGTTCTCTAAAAGATAGACGCAGTTTGGCCGAGATACAGTTCATTTATAAAATTATTAACAACCAAATCGACTCGCCGGAACTATTGCAACAATTAAACTTTTTAGTACCTAGAACTTCGGCTCGATCGACAGTGCCATTTTATTTACCAAACCAACGAACCAACATTTGCAAAAATGCCCCTTTAACAAGAGGCTGCAACACTTGTAATTCTTACAATGATCGATGTGACATATTTAATTGCAGTATCGCTTATTTAAATACTCTGCCAATCTTTGGGCACCTAAGCTCACACTGGATACTATAGTTATAGTGTATCTACGTGAAAGCTAATATAACTAAAAACTGAAGCATATTTCATTAAACTCCAGACTCAATTACCTTTCGTTTGATACCACACAAGCCATGTTTTGACTTAAACTCTAATTTTTCAAATCTACCCCTACCCATTTTTTAAAAACTAAAATGTATTTTGTTTAACTTCAGACTCAATTACCTTTCGTTTGATATCACACACGCCATATTTCCACTTAAACACTAAATTTTTGAAATTTACCCCCACCCTTTTTTTTTAAATAAACTAAAATGTATTTTGTTTAACTCCAGACTCAATTACCTTTCGTTTGATATCACACACGCTATATTTTTACATAAACTGTAATTTTTGAAATCTACCCCCACCCTTTTATTTGGCTTGTGTTCAGTGGATTTTGTTTATTTTGAAATGGGACCATCTCGACCCCAAACCCAGCCTGGGTACCACATTTCATTAAAATCGGGCAAGCCGTTTTTGAGTTATGCGCGTTGGTCGTTACAGACAGACATACAGACACACAGACAGACAGACAGACAGACAGACAGACAGACAGACAGACAGACAGACAGACAGACAGACAGACAGACAGACAGACAGACATACAGACAGACAGACAGACGGCGCAACAAAAAAAGTTTCAAAATCATCTGAAACGCAAAGATATATAAAAATTTTTTAAATCGGAGCAACTTTTTTTTTCTCGAAAAAATTAGGATCACCATAGCTCATACTACTATAGTATAGTAGTAGTGTGAGCTAAAAAATTACGGCTGTCCTAAATCACTATTAACTTATTATTTATTTTTTTTATAAACACTATTTTTTTTGTATCTTTTATTAGCTGTAATCAACTTCAACTGTATTTTTCCCACTCTGTAAGTGGGTTTGTTCCTGTTGAGTGAGTGAGTAAAATAAAATAAAATAAAAACAAATATAAATAAAAAAATGGGCACGCATTTCTTACTTAAATTTCGAAAATCCAAGAACTCTAAAACACCAAATATTGAGTTACTCTTTGTAAAAATTCAAAAAAGTACTAAAAAAAATATTTTTGAATATTTAGAAGCGTATGTGAGAACATTTAAAAATATTATTGGTATAGAAACACTTAAATCCCTAATATTTTTTAGTTATTTGATGCAATTTTTGTAAATATTTTTAATGCAAAAAATCCACTTCTAACTTTAAAAGTCAGCAGGACATTATTCCGAAAATTCGAAAAAAATTTATTTTAAAAAACAAAATTGGTATTGTTAATAAAAAGGAAAAAATAAGTTTTTAAGTTTAGTTATAATAAATACATCGTCAGTTTAGAAAAAACCAAGTACAAGTTAAGATTTCATAGTATTTTTTTGTTAGCCACAAAAGACAGTCGCATTGAAATGGCTCTTTATAGCCACCTGAATAAATTAGACTTTCGTGTTCTAATAATTAAAATGGTGCCAAAATAAGAAGTTTTGTCGTATTCGATTATGCTTCCGTGAAACAAGCCGCATAGATGGAGTAAAATAAGGTGAATAATGTTTTAAAACAGCGTGTTTTTCCAATTTGTGATTTGTGAGAAATTGGTAAATTACACAATATAACCTTAAACTCAATTAGTAAAACTTTGTTTTTAATTAGCGCACGGAAAAAGTTTTGGCAAAAACTTATATAAAAATAGAATAGCAATATCGCTATATTTTTTAAACAATTTTTTCTGTTAATGTATTAAACTTTTTGTTTTTCTTGTTTTAAAATCTGGACATAAAAAGAAAGTCACGGTTTTGTGACAAGGATAGAAAATATCGGCAAAATATTTATACAGGGAAAATTTATGAAATAGGCAGAAGGCCAAGTTAGAAATTTTATTTTATTTTAAAAAAAAGAGATTGAATCAGTTAGTCGGAATTTAAAATTTTAGACTATTAAAAATGTTAAGTCCTTCAAACATCAATTTTTTAAGTCAGTTAAATTCGCAACAGAAAAGGAAGGTAAAAACATGTTGTATATGTAATTTTTTTCATAAATATTGCTCAGTGCTGGAAAAAATTGACAATAAAAACTTAAAATAACAAGTTTTTATCCATAAAAATTTGTTTTTCATATTTTTTCCTAAAAAAAATAACACAAAAAAAACGACTTACATCAAAAAATTAATTCTTTCGATAGATAATGAATACAGGATTCAAGTGTAATGTAGAGCTTTAACGTAATTTTTTCCACTTATTTCCACAATTTTTTTAAATTTTTTTTAAATTTATTTTAGCACAAACACTGATACTAATATAATTTCTTTTCTTAGGTTGACACGTTTCACAATTTTGGAGATAATGCCCTTGGCAAGCACTAAACAGACATTAATAATTACCGAACCGAACGATTTACGCTTTATTTTATTTAAAAAAAAACCGACGCGACGAACCTTTTATGCCAACTTTTTGGCAGAACACACGTTATAATTTAACATCTGGAAGGACGAATAGAGAGTAAAACATACTTAAAACTCACACAAGTACCACGGAACACGCAACAAATGGGTAACCTGTAAAAGTCGGGACTTTTACAGGAACAACGATATACAGGGCGAGTAAAAAAAGGAATAATAATAATAATAAAATAAATAAATATTTTTTTTTGGTATTTTATGGAAAACAAAAGCAGAATATTAGAGACACGTTTTGCGCATGCTTGAGAACATTATTTGGTTGCCATAAAAATATATTTTTTATGCTGTTATGTTATACTTTGGTTGGCAAATCAGAAGGAGCAGTGCACAATGTTTCAAATGATTAGCTTAATTAAAAGCGCATTTTTTACTTGTTGCTTAAACAAAATTCTATCCTTTTGGGTAAAGACATGTAATTAACCCTTTTACAAAACTTTGAAAATATTTACAGATGTTTTTCATTAATTTTGTCTTAAAAGACCTTTTGAAACTAAGAAAATACTTTACAAAACCAAATCAGAAGGATAAATCAATTTTTTTTAAGTCTTGAGATATTGGCTGGTGAGTCTTGTGAAACCACCAATATGAAACACCCAAAAATAGGAGTAGTGTAATTGTATGTCAAATTAAGCTTAAAAGATTTTTCTAAAGCTATTTAGCAAAAATCGCAGCTTAATTAGCAGAAAAAAATAATAATTATTGTTAAAAATTATAAAGTATTTATACTAAGTTTTTTTTTGATAATTCAAGGTATCACGATACCTATGTTCTTAATAAATAACATTTTTTTTATCAACATGTAATATCCTCCTGTATTTGTTAAGAGTAATTAAACAAAATATGCTAAATTTGCAGTTTGATATACATATACAGATTGAGTTTCGTTTTTTTTCCTAATGACTTTAATAGAAGTGAAAAGCAAAAACAAACAAACAACAAAGCTTTGTTCTGAAATTTACACAATGGTTGATTTATTTATAAAAAGATAATTATATACTTTTGTCCCTGAATCTTTAATGGAATTAAAAGATATAAAAATATATCTAATTGGCATATCTTAAGTAAAAAATATAGCTGCAGCAAATAGAAAGCTTGGATTTCTATAATATTTTGAAAATTTGAGGAGATGTTATTTTATTGATAAGATTTGATTTTATGCATGCATGTTTGTATTTTGGCGGGGATACGATAATTTAAAACTTTGTAGAATTTTTTTTTTGTTTCCTGCAAGAAGGTACATGATGAATATACAAGGTAAAAATACCAAGTGAACATACAAGGTGGACTTTTTTCTTTCAAATACAATGTAAAAAAATGAAACTAGCTATATAGCGATAGCAAACGATTTTGATAATTACCTACTTACATAGTCTTAGGTAATGAGCGCACATCATGTAAAATATTTATTTGGTTAAATATGTATATTAAATATTTTGAAAATATGAGAGAGATATTTTTGTTGGAAAATATAAATCACTTTTTGCTAATAATTTTGTGAAAATAAGCAACAAATGATATTTGGAAAATTAGTTTTTAAATACTCTGTTGGCAAGACCCAAATTAATTATTTTGAAAATGAATATTTGAATACTTTTAATTTAGTTAATTATGTTATCGTACTATTCAGGACATATTTATTTTAAACAAAATGTATTTTTTGAAAATGAAAATTGTTTAATGTTTTGCTAATTTTATATTAGGTAATTTTATAATTAAAACTTAAAGACTCGCTTTTGTTACATGTCAATGGTATGCAACGTACGAAACCACATACACCGAGCCTAAAACGGACTCCCAGCTTCGATGTCACTACCACAGTATAAATGAATGATTCCAGAGTTTGGTTATAGCCAAATCGAAACAACCCTTAGACCAAATAACGTCATGTCGTCGAGGTCGCCGACAATTGGTGAAGTGAATTACGACTTTCTTATATCTGCGAATCTGCTCTTATATTACCTAAGACCGACCATATAATTATTGATAAATTACATTTAACACATGCACTCCCAAATTTTACTTAATAAAAAATTATAAATTTTATAATTTTTTTATTAATAATTTTATCATAATGTATCAATATACCCCAAAAGGAATTCACCAAAGACTTGAATACTAACTAGGAAATAATACCCGGTATGTATGTGTTTGTATTCGTGTTCAAACGAGCATGCGGTGGATGCGTAGGCCAGCTGTCGCCGCGCTTAACTGGACCCAAATGCTGTGCACCGTCGATGGTATGATGCATTCTAATTACGAAATACAGAAAGACAGGACGACATGTCCCTATAGAATTTGACAGTACACAGATTTTGGGCCTTACTTCGGTTAGGGCTCTTGTTAAATTTTTGAGGCGATCGATCCCGCCCGCACCCCTGACATGTTACCCGCGTCTACGATTACCGTTGGCTGTTAAAGGTAGCTTATATGTTCACCTTAAATTAGTGCACTGATAGCCCATCGCACCGACTCTTTTTTTCGTTACTTAGCCTTAAGTGTTCATTATTACGTCATATTATGATTATATTAAGAAACGCTTTAAACTAAGTAACGAAAAAAAATTCGGTGAGATGGACCCTTAGACAACTTAGCGTTATCGATCACAAGACGCTAGCGCTACCAAGTCCACTTCCAATCCCTGACTTCGCATGCGTAGATCTACCAATATTATTTACCTCATGTATTAGAATAGATGTACAGGGTGATTTTCAGTTGAATGATTCTAACCACATGAAAATAGAAAGTTTCAAAAACCTAACCTAACGAAACCTAATCAGATCTAACCGAACCGAACCAAAGCAAACTAAACCAATATTTTTTTTCAAAAAAAAAAAACTTTCCTGACTTCCTACCCGGGATCCTAGAGGATGTGAATCCGAACCGGACCGTACCGAACCGAACCTATCCAAACCTAACCCTACCCAACTAAACCTAATTAGCAGTACGTGTTGTAGTTTAGTTTGGTTAGGTTAGGTTTGGTTCAGTTTAGTTAGGTTCGGTTTGGTTCGGTTCGGATTCACATCCTCTAGGATCCCGGGCAGGAAGTCAGGAAAGTTTTATTTTTGAAAAAAATTATTGGTTCAGTTTCCTTTGGTTCGGTTCGGTTAGATTTGATTAGGGTTTGTTAGGTTAGGTTTTTGAAACTTTCTATTTTCATGTGGTTAGAATCATTCAAGTGAAAATCACCCTGTATTCATCTATTCTAATACATGTGGTAAATAATATTGGTAAATCTGCACATGCGAAGTCAGGGATTGAAAGTGGAATTGGTAGCGCTAGCGTCTTGTTTATCGATCGGGTCGTATTTTTTTGATTTTGATGATTTCGTAGTTACAAGAATGGCGGAAGTTTCTAATTCTGATAGAATTAGGATGCTTTGACAACTGCGTATGCAGAACGTTGTTTCCCTAAAAAAATTAAAGCTTTCCTTAGAAGCACAATGGGTGAGAATAGATTATCTGCTTACAATGTTATCTATTGAAAAATTCAATAAATTCCTTATAGAAAAATTTAATGAAAATAAAAAAAATTAATTAAAAAAAACACCCAACTGCTAAACTTACTTTTACCTACTAGTCACGGTTGGGTACCAAATTGTAAGGTATACCCAAGCGTGGATCTGGGGGGTGATGGTTGTCTGAAGCAATAATATCTAAATATTTTTTCTATGGGGGGGGGTGTTATGAGGTTAGTCCAAGATTTCTTAACTAAAAGTCTATATTTTATCACCACGTTACCCCCTTTATCAGCACCATAGAACGCACTATGCATTTATCATTCATTTAGCGTTACCCGAAAAGTACGTGTAGATTTTCGACGGACACGAACAGTGTTTCGTTCCTTTTTTATTTTTGTTTTTTTTTGTTTGGATCACGGATTAATTCAATGTGTAATACATACGCAATTCATTTAACTAAATCACCTTATTATTACCTAAATCATGTATTTATGCCAAACATTGAACTATGACCAAAGGGCAGATAGGTGCGTTTCTACAAACATTGAGTGAAGGTGGGAAGGGGAGAGAAAGGAAGGAACTAGTAAAATATTATTGAAAAAAATCTTAAAGTGTTTGCAGAAATAATTTTTAAAATCGCTCTATATTTGATAAAATAATGCGAATATGGTTTTTGAAGAGGGTGGGAGGGAATGACAGGCCCAGGCACCCAAGCCTAAATTTTTTTTAGATATTTTCAACATATTTCATGAATTAAAAAATGCAAGAACTAGTCAACTTTGTGACGGTCCTGCTTTTCGTACCGCAGGTCCATCACGAATTCAGTCAAAAATGACTTAAGAAATAAGGTGTGGTTAATGTTCTGGCCGAGGGCACGCCGAATGTAAAGGTATTAGCCGAGAACAGCAAACATATGCTGTTCTCGGATAGTATTCTCATTGTGTATCATCCCGTTTGACTTACCGTTCGGTGTTTAAAAACAAGCTTTTTTCGAAGACAGTTTGATCGAAAAGCTAAATTTCAAATGAAACTTTTTTCGTAAACAATTATTTTGAATGATATTTTTTTCCAATGACATTTTTTTCGAAAACATTTTTTCGAAACGAACCAAGCCTAAGATTTTCTTAGATTTTTTCTTCATATTGCATGAATGAAAAGATAAAATACCATAAAAACGCCATCATGAGGCCTCGGACCCCCCGAAGGCCTCGGGCCCCTCCCACTACATTCCTGCGTGCAACACTGCCTGTCCATTGGGGACATTTTTTGTGGAGGAAAAAGGTCAGAAGTCTGCACCGAGGGGTGGCTCTGTATTTCCTTTTGGTGTACAGGTTAGGGGAAATACCAGGAAATACTTGGGAAGTACTGGGAAATATACAAGGAAATACCGGGAAGTGCTTAGGAAATACTAAGAAATACCAGGAAATACCTCAGGAAAAATCGTAGGTATTTCCTTTTGGTGTACAAACATCGCTGATCGAGCCACCCCTCGGTCTGGACAAGTTAGAGTACGTCTGCTATCAATTGACAAATGTTAGGATAACACCGATTTCGAGCTTTTAACAATAAGGACAGGAAATAAGTTCTCTTAAGGAAAATTTTTCGAAAAAACCGTCTTTCGAAAAACTAAATGGATCCATGACGGATCTGATACCTTCCTAACCCATTAGGACACACCAAGTAGACTCCATTTACTCTATGGACAAATCAAGTTTCGTGTGCAAGTCGTGCCAACTTTCAGCCGATAAGCTAACTTTGTTAAGGGCATCCCTTATATCGGTTTTGACTTGTCATTCTGGTAAAAGCGTATCTTTAAAAAAATTGTAACTTTTTTATTTCTTATCCGATTTTCATTGAACAAAGTTTAAAATACTTGCTTTGTTATGTATTTAAAAATGTATTGGTCAGAAAATATGTATTTTTTTGTGTTTGTCAAAAAGTTATTTATAAAACTATTGGAGCTAGAAAAAAAAAGTTTATATAAAAAAGATAGCTATTTTGATTCTTTAGTCAAATCTGGTTCAAATGTTCCAATTCGTGAATTAGTTTTTAAGTTATTTCCAAATAACTGGAAAAAAATAGGGATCTTTGGGGTATAATTAAAAATTATGCTTTTAATGAAAACCATAAGAACTTTTTGAAAGTAACTTAAATTTGTTTAACATACCTAGCAGATCAGGTTTTGCCTTATTGATAATCGCGCTTTTTTTAAATATGGCGAATTCAATATGGCGGAAAAGCACATTTAAAAACAAATTTTATATTTTTTATTTTTTATCCGATTTTAATACAACGAAGCTTAAATTACTTGATTTGAAATGTATTTAAATACTCTGCCAATATATGGGCCCCTAAGCTCACACTAGGTACTATAGTTATAGTGTACGTGTGAGCTAATATAACTAAAAACTGAAATATATTTTATTCAACTCCAGACTAAATTACCTTTTGTTTGATACCACACAAGCCATGTTTTGACTTAAACTCAAATTTTTGAAATCTACCCCCACCCTTACAAAAACAACAAAAACTAAAATGTATTTTGTTAAAGTCCGGACTCAATTACCTTTCGTTTGATATCACACACGCCATATTTTCACTTAAACTCTAATTTTTAAAATATACCCCCACCCTTTTTTTTTAAATAAATTAAAATGTATTTTGTTGAACTGCAGACTCAATTACCTTTCGTTTAATATCACACACGCCATATTTTCACATAAACTTTAATTTTTGAAATCTACCCCCACCCTTTTATTTGGTTTGTGTTCAGTGGATTTTGTTCATTTTTAAATGGGACCATCTGGACCCAAGACCCAGCCTAGGTACCAAATTTTATTAAAATCGGCCAAGCGGTTTTTGAGTTATGCGCGTTGGTCGTTACAGACAGACATACAGACACACAGACAGACAGGCAGACAGACAGACAGACATACAGACAGACAGACAGACAGAGAGACAGACAGACCGACAGACAGACAGACAGACGGCGCAACAAAAAAGTTTCAAAATCATCTGAAACGCAAAGATATATAAAAAATTTTGAAATCGGAGCAACTTTTTTTTTCTCGAAAAAATTAGGATCACCATAGCTCACACTACTATAGTATAGTATATGTGTGAGCTAAAATTTTGAAATCGGAGCAACTTTTTTTTTCTCGAAAAAATTAGGATCACCATAGCTCACACTACTATAGTATAGTATATGTGTGAGCTAAAACTTCTTAGTTTATGTGGGTAAATGGAAGTTGTTAACGTTTCGGAGAAGAAACGTCTACCAGCACGAAAGATCGCTAAAAAATTTAATATCGGAAATTTTCAAGCAGCGGAAATTGTTAATAAATATATATCAAAATTTCGCAGCTCCCTCTCTTAAGCGGACACCTCCAATAAGCGGACAAAATCGACGGAACCGTGAGTGTCCGCTTATAGGAGGTTTCACTGTAAATAAAACTACCATTGCCTTATTATACATCATTTAAAAGGCAATTTTATTGTCTATAACAATACTCTGCCAATATATGGGCCCCTAAGCTCACACTATTGGTACTATAGTTATAGTGTACGTGCGAGCTAATAAAACTAAAACCTGAAATATATCTTATTCAACTCCAGACTAAATTACCTTTTGTTTGATACCACACAAGCCATGTTTTGACTTAAACTCAAATTTTTGAAATCTACCCCCACCCTTAAAAAAACAAAAACTAAAATGTATTTTGTTTAACTCCGGACTTAATTATCTTTCGTTTGATATCACACACGCCTTATTTTCACGTAAACTCTAATTTTTGAAATCTACCCCCACCCTTTTTGGAGAAAAAAAAACTAAAATGTATTTTGTTTAACTCCATACTCAATTACCTTTCGTTTGATATCACACACGCCATATTTTCACATAAACTCCTCCCCCACCCTTTTATTTGGCTTGTGTTCGGTGGATGTTATTCATTTTTAAATGGGACCATCTCCACCCAAGGCCCAGCCTAAGTACCAAATTTCATTAAAATCGGCCTAGCGCTTTTTGAGTTATGCGCGTTGGTCGTTACAGACAGACATACAGACAGACAGACAGACAGACAGACAGACAGACAGACAGACAGACAGACAGACAGACAGACATACAGACAGACAGACAGACAGACAGACAGACAGACGGCGCGACAAAAAAGTTTCAAAATCATCTGAAACGCAAAGATATATAAAATTTTTTAAAATTGGAGCAACTTTTTTTTTCTCGAAAAAATTAGGATCACCATAGCTTACACTACTATAGTATAGTATATGTGTGAGCTAAAATGTGTATTATTAGCTCACACATATACTATACTATAGTAGTGTGAGCTATGGTGATCCTAATTTTTTCGAGAAAAAAAAAGTTGCTCCGATTTCAAAAATTTTTATATATCTTTGCGTTTCAGATGATTTTGAGACTTTTTTGTTGCGCCGTCTGTCTGTCTGTCTGTCTGTCTGTCTGTCTGTATGTCTGTCTGTCTGTCTGTCTGTCTGTCTGTCTGTCTGTCTGTCTGTGTGTCTGTATGTCTGTCTGTAACGACCAACGCGCATAACTCAAAAACCGCTCGGCCGATTTTAATGAAATTTGGTACCTGGGCTGGGTCTTGGGTCGAGATGGTCCCATTTAAAAATGAACAAAATCCACCGAACACAAACCAAATAAAAGGGTGGGGATAGATTTCAAAAATTAGAGTTTATGTGAAAATATGGCGTGTGTGATATCAAACGAAAGGTAATTGACTCTGGAGTTAAACAAAATACATTTTAATTTATTTAAAAAAAAAGGGTGGGGGTATATTTCAAAAATTAGAGTTTAAGTGAAAATATGGCGTGTGTGATATCAAACGAAAGGTAATTAAGTCCGGAGTTCAACAAAATACATTTTAGTTTTTGTTTTTTTAAGGGTGGGGGTGGATTTCAAAAATTTGAGTTTAAGTCAAAACATGGCTTGTGTGGTATCAAACAAAAGGTAATTTAGTGTGGAGTTGAATAAAATATATTTCAGTTTTTAGTTATATTAGCTCACATAACTATAGTACCTAGTGTGAGCTTAGGGGCCCATATATTGGCAGAGTATTTTTTTTGATATAGAGCTCGGTTTTTAAGAAAATCGGCTAAAACCTGTAATAAACATGTTTCTTTTTTTAAATTTATTTACACTACCTCAATAAACGGACGCCGCTGGAGAGTTTGTCATTAGTCGTACCCCACTGAATTATACATTGTTGAAAAGGAAATTTTATGGTCTACAATAAAGATTAGTACATATTTTTCCCTAAGTTTAGTTTTTAAGAAAATTTGAAAAAAATCGAAAATTTCAGGACTTGTGGAGTCTGGGGGGTCTTGGGGGATTTTGCAGCAAAAATTTAAAAAACTAATATAATTTTATTTTTAAATTAGATTTTACACATTTTTGATCCATTTCTATGTCATTGTGTCTTTAGTGCCTCAACTTAGATACATTTTTAGAAATTCGAACACGACTATACAGAGTAGAAATACAAACAAAGATTATACAGAGTGTTCGGAACATGAACCGTCATAATTTTTTGGGATATTGTTGGGGTCATTTACTACCTTTTCAACTTTGGAACTTGGATCCTTAGAGTCACGGCTAAAGAGATATGAATTTTAATACAAAAATTCTCAAATTACCCAAAATCCCACCTTTAAACCCTCGTAAGCTTTTTATTAATGTCTGGAAAAGCACCATTTTTTTTATAATTCTGTAATCTTATGCTACTTCAACTAATTAATAAATTTGTGAAAATGTACCAAAGGGACATACGAGGTTTTTTATTGAAGAACATTAGTGATTTTGTGAAAGAAAATCAATTTCAAAATTAAAAATTTTAAAAAGTATCGACATTGGAGAACTTCATTTTCTTTTAAAAACTTCTCTAGTTGATTATCTTTCTAACCGTATGCTACACATTGATTAAAAAAAACAATTCTGCTTTAAAATACGGATATTCCGTGAGACGGGCAATAATCGTTCAGACTTGATAAGAAAAACAATTTGATGTTTATGATCGTTTCGAACAATCAATCAATGAACGATCATAACATCAAATTGTTTTCTTACCAATTCCGAACAAGTCTCGCCCTTCTTACGGAATATACGTATTTTAAAGCTGAAATGTTTTTTTATCAATGTGTAGCATACCGTTAGAAAGGTAATCAACTAAAGAAGTTTTTAAAAGTGTGAATGAAGTTCTCAATTGTCGATACTTTTTTTGATTTTTAATTTTGAAATTGATTTTCTTTTACAAAATCACTAATTTTCTTTAATAAAAAACCTCGTATGCCCCTTTGGTACACAATTTTAACAAATCTATTAATTAGTTAAAGAAGCATAAGATTACAGAATTATAAAAAAAAAATGGTGCTTTTTCAGACTTTAATAAAAAGCTCACGAGGGTTTAAAGGTGGGATTTTGGATAATTTGAAGAAAAAAAATTAAAAAATTCATATTTCTTTAGCCGTGACTCTTAGGACCCAAGTTCCAAGGTTGAAAATGTAGCAAATGACCCCAACAATATCCCAAAAAATTTTGACGGTTCATGTGCCGAACACCCTATATAAGGAGGGGGATAAAAAAAATTGGACCAAAAAGTAGCCCGGCAACATCCAAATCGTTATTCTGTGACCTACTCTCAGCTAGGATCTATTGTCAAACCGCGGTCCTCATATTTTGCATACTCAACTACAACTTGCACCTGCACTATATTGTAAAAACTTTCGTCGATTGATATTCACTTTTAAAAACAATAATAACAACGTTGTTTGATAATGTCCATCAAACAAGGATAACAATAATAATAGAAATCACCTGTTTTATTAGACGCCTCAGCTGCGTAAAGCCGTGCATCGCCTTATAGGCGTCCGCGTACGGTAATACACCTTCGGTAGTCGTTTTGGTGACAACAAATTGTTTTTTTATTGAAACAAATATAAAATATACATCTATATAAAACTTGAATACACCAAATTAAAGAAAAATGTTCCTTCTAAAACTTTTATTTAAACTTTTTTTTTAATTTTGCTTTGGTGTTATTAAAAATGTAGGTTAAACTTTACTAGCTATACAAAAAAAATTAAAAATTCAGTTATTTTATTTTTTCTAAAAAAACGAAGCAAAATTTTGAAAAATATAATAGAAAGGTATTCTATTGCGGGTGTTTACTGATTCATTTGCAACCATCTACGACTATTCTTAAAAAAGATAGAGCATTTTAAAAAGTATCGTGCAAAAAAAAGTTGTGGGGGACATATCTTTAAAAAAACGCATTTACCAGAATGACAACAAGTCAAATCCTGATCTATGAGGTGCCCTTAACAAACTTGGCTTATCGGCAAAAAGTTGGCACGACTTGCACACGAAACCCCCTTTTAGGCCGATTTGTCCATAGACTAATTATACATATATGAACCTTAAAAACAGTTTTTTGTAAATATCTCTGAAACGAAAGCTTCTACCAAGAATTTTTGGAAAAAATGTGCGCTATAATATTCCGAAAACTGCATGTTGATAAGACGCTCCGGTAAAAAATTAGCATTTTTTAAACTTTTTAACTGTCAAAAAACTGTCATTAGCATTGATGAATTCCGACCAAAATCTAAACAGCTCGTTACAGTATCAAATACTATTTTACCTAAAAATTTCATGAAAATCGACTTGGCGGTTTAAGAGCTATCGTGTGACGGACAGAGTTACATACACAAACACAGACAGACAGACATCACGACGATACTGCTAGGGAGGTCAAAATACAGCCAAATAACACATTTTCGGCGTTATTTCAAAAAAAAATTTCGTCGGAAACAATACCTTCTCTAGCCATTGCTGTGAGGGCTAGGAAGGTAAAAACAAAAAATTTATAAAAAAAGGAATGTTATACGAAAAGAATGTTTTCAAAAAAATGTTTCTGAAGAAAACGTCATTTTAAATTGCGGTTTCCGAAAATAATGTTATTCGAAATTCCAATTAAAATGTCTCTTCGAAAAAAGTGTTTTCGAAAACCGTGTTTTCGGAAAACAGACAGTGACCCACCCCGTTTAATAATTGCATATAAATAAAACTGAGTAGTTGACCATTTGTGAACCGGGCGTTATACGCTTTTTTGTTCTTCCATGCAATCCTTATGGCCCATAGAAAAATCCTACCCCTAGATAGAAGGCTGGCCACGCTGTAATAAAACTAGGTATGATACATTTATTATTTATTTATAAAAACAATAATAATAGATTACTAATTATTTGTTTGCTCTAAATTATATGATATAATGGCACACTCAATGGCTCAAAAAGTTGACGTGGCAATCAAAAAAAATTTCGCCTGCGCTGCAATTTTTTTTTTGGGTGTACACCCCCAAATTCTTACCCGAGAACAGCAAACGCTGTTTCCGGTTCTTACTCCACGCGCCGCCACTGCTATTATCGCAAAAACATGCAAGATAATAAAAAATTAAAAGAAAACAAACATAAATTTTGTCGTTCGTGACGACCTGCTGGTATTTGGGACTTGGGTCCAACCTTAACCTAGCACCGCTTAAATTCTTTACGACTCATCTCATCTTTGACCTACATTTTATGCAGCACTGGATCTTCTTAACCCATTCGTTCTTTTCATATTTTATCAAGTATATCTGAGTAACTTCACTAGCAGACAAGTATTTATAAAAACATCTTGGGTGAGTTTGTGGTAAATGAAACGATCGTAGAAATCATTTCACTAAAAGAAATTAACCCAGTGAAAAATATTCCTGCAATGAGAAAGATAACGCATTTTTAAAGTAACATGTAAGAGAGAGAAGTACGGTGAACGGACCGATTAAGTAACAGGTTTTTTGGTAATGTATTTATTTCGTGGTTCCAAATACCATTATATGGTCGTGAATGAACGGTATTTTTTTGAACTGCTATGAGAATTAATGGTCCATTAGCTGTCAGTTATGGGAAGAAAATGATATGGTTTTTATTAACCGCGATTGAAAATGCGATGCAACGAGAGGAAGCGACGGTTTTACGCAGTAGGTAATTATTTTGTGGTAAAAACAACGTTGTTTGTTTTTGCTTAATAAGAACAACAGTTTTCTTGTGTGAAACCACCAGAAACAACTACTCCGAGGGAAAATACCCCTACCGGCATTGACTTATACTGATGGTTTGAGGCTTTCGTTGGGAACTTGTTAAAACTGTTTGGTTTTTCACTTTCTCCAACGTCGATCACGAGGATACGAGTGATCCCCGTCTGGAACACGTCCTGATAGTCAGGAACAAATGTTCCATGCCAATCCACGACCGGACCGGTTTCGACCTTTTGGGCCATCCTCAGGTGAATGTAGGCGATAGCTCCGTGTAGAGCATAAGTTGTGTGAAACCACCAGAAACAACTACTCCGAGGGAAAATACCCCTACCGGCATTGAATTATACTGATGGTTTGAGGCTTTCGTTGGGAACTTGTTAAAACTGTTTGGTTTTCACTTTCTCCAACGTCGATCACGAGGATACGAGTGATCCCCGTCTGGAACACGTCCTGATAGTCAGGAACAAATGTTCCATGCCAATCGACGACCGGACCGGTTTCGACCTTTTGGGCCATCCTCAGGTGAATGTAGGCGATAGCTCCGTGTAGAGCATAAGTTGTGTGAAACCACCAGAAACAACTACTCCGAGGGAATATACCCCTACCGGCATTGAATTATACTGATGGTTTGAGGCTTTCGTTGGGAACTTGTTAAAACTGTTTGGTTTTCACTTTCTCCAACGTCGATCACGAGGATACGAGTGATCCCCGTCTGGAACACGTCCTGATAGTCAGGAACAAATGTTCCATGCCAATCCACGACCGGACCGGTTTCGACCTTTTGGGCCATCCTCAGGTGAATGTAGGCGATAGCTCCGTGTAGAGCATAAGTTGTGTGAAACCACCAGAAACAACTACTCCGAGGGAAAATACCCCTACCGGCATTGAATTATACTGATGGTTTGAGGCTTTCGTTGGGAACTTGTTAAAACTGTTTGGTTTTCACTTTCTCCAACGTCGATCACGAGGATACGAGTGATCCCCGTCTGGAACACGTCCTGATAGTCAGGAACAAATGTTCCATGCCAATCCACGACCGGACCGGTTTCGACCTTTTGGGCCATCCTCAGGTGAATGTAGGCGATAGCTCCGTGTAGAGCATAAGTTGTGTGAAACCACCAGAAACAACTACTCCGAGGGAAAATACCCCTACCGGCATTGAATTATACTGATGGTTTGAGGCTTTCGTTGGGAACTTGTTAAAACTGTTTGGTTTTCACTTTCTCCAACGTCGATCACGAGGATACGAGTGATCCCCGTCTGGAACACGTCCTGATAGTCAGGAACAAATGTTCCATGCCAATCCACAACCGGACCGGTTTCGACCTTTTGGGCCATCCTTAGGTGAATGTAGGCGATAGCTCCGTGTAGAGCATAAGATGTGTGAAACCACCAGAAACAACTACTCCGAGGGAAAATTCCCCTACCGGCATTGAATTATACTGATGGTTTGAGGCTTTCGTTGGGAACTTGTTAAAACTGTTTGGTTTTCACTTTCTCCAACGTCGATCACGAGGATACGAGTGATCCCCGTCTGGAACACGTCCTGATAGTCAGGAACAAATGTTCCATGCCAATCCACGACCGGACCGGTTTCGACCTTTTGGGCCATCCTCAGGTAAATGTAGGCGATAGCTCCGTGTAGAGCATAAGTTGTGTGAAACCACCAGAAACAACTACTCCGAGGGAAAATACCCCTACCGGCATTGAATTATACTGATGGTTTGAGGCTTTCGTTGGGAACTTGTTAAAACTGTTTGGTTTTCACTTTCTCCAACGTCAGTATAATTCAAACCATCAGTATAATTCAATGCCGGTAGGGGTATTTTCCCTCGGAGTAGTTGTTTCTGGTGGTTTCACACAACTTATGCTCTACACGGAGCTATCGCCTACATTCACCTGAGGATGGCCCAAAAGGTCGAAACCGGTCCGGTCGTGGATTGGCATGGAACATTTGTTCCTGACTATCAGGACGTGTTCCAGACGGGGATCACTCGTATCCTCGTGATCGACGTTGGAGAAAGTGAAAACCAAACAGTTTTAACAAGTTCCCAACGAAAGCCTCAAACCATCAGTATAATTCAATGCCGGTAGGGGTATTTCCCTCGGAGTAGTTGTTTCTGGTGGTTTCACACAACTTATGCTCTACACGGAGCTATCGCCTACATTCACCTGAGGATGGCCCAAAAGGTCGAAACCGGTCCGGTCGTGGATTGGCATGGAACATTTGTTCCTGACTATCAGGACGTGTTCCAGACGGGGATCACTCGTATCCTCGTGATCGACGTTGGAGAAAGTGAAAACCAAACAGTTTTAACAAGTTCCCAACGAAAGCCTCAAACCATCAGTATAATTCAATGCCGATAGGGGTATTTTCCCTCGGAGTAGTTGTTTCTGGTGGTTTCACACAACTTATGCTCTACACGGAGCTATCGCCTACATTCACCTGAGGATGGCCCAAAAGGTCGAAACCGGTCCGGTCGTGGATTGGCATGGAACATTTGTTCCTGACTATCAGGACGTGTTCCAGACGGGGATCACTCATATCCGCATGATCGACGTTGGAGAAAGTGAAAACCAAACAGTTTTAACAGTTTTCTTGTTATTTTGTTGGACTCAATCCTAGCGATGCTCTGATATTCAATTCTTTTATGGATTTTCTGTATTTAAAAGGGCAGTAGCTAAAAATTCATTCTACTTTTATACAACAGTCTATTTCAAAAATACCTACAGGGCGTGACGTGAAATTTGAGGCAAGGGAAGCAATTTTTTTTTAACTTGCTTATTTGTATTTTTTTATCTTTTTTAGTTTTTGATATACATTAGTTTCCTGCTTTAGCCCTTTAGCCTACGGTTATTTATGATACCTATTTAGCTTTTGATTAAAACTATGGAAATGAAACTTTTTGTTAATCAAAAAACACACTATATAGTTTTAACGGCCATTGCAATATTCTTTACCAAAACCGAAGCCTCTTGCTGCCACGCCATTGTGAAACGCGTAGGTTTGTTACAGAACAGACTGCTTATTTAAAGGCTAAAGGGCGCGAACTGAGTTCTAGCATTGAGCTTTTATGTATTGACTCCTACTCTGTTTTACATAACGAGAAAAGCACTTGTATCTGCCGCGTAGAGAGCAAGGAGCCGGCCGGCGGTTCGACGCTGCCCTCGGGTCAAATCAAGACTGTTTTTCGTTTTCTGTACGTAAAACTTTTCTTATACGCCCTTCTATTATATACAAATGGGATGCCGCTTTTCTCGTAAATAGGTACGCGCAAAATATATTGCTTCTGATGGAGTCTTATCACTCCTACAGGACTGGCGCTAATTATGTGAAGTTTTAATAGTAATCTAATTAATATTAAAACATTATTAATTTTTGAGTTAGACTAATGAATTGTAAGTAAACCATTTTCACATTTTCACTACTAAATAAATAAAAATAAATAAATTAATAATTTATTTTTATTATGTGTGATTTCTTAAGGGAAGCAATGATTCCCCTGCTAATAGGTATTATTCCTAAAATTTGATTTTCTATAAATGTACAACTCCTTCAACTTTTTTAATATTTATTAAAGAACTAGATAAAACGTTAACATCAGTATTTACTAAGATCTTAAAAAGAGTCTAAGTACTAATTCTATAGACTTGATCCCGACTGGTTTACGTGTATTTTTTTAAATTCTTACAGGTCGAATACCCATATAACAATTTTTCATGCTTCGAACATGCATAGCATATTTTAATGGAGAGTATGCACATGTTAAGAATGTTTCGAATTTACATTGCGCACTACATATGCTCAGAAAAGATTTTAGGTAACCCTATTCTGATGCCGAGCATGTACTCAGCATATTTGCTAATTATTTGGTTAGTAGGTATGTACCTGGTACCTGGGACATATCACCGAATATACTTCAAAGGTACCTAACGGATTTATACTTGTCAAAATAGTATTATACTAGTTTCTGAAACAAAAAATTATTTGCATTTTTTCCGTGAGTTAAGTGTTGCACCCACGGAGTTTCCAAGATCTATTTAACACTGTTAGCAGACAAACTGTTTTATCCTAAAGTCATCAGAACACTAAATTCTCGATGTCACATGTGACATTCTAATTAAGGTTATGAATCTCATCTTATAGTTTGTATAAAAAATTTTGTTGCGCGACAAGTTGCGCCATCTATGAAATACCCTGTTTTATACCTAATGGATATTGTAAACTACTCCATTTCGGAATATTCTTAGCATATTTAACAAATATTTTTTGAAGTATATACTTAGGATCTGAATTTTATATATACTTAGGATCTGAATTTTATGTTATTAGTGCATATTATATACTTAGCATGTGAATTTTCTTTTAAAGCTATGTAGGTAAGATTTTATTCACAGTAATGTGCAATCGCACTTCTCAGTAAGTATAATAAATTTATAACTTTAAAAATAAACCACTCAAATCTAACAATATGTAATTTTTATGAAATATTATGATCTGTGGAGTGATGAAATTCCGGTTAAAATTAGTATCAAATTGTAGTACCACCCCTAAGTGGTAAGTTCGAAAAACTATAGAAATAATCCATAATCTGTAAAAAAAATATACAAATATCTTCAAAGCTAAATAATACTTAAATAACCTTAAATAATCTCTGCAGATGCGTGTGTAGATACGAGAAAATTAATTTTTTTAAAAAGAGCAACATATTGCAATAATTTTTCAACTAACTATACCAAATAACAATTGAACTTGTCCAAATGATAATTAACATATAAAATATAGCGGACAATGGACAACTGTTAAACGGTGTACACTGATTTACTCCGATTTTATGAGAAATCTCCTAGTGACGTTTGACGGTTTAAATACAGCTGCCATTTTTAAACCAATCTATTTATTTTTCTATTTATTTGTGAGTTTTGTGTAGCTATAACGATATAATACTTTGAAAAAAAAATGGCCTATATGGCCCACCCTGGCTTGTCACCTGCCGTTTAATCAAGGTTTATTTGCAAAATATTTGATTATACATTTTTTTGCTTTTTTGCCCCACCCTGAGCGAGACCCTGACTACGCCCATGCCTATATTGCAAGGTATTAATAAACAAAAATGTGGACCTGTCAGGATTAAATTTATAGATTTAGTACTTAGCACTCTTTAGTAAGTGTATTTTTTCTAATAAATATGAAAATTTTTATGATTCCTCTTGATGTAACATACAGCGTGTAATTCTTTGATCAATTTTAAGAAAAAACTTTATATAACTAGATTTCAAATCATTAGAGGCTACTTTCAAAAAGAGGCATGTTACTCGAATAGTACAAAGAAAAGTCCTATCTTATTTAATTTGTCCTTGTTGTTTACTATATTTATTATCAACTCTTTAGTAAAATGATAATAATCTCTAAGTAAGTATAATACTCGGACATTTATGAAGAAACCATCAACCAAGTCGATTTTTTGTGGGAGGAGGATACTTTTTGGCCCTTGAAAAATTTTGTAGCATACACCCGTTCGACTGGTAAACTTTACTTCTATATTATGAATAAGGAAAGTGGGTCGAGTATTTACAACTATATAAAAATTTTGAAACTATCTTGTTTGTAAGATATTTGCGACCAAAGTTATCATGGAGCGACAAAAAAAAGGTTTTTTATGTTTTTTTCTGACATGTCTTCTTAAGAGTACTCATTCACATGCATTTCAGTAACTCATAGACAGAACTACCTGTTTTTCCTTACCACATATTTAATTTTGCAATTTATTATTGTAATTGACATTTTTCCTACTACATTTGCAAGTATTTGTATGTATGTTCATGACATTAACATTTATTTAATCGAATGTCAGCCATTGAACATTTCTTTCGTGACCCACAAGTTTAAATCCATTGAGTCACACCATAAAGTTATGCAAATAGTTTTCTTTTCTTTAAACACAAACAATATTGTCGCCGAAGTACGCAGAATTGGAACATCCGCGTTTTAGGTTTATTGGTTAATTTGCAGGCTATGTTTAATACGCCCGGAGAAAGTTTGTGATTCACTAAAAAAAACTTTTACTAGCTTGATGCAAAAATATCCAAAGTTTTTATTACTCAACAAAATTTTTGGGACTTCATAGATTTGAGATGTTACGAATGTTACGATATAGCGAAGATCCCACTCAAAGGCTAATGGAAACAATGGCATTAAACATAAATAAGTGTTTTATAGAAATTGAAATTTTGGAGAGCAACTATAGAAACAAGATTAAACAATATTAATAAAAGCAGTTCTACTTTTTCAGGAAAAGCAGCATGATTCGGTGAGGATTAAAATATTATAATATAAATAACTTGAACAACGTGGATTTCTTTTTACCCCTTTTGCAGTGGAGACATTTCTCCCGTGGGGTGATGAAGCTAAAAAATTCTGTCAGAAATTAGTTTAAAAATTGAAGCAGCAAATTTCAAAAGCTGTATCATGCAGTAAATTAGTTTTACCATTCGAAGAGGTAATGCTGCCTCGGTGCTAGGGACTATCGCCAATGTAAAAGGATAAAAGACCATTAAAATTTTTGGTAATCTTCGGTTTGTTTGCGAGTGAGGATGTGTTGTTTGTCTTATAATTGTATTTTATTTATTTTATTTTTTGCAATTTAGTATTTATTTATTGTAAATATTATTATATTAATTAAGAATGCGAAAAAATATAGTCAAAATATTTAAAATAAATAAATATATTATTGGTTTTAACTAATCATTAACGGAAATGTTAACCCCACACATTTTTAAATCTTATTTTAAAAAAAATCAAACCTGACACCCAGTACCTTGAAAAGAAAAAAGTTTTGATCATTCTATTGACTTTCAATATATTTTTTATATTCCTCTGGGGCTACAATGTCTGGTGAATTTTTACCTAACTTATCAGTCTTTAATTCTCTCCTTTTTAGGTTTTTTGACACCGTCTTCTTTCTTTTTCACTATTCATATTTGTCCCAATGTTGGTCTTAAGTATATATTCACATGCTTCACAGTTATATATCACGTATTCGTATTGTCCAATAATGTTAGTTTTGATTTTTTGCTGGGATTTTAGACTTAAAGCCTGCTTTCACAAATTATTATAAATGTTTAATTTATTTAATCTGTAACTTGTTTGTTTGTATTTTCTACCCAGTCAGCAAACTTTGACACTCACTGGTTCTAAGCTATAATAATAGCTTTGAGCATTAATTTTCTTGTTTTATGAAAATTTAAGATATCAAGTTTTTGCCAAGCTTATTTTTTGACCTTGTTTTTGAGTCTTTCTTCCAAGCCTTGTTACCAATTTAACCAACCATCTTTTATTTTTACTACGGGCAGTGAAATCATTTGCCGAGCCTATAAGAACTAAAAGGTTGTTCAAATTAATAAAATTAGCAGTTTTTGGGTCACGTTGAAAATCTGGTTTCATATTTAAAAAAAAAACTATGATATCCCGAACTACGGGATTTTTTCGAAAAATTATAGTTTTTACAAAAAAAAAAACGTAAAATAATTTTTTTTTGCATTTTTGACGTTTTTCAATATTGTATTTTTTAAGAAAATTTACCACGTCTAGTTGTCGAGATATTACCATTAAGTTACTATTTTTTATGATTTTAACGATGTGTCATCATCAAAATGTCCATATTTATTTGTATTTTAATGCTAAAGAAATGGCATTTAAGTTTTTTGACACTTTTACCGTTTTATCATAGGTGGCTTGGACAGCAAAAAAAAACAATTTCTTATAAAAAGCTATGATGCGTAATACATCTCTTACATTTAGTTTGGTTACTAAGACGCCGGCGCCGGCGCCGGCGCCGGCGCCGGAGGCGTGATATTGATATTTGCAAAAAAATATTGTCCGATGAAAGCGTTTTTGGATGGTACAACAGGAACTTGTATTATCGGTGGACACAAGAAAATGAGCATTTTCAAAGAAAAACGGCATTTCAAGAAAGATTTGGGATAAATGTTTTTTCTTCCAAGAAACCGGATTAACCTATTACAATTTTCTGACAAATACATTACAAGATTTTATGGATGATCTGCCCTTAGATGTTCGAGCGAATTTTGAGTACTACTAGCACGATGGTGCACCCGGCCACAGAGATCGTCGTTGTACCAGGTTTTTGCATAATTTCAAACCAAATCAGTGGATCGGAAATACCGGAAATACCGGACCAATACGTTGGCCCCCAAGGCTACTCCTCTGGATTTTTGTATATGGGGTCTTATCAAAGAAGGTTTATAAAACTGGTCCACGAGATTTGGAGGACTTACTTACTACTAATAAACAGGGCAAGCCTGTAAACAAATCAACCCTAGGATTCTAAGCAAAATCCAAAATAAAATATCAAAAAGGGGAGGTGCGCTTGCAACAAAATGGTGGATATTTTTAGCATTTGGATAAGTAAACTGTTTTATTTTGAAAAAACGTGTTAAAATAAAAATAAATATTTTTGAATAAGTTTAATTATTATTAATCAGTAAAAAGTTTAAATGTTTTAAAAGTTAGTAAACAGTTTTTTTTATTAAGCGCATCAGTCTGTTTGTTTACAAAACAGTCAATTATTGTTTTGGTCTTAAATCTAATATTTCATTATTGAGAAACGCTGCCATGTTGGTTTAAACCTAATTTACCAGATGTATTATGCATCGTAGGTTTTTATAAGCAATTGTTTTTTTTTGCTGCTGTAAAAGTGCCAAAAAACTTAAATAACATTTTTTAGCATTAAAATACAAATAAATATGGAGTTGTGATACATCAATTAAATCATAAAAAAACGTTCTTTTAAAAAATAGAGTAAAAAATACAGGTATCTAAAAAAAGTAAGTTAATAGTAATATCTCGAAAACTAGTCGTAGTAATTTTTTTTAGAAAATACCAAATTGAAGAACGTCAAAAATGCCAAAAAAATTCCTTTGCAATTTTTTTGTAAAGACTATACTTTTTGAGATATTTAATAAAATAGATTTGAGCAATTTTTCGAAAAGCCCCCGTAGCTCGTGAAATAATAGTTTTTTTTTTAATCTTAAAACGGATTTTTAATGTCCCCGAAAAACTGCTCATTTTAACTAATTTAAACAACCTTGTAGTTCTTATAGTTACCCAGATATCAATTAGTATATATATATATATATATATATATACAGCGGCGTAGCGTGGGGTTCGTCGCCCCCCCGCCCCGAGGGTAGTGGCGCCCCATAGGTGGGAGAGGCGCCCTTGTGTCGTATCGGCCGCCCCCTATACATGATGACCTTTTTTTTTGTAGTTGCAAGATTTCGTCAGACGCGCCCTTGTGACTTATCGGCCGCCCCCTGACATATGATGACCTTTTTTTTTTTTTTTTGGAGACGGCGCGGTTCAAATTTCTACGGCGCGGTTCTTTTTTTTTTGGTCGCAAGATTTGTGAGAGGCGCCTTTTTGACCTTTTGGTTTTTTTGTTTGCCGTAAGATTTTTCATCAGTTTTCAGAGGCGCCCTTTTTAGCTGTCGCCCCCCCCGCCCTTTCGGGCACGCTACGTCGCTGTATATATATATATATATTTCTATTTCTGTGGCCTTAACGTAAAATTGTTAGGCTATCTAACTAAAACTAGCTAGCCAAGGATGCGTGTCTATTTAAAAAAATACTCTCTACAGCTATTTTCAAGAGAATTTCTCGCACATGGACACATATTATAGAGTAGCTATCAGTTTCTCTTAGTCAATCTATTGGCAAATAATAATAGAGCGTTTCTCTCAAATGGATAAGCCGCTGATATTCCAAAAAGTCAGTTTTAGAGGTAAAGTCCAAATAAGAGCAAACAAGTTAATACCCTGTATACTAAATTATATTCTAATAAAACCTGCCACTATAGAAATTTCTTAGCGCCAAATAATAAAAAAGAAAAAACTCAAACGCTTGACTATGGTTTGAGAAATACTGTTAGCCATTCTAGGCAAAACGTTTCGTTTAACACAAAGAGCCTTTTATTATTCCTTTGCAGGAAAATTGAATAGTCTTGTTGAGTTTGCGAGGGCAATCATCAGCAACTTAACGAAGCATGAAGCATGATGAAGTGCTAGTTTATTTGTACTGAAAATACTGGTTTACTGTTTACGGAAGCCCTTGTGGGTTACTTCAAATTTGTTCTATAATATTGCCCGAGAATTGGATATTCTCGGATATTGCCTTAATTTTTTAACTAGTTAAAATATTTTTAGAATAATAAACCGAATATACTCGTTCACCATGTGGGTTTTTTAGCAAGGTATTTTAAATATCCTACACAATTATTTTAAAAAAATATACATTTGTGTAACTTTTTTTATAATTTTGAGAGTGTAAAAATACAAGAGTCTTAATAAGTTATTTGTTTGTTTAAGTAAACGAAACCGTATTAATATTCAAAGGAGGTTTGAGTTGTGTGTTAGATCCCCATTCTAGTATAAATTTTAATGCGACAGGGAACATAATATGTAAAAAATATTATTATCTATATGTTTACAAAATCAGGGATGACGCAGAGGTGGTTAGATAAGGTTAGGTAAGAAATATGGAGGTTTGGTTTCTCTGATTAATTAAGGTTTTGTTTGACTATACCTACGGGTATAGTGAAGCGGCCGAGAGTATCATAAACTTAAAAATAATACAAATAATTCTATTATCTCGTCTAGCAAAGGTACATCGTGTCCCATTTTCGATGGGATTAAATGGGAAACTCGGTTATAATTAAAGATATCGATTTTCTGATTGCACCTTAACGTTCTGTTTTTTTGAGCCCTTAAAAATGGTGTAATCAGATTTTTGCTATACCCTTTAGTTTCGCTAATACAGGGAGTTTTAAAAAAATAGTATGTTTAATAATCCCTTATATCTCGCTTATTTTGCAAGATGTGTTTACTATGAAAAACCTTTTTTGGCAAAATTTTTAGCAGAAAATAATGACGTTTTCAATTTTTTAAAGTATTGTTTAGTTTTTGAGATATGGTATTTATCATAAAAAAATTAAATACGGACCTAGACTTTTTTTTTTAATATTATTTTGATTGGTTGCATGCTGTTATTATTACAAAATAATAAAAATTAAAAATTTTTTTGCTTTAAGGTTAAAAAAAATTTTTTTATATTTTTTAAACTTTTTAGTCCGAACCTGGAAATTTCCAATATAAATATAAATTAAAAATTGCTGGCTGAGCCATTATGTGTATGACATTGTTGGTATTTTTGAGTAATTTTTCTTAACACATTTTGCATAAAAACATTTCTGCCGTTTAAATATTGGGATTTTGTTGCTTGAATAAAGCAGTCAAACATCACATTTTTCAAAATCTGGATGTAATCGATTTCCAGCCATTCTAGAATAACTTTTAGTGAGCCATTCACAAAAATGACTAGTAAAATGACTGTCAATTCCACGCTTTTGTTTTTCCATGTTGAAGTAAATTTGATTTTGCTTCCATTAAATAATTACTATAATATTATTTTTGTAAGTTTTTAACGTTTTTTAATTTATTTATAAATCTTTAAATTAACGTTTCAATACAGAACAACTAAAAATCGTTCAAGTGTGTTTTGCAATTTTAAATTTTTATTTACGTTGGAAATTTCCAAGTTCGGACTAATTTTTTTAAAAATAATAAATATTATTTTTTTAACCTTGAATCAAAACAATATTAAAGTTTTATCAGTTTGAGATAATAATAGCATGAAACCAATCAAAATAGTAATAAAAAAAATCTAGGTCCGTATTTCATTTTCTTATAATAAATACCATATCTCAAAAACTTATTTTATTTATATTTTAACAAACTGACAACGTCATTATATTCCTCTAAAAAAGTTGCCACAAAAAGGTTTTTACAGAGTAAAAATATCTTGCAAACTAAGGGAGATACCAGAAATTATTAAAATTTTTTCAAAAACGGGGTATAGCAAAAATCTGATTACACCATTTTTAAGGGCTCAAGAAAAGAGCACGGTAAGGTGCTATCAGAAAATCGGACACGCTGTACACCACCTGCACCGGTGGGACGTTAACAGTAGATATTTGTTTGACAACTCTTAAACAGGCCACAAAAAGTGGTATTTTTTGTATGTAGTTTTAGGGGATTCGAGGTTATAATATTTTATGTATATTCCTTATTATTAACGGTGCACTCCACCCTCCACTGGGTACTGTTAATAAGTCTGTTTGCTACTAAAATTTCTTAGTAAGGTTTTTATTTCCCCCTTCCTTGCAAATAATAAAAAACTTATAATTTTGTGAAAAATTCCAAGTAATATAAACGCCTGTGACAAGCTTCCGTAGCTAAATTTTCTGTAAAGCTTTTATGCTTGTTTATACACGGTTTAACATTGCTTTAATAACTTGTTTGTGAGTGCTATGAAATAATAGGTTTATTATTGTCCTTTAATTTTTCTTATATAAGAAGTTACGAAAAATAAAATTTTAACCTTAAATTTGATCTGCAATAGAAATACAGTCGAGCCTCTATAACTCGAACCTGAAGGGACAACCAAAACAGTTCGAGTTATGGAGAGTTCGAGTTATAGAAACTCGAGTTACATAGGTTAAAATACATGTAAAAAGTGCAGGGACCGCTGAAAAGGTTCGAGTTATAGAGGGGGTTCGAGTTATAGAGGTTCGAGTTAGAGAGGTTCGACTGTATATCCTAAACAGAAACTATTAATAATTTAACTGAGTTTTGGAAGTAAAAAATTTAATTACACTAAACTTAAAAATGATCAGAGTAAGGTGCGCGCCGCAGATTTCTACGAGGGGTGGCTCGGTATTTCCTTTTGGTTTACAGGTTAGGGGAAATACCAGGAAATACTTGGGAAGTACTGGGAAATATACTAGGAAATACCGGGAAGTGCTTGAGAAATACTAGGAAATACCAGTGGAGTTTGAGGAAATACCTCAGGAAATACCGTAGGTATTTTTCTTTTGGTATACAAACATCGGCGATCGAGCCATCCCTCGGATTTCTATCCTTAACAATAAATACTAAATAGACGTTGCCTCGGTTGCTAAAAGGGGATTTTTGCATTCAAATCATGAGTTAGTTGACACAGTATTATGTTCTGCTTAAAATCACTAACGATTTTCTACTTTTTATTATATTTTTATATGTTTTTTAACATAGTGAATTTTACGGTATTTTTGACTTTGCTTGAGTTTATCAGGTAATTTTACTGCATTTTTCAAAGCAGAAAATAAAGTTTATAATATTTACGGTTTTGAGAGGATCCTCGGACACAGCGATTTTTAAAAGATTAAGTAATTTTTGCTTGCAATTTGGAATTTATTTTTTTTTTATTAATTTTTTTATTTGACTTAAAAACTGTAAGCTTTATGATTTTCAGAAAGGTCTTTACAAATTTAAAAATTAGTTAACGGGCTTAAACCATTTAAATTTCCTGCAGAGCAAACAAAAGAAAGGCTTAGATTAATTTTTGAGGAACTTTTCCCGTTATTTAATGATTGAGCTCCAGTTATTATTTAAAGTCGTATTTTACCAATTTAAAAATTCTAGCTATTTTAATATTCTTTGTTTAAAGTAAAGGCTCGTTTTCATGCGACATAATAATGTCATGACACTTTTAGTGGTTAGTTCACACGTGGTCACGTCAATGGGGCACTGCTATTTTCAGAGGTATGTTGCGTGGAAATAATCTAAAAAGTCACAAAAGGCTCGTTTTCATGTAACAACAATGTCGCGACTTTAGCGCCATGACACTAAAATTCGCGACTTTCTTAAAAATGCAAACTTCAAAGTCACAATTTGAAGCCGTGACATTAATGTCGCAATATCACAATCATGTTTATATTTTTGTGAAATTTTACTAGTTACACACAACATAACTTGTGAAAATAGCCGTGCCGCATTGTCGTGACCACGTGTGAACTAAATGTCATATTGTCATGACAATATGGCATTTCTAGTGGTTAGTTTATACGCGGTCACGACAATGCGGCACTGATATTGTTACGAGGTATGTTCCTTGGAACTAATGTAAAAGTGACAAACATATCAACATGAGTTTGATATCGCGACAGTAATGCCACGGCTTCAAATTGTGGCCGCGACAACATGACTTTAAAGTTTGCCACCAGTATTTACTAAGGCGTAAGTTTTAGTCTAGGTTTTGGTTTAAGTTTAGGGTTTGGGTTTAAAATTTAAATGTGCATTGGTTTGGAAAAATTGATTTTTTGCCGAAACAGGCCGCAATTGATTTGGTATTTTTACCTGTATGGACGATAAAATGTCCTAAAAATTGAAATTTAAAACGATTTGTTCTTGAAATGGACCATATAGACCGGAAAAAAGAAGAAAACATGGAAAACTGATTTTTCTACAACTGTCTAATTTAGGCTACTACGTCACTTTAAACCCCTAGGTCATGGGATTCCGACTAAAAATCGTCCTAAATTTTAAATTATTTCCGGGGGGTGGTTTATCTCATTGTAACTTGAAAACAATTACGTTTTTTTAATTTATTTGTTAAAAATGTAAAATTTGATCATATTTAGGAACGATATGACAAAATTTTATACGACTTTTAGCTTCAATTAACTATTAGAGCGAGTTTTTTAGGGCAATGTACACAAGGCTGGATAAACCGTTTAGTACTAAATTCTCATATCTCTTTTATATTTTAGCATGTAGCTTTTAAACGATATTTGCCTTGACGAGGAAAGTAAAAAAAACGATCTTCAGATTAAAATCCAAATAAACTCACACGCGAATTGTTTATTTGCACATAATCTTTAAATTAATATAATAAAAAATGTTTTTATTTATTTATTTATTTATTGTAGCAGTCATTTTCCATTAATGGTTTTAATACGCTCTAGCCATACAGATATATTTAAGATGTACGTGCACCGAGATGACAGCAGATGACAATCCCAGTACTTGCTGGACAAGTGTCAGTCAAGTCACTTTTACTTCATTTTAATAAATTTAAAAATGTATTTTTCAGTTTCGCTTTGTTTGTGCAAGTTATATAATAAAAATGACGAAATTAGAACACATTTTCTGACAATGTCAAGTTTGGGAAGTAAGTGTAAATTGAAAAATGTATCAAAATATCACTGCATTTTCACTTAAACCTCGTTCCCTACAAACTTAAACCTATAGTTTAAACCATTTCTTTTCCGTTTTTTCCATTTTTTTTACGAAATCCTTGCAGATTCTTATTTAAACCGGTTTTTTTCCATTGCGATATAACCTATGTAGT